>CM062294.1:333596213-333828094 GCA_031216915.1 Pictodentalium vernedei
AAATGTATAGGTAAAGTATTGTAAAGGTTGGTGACAGTCAGATGCTGAACTAGAAAAGAAATCTTTGAGTCCCAGAGTGGGTCTGACTGAACCCCAAAATATTTGTTCTCATAGCACAGTGATAACAAAGGCACCCCAAAACACACTCATTCCTGTCCCAAGGTGAAAACAAAGGTACCCAAGAAGTTTCGTGAAGATCAGTTCACAAATATGAGCTGTGTAGAAGTTGTGACAAAAAACTGATTGGACCTAATTTCGGTACAAAATGGCCATTGGCAGCCATCTTGAATTTTGGACCGCACCCAGAAACACTCGTTCTCATCCCAAGGTGATAACAAAGGTACCCAAGACGTTTTGTGAAGATCGGTTCATAAATACAGCCTCTAGCCCGAGCCGTATTGACATGTGCACTTACAGTGTATAAGTAGCACTGAATAAATCAAAGTTCATCTAATTTGCATAATTTCTGCACGAGAAAAAAACCCGTACTATATGTGATGTATTCCATGTTACTAAACATTCATACAAAAATGTATTAAAATCAGAACTTTCATACAGAAGTTCTGTACAAAAGACTGATTGCACTAATTTTGGTACAAAATGGCTGCTGGTGGCCATCTTGAATTTTGGACTACACCCAAAAACACTCGTTTTCATCCCACGGTGATAACAAAGGTACCCAAGAAGTTTCGTAAAGATCGGTTCATAAATACAGCTTCTAGCCTGAGCTGTATAGAAGTTGTGTACAAAAAACTGATTAGACCTAATTTCGGTACAAAATGCAACTGGCAGCCATCTTGAATTTTGGACCGCACCCAGAAACACTTGTTCTCGTCCCAAGGTGATAACAAAGGTACCCAAGACGTTTCGTGAAGATCGGTTCATAAATACAGACTCTAGCCTGAGCCGTATTGACATGTGTACTTACTGTGTGTAAGTAGCACTAAAAAAATCAAAGTTCATCTAATTTGCATAATTTCTGCACGAGAAAAAAACCTGTATTATATGTGATGTATCCCATGGTACTAAACATTCACACAAAAAATTATTCAAATCAGCGCTTTCATATGGAAGTTCTGTGCAAAAAACAGATTTCTGCATCGTCGGTACAAAATGGTGGCTGGCAGCCATCTTGAATTTCGGACCGCACCCAAAAACACTCTTTCTCGTCCCACGGTCATAACAAAGGTACCCAAGAAGTTTTGTAAAGATCGGTTCATAAATACGGCCTCTAGCTCGAGCCGTATCCAATTGTTGATGGACAGACGGACGACGGGCCATGGCATAAGCTCAAATTTGGCTTTGCCAAAGTTGAGCTAAAAATGACCTGTCCTGCATGCAGAATACTTTCACCAATCGGCTACACTTAGTTAGAAATCCTGGCTTCTAATTCATTTATGTACATGATTTGGTATGCTTCATTTGTTTTGGAACTATTGGCCTTCCTTAGCTGCTGTTTGGGGAGACCTGACTGTTGTTTTGTCATGAGATTTAAGAACATTAATAACTGATCTGCTTACCAATACTAATTTTATAGGCGAAGGGTTACCGGCCTGAACAATATCGGTATTGCGTTGGTTATTATATTCATTTATCTGAACACTTATGACACATTGTGGTCTCATTTCGGTAATTCATCATTTTCATGTGAATTTTAGTCCGCCTAGCAGATTTTTTCTATTTCTGTCCACACAGTGTCAACACATAGATTTTCACAACCTTCTGTTGCTAACAACGCACAAAATCGACGTTGATCTGTCTTATACACAATGTGGTTATGCGAGGGAGATATTTAAATTTACGATGGCACGACATTTCAGTATATTTGGTGAACAGGAAGACATTGGTTTTCTTTTTTCGTAGCAGACTTCATCAAGCCTTCTTTAAGTCACTAATATAGTTCGGCGACAGTAAAATTATTTTGTTGTAAATATACAATTGTGAGGACTGTAATGTATGTTGATGTGAATATATTTTTGTTTACAAATATAATTTTCTACCTTTATGTTTTGATCATCTTCACCAACCAGATAATAGTAGTTCGAATCGGTGGCGTATTAATACCTTTCTGACACTTGCGTCACATTGTACAGATTTTGATCTCCACAGCGCTGCTATGGACTGTATCTCGCAATTATTACATTGTCAGTTGAATAGTTTCTTATAAATGTGTCATGAGTTGTACATTACATCGCCTGCCAGATTCAAAAACAGCAGTGAAATGTTTGAAGATTTCAGATCGTGGGAAATCAAATCATTTCACAACTTTGCCCCCAAACACACGTGATCACAACATTGTCAACAACAAAGGTGTCCCCCAAACAGAATCAAAGCGTTTGTGGTCATCCATTTTCCCCCTGAGTGTTATCACCACGTTGGTGATGAAATGATAAATATGCTTTCTCCCGAGTATGGAGTGTGGAGTCTTTTATTTACAACTCAGACATTCAAATTACCAATCTCTTCCTTGTTAATCCTCACAGTTACATATGCAGCTAGCAATTTCCTTGTCATCAAAAGCAAAAAAATAAAAAATATTTTTGAAAGAGTGGATAAATTCGGGGTTTGTATACTTCTGTCCTTATTTTGGTATATAATATGTCGTTATTCACTGCTTTAATTCGTATTTAGGGCATTGTGAAAATTTTCCAAAAAATGACCAAAGTTTCTTAAGTTAAACTTTGGACTTCAAAAATATTATCCCAGGGACCCCGATTTTCAAAAAAATGAATCTGACCCACCAAGAGATGTTGTACACCAAATCTAAAAGCATTCTGACTGGTGGATCTGAAGAAGATTTTTAAGGAAATTTCCTCATATTGCACCAAGCTTAAATTTGGGCTCCCACAGGGAGCCCAATTATTAACCCAGGGACTCGATCCCCCCCCCCCCTCCCAGAGATGTTATATACCAAATATCAAAAGATTCTAATTGATGATTCAGGAGAAAAAGATTTTTTCAATTTTGGAAAACAATTTATGGGTGCTATCAGAGTAAGGCCCCTTGTAGTACCCCCTGTGGGCGTGGCAACTTTATTTGAACAAACCTGAATTGACATATGACAGGAAACATGCACAACAAATTTGGATCAATTCAGTCCAGTGGCTTATGAGGAAATTGATAATGTAAAGTTCACGGCGGACAGACAGATGAACAATGGACAGACGGATGGATGGATGAGACAGAAAGTGATCACTTAAGACCCCCCTGACTTTTAGTCAGGTGAGCTAAAAATATTTTGAAAATACTCAGGGGTTAAGAAGTTAAAAAATCTTCCAATATATTACACAGTAAAGAAAATGAAAACAGAAAAACTGCAAACTGTTGTATGTAGAAAATATAAAATGCGTAATCAGAAAAAAAACTGAAATTAAAGAACACACATCTGAACACAAAACTTCACAGTACTGATCAAAACATTTGTATATACAGTCTTTTGCTACTCGAAGACCTTTCACCGACAGTGATCTTTGATGGCGAGCAGACTTGACTTGTTGACCTCAGAATATGACTGTCAGAGACATTAGGGCGAAATGTCAGAGAGCTTTACATGCTTGTCAATGAGATTTGAGTATGAGACCAGCACATCAATAAATTTACATTTTTATAATGCGCCACACTCCTACCCTACCTATTCACATCCAGCATCTTAGCTATATCATGACTGCAAGTTAGGCATGAAGTCCAGTTCAAACAATTGTTTATATCTCCCATCTCAGGCGTTGGTTCGTTATTTATCGGTATTCAAAGTCACATATTTCTGCACAAAGGCTAATCATGTTCACAACATGGATCAAAAATTCTTTATACCCAGGTTGCCCATTTTTGAGGACTTCCACCTCAGGTCCTATTTTATCAGTAAAACAGAGCTTGTTTACCACAATAAGCAAGAAGTGCTTCATATCCCAGAGCTCCCACAGAAACTAGGCATTGGTTACTTGTTCCTATTTTCCCAGTGAAGCTAAACTTGTTTACCACAATAAACAAGCACTGCTCCACTTCCAGCATTTTCAGTGGGGGGGGGGGGGGGGGGGGGGGGGGGGGGGGCATAATTAACCCTTTGAGACTTTAATTATCCTGATGTCCAAACGTCACTGAGAATTCAGTTTCTTCAACGTTTTTGAAAATGTGACGTCAAACGTCGGAAAGTAAAAATATGATATTTTTCACAATAGTGAGTATCTGGTTGAGGGCTAGATTATTTTTGGCGGTCTGAATCTGTTATTCAAAACTTGTTCTATTACAAATTATTGGAGAGTGCCCACAGGCACTCTCCAATAATTTGTAATAAACAAATTTAAATAAACAAAATATTATCTGTGTTTGACTGAATATGAAATATAAGGAAAATGTTGGCTTTTGCTCTGGTATCCTCATTTTCTGAAAGCCCTGATAGTGGCTTCAAGCACTCAACCAGTTAAGAAGTCTTGACAGCAGGATTATATTAGTATTTTAAGCTGCAATAACATTTGGCTCAACGATTCTCACTGAGCACTATTCGGGAGAAAATAGGAATTGAGGTTAAAACTTTAAAAAATCGAAAAATAATAACAAAACAAATGACCACAAAATATCAACGCACTGTTTGATTTCGTACATCATAAGACATACAAAAGTATCAAAGGGTTGATAATGTGTGATTTATCATCAAATACAACTCTTACTGTTATATCACGTGAAGATGAAGCTTTGATATTTTATCATTTCTAATGATGATCCTGCATCCTAAATTCATATAATTTCGGCAGCTTTGAACCTAGTTTATGCTTAAAAATATTAAAAAATACCAGGGCAGGACATGAGCCAGACTGATGGATGCAATTTTTTGCCCCAGGAATCAGGCAGCGGGTGAAATTTATACCTGTGAAATGAATTTACATTATATGCAGGCCTTTAAATTCATTTATTTTGGGCACACCATTTTTCCCTAATTTGGGTACATTAAAACCAGAGATGAAAGCTTTATCCTGTTATGTTTTATTGCCATATCTTTCTTCGTGTTTCTGTTAATATTATGATGAAAGTTATTCTCAAACGTACAAATGACACACAGAATTTATACATTTTTCTTGATGGGGTAATCTAAAGGCCTGACATGACTGGAAAGTTCATTCTAAATAGCACAAGACTGGTAAACTTTGAAATAAGGAAAGAGAACAAGTGTTTGAATATAAAACAGAACAACTGGTTTGAAACTCTACAGGAAATACTAATATTAAATATTAAGAAAATGTTAAAAAATTTATAGTAATTTATATATTTTTTATACTTACTAATGATCCAGACTTAACTGGTGCTAACTCTTTAAATTTCAGGGCCAAACACAAATTTTGCCCCCCCCCCCCCATCCCCCAAATTTGCATCAAAATCCAAAAAATACATGTCCTATGTGGTCCTCCATACTTTTGTCCACTGCTCATGTGCAGTGTTAAGGAAATACCGAAATTGGCGCAAAATCTTCATTCTTACAACCAGTGCCTAGTAAGTGTTATGTAATCAGTGGGGAGGTATGAGTTCCCAATTCATGGGAGGGCCATCCCCGTCTGGGTCACTGGTAAGTATAAAAAGTATATAAATTACTATAAATTTTTTAACATTTTTATACTGTACCAATGACCCAGACTTAGCTGAATCGAAAAAAGGCTGGAGGGCCTAGGACATAAAGGAAAATCCAATAAGCTCAATTACATGTAAACAGAATTATCCCCTCAAGGAGAAAAGGAGAAACAGGAATTACATGTATCTTTCTTGTTTATACAAAAAAGAAAGACACAATACCATTCCGTAATTGAGCACAATAACATCAATGATCTCTATTAACATCCAGTATAACCCATTATACTAATTTTTTAAAGGAAAGCCAATAAATAAAGATAGTCCAGAGAATGAGACTCTTTATACTCATTTAAAAGTGTCCGAGGATTGTATATTAACGCTCGTATGACACGTGACATATACAAATGCTTCACACTGAGCTGCACTTTAAAAATATCACATAAATGAGATAGACATTAGCTTTACATTTTAAAACCATCCCGGCACCGACTCGGAATTACTGACTCCAGAGGAGGTATTCCCTTGCTTTTCACTATAAAGCAGGTGATATAAGGGAACACCATCCCCCCCCCAACCGCACCCCCCCCCCTGCCCCTTCCCCTTGCTCTGGGTTAATCACCCCAGAACGAAGAGGGCGGCAGGACAGAGTCACTGCTGGAACAGAAAGCCTGCATAACTATAGTTGCAACTGTTTAGTGGATGACATTCTGAGCAACAGATAACGGACCTAAACAACGCAGGTCGCCAGAAATAGACTCAATATTTCTAAGGTAAAAATACGTGAACGTAGAAGGCTGAGACCAGTATGCAGCCTTCATCAAATCGGTAATAGCAATACTATTAGCATAAGTCCAAGATGTAGACAGCGCCCTCACTTCATGCGCCGAAATCTTAGCACAGACTGCTGAGTAGAAGATAATTTTACATAAGCAGTATGAATAGTTAATTGAATCCACCTTGAAATAGAATGGACCGTAATGTCCCTTCTATTAGGCAGCAGAGACAGAAAGAAACGTTTACGTCCCTTTCTGATAAACTCAGATCTACGTTTGTAAATACGCATAGCTCTAATTGGACATAGCAAAGGCCTATGACCGTCTGAGGACGGAAGAGCCTTAATAACAATAGGTTCAGGGTACTTATTAGGAGCCTGATTCTTAGCCAAAAATCCAACATTAGTAGTAAAAGAAATAGTATTACCAACACTACGACAGTGACAATCATCAACAGTTAGAGCATGAAGCTCACTAACTCTTCTAGCAGAAGAGAAGGCTACGAGAAAAGCTGTCTTATAAGATAAGTATTTGAAGTCTACTGTGTCAAGGGGTTCAAATGGCGATTCTCTTAGCTTCAGAAGAACCCAAGCTAAATTCCACTTAGGAATTAACCTAAGGGTTCTAGGTCTATTTATCAAAAAGTTTTTAATTTAATTTAATTTTTATTTTTTAGATAAAGAGACATTAGATCCAATTTGTAAGCTATCATGATGAGCATAAGTATCTGATAGCCCAGACCTATAACCCTTAATAGTTATTGGCTGCAGTTTGATCTCGTCAAACACGTAGACCAAAAAATTAGCAATGTCTGGAATGGAGGGATCATAAATATCAATAGAATGATCCCCACACCAACGAGAGAAAACCTTCCACTTAGCAGCATAATTTAGCGAAGAGGAGGTCCTCCTACAGTTAGAAATTGCGTACACTGCTCGTCCTGTAAAATGAGGACCGCACAACGGAAATGAGACCTTGTTGTGACGCAGTGTGCACGATTTCCCCTGCGAAAGAAGGTCCTCCCATGGAGGAAGCTTCTGAGGAATGTCCCACAATAGACACCTGAGTAGATTTATCCATGGTCTCTGGGGCGACAGAGATGCTACCAACAAAATCTTGCAGTGAGATTGCTTGATTTTTAGCAATATCTGTTGAATCAACAGAGCTGGAGGATACGCTTATCCTATCATTCAGTCCCAAGAGATTGTGAGAGTGTCTACAGCGAACGCTCGAGGATCTGGGCATGGCGACATATATGTCTGCAACTGATTGTTGAGATGTGTCGCAAACAAGTCTATCATAGGACGATCCCATTGGTAGCAAATCTGATTGAATACTCGTTTGTTGAGAGTCCATTCTGACAGCAACATACAACCTTTCCGTGAAAGGGAGTCTGCTAAAACGTTCAGACGACCTGGAATATGACGGACCGACAGAAGAACCTGATGCTCTAGGACAAACAGAAGGATTCTTTCCATTAAGCTGAACAACAGAATGGAATGAGTGCCTCCCTGGTTCCGAATATACGCTACTACTGTCGAATTGTCGGACAGAATTTGAACAGGTGAATTCTGAATAATGTTCATCCAATGACGTAGCGCAAGCCAAATTGACATCATCTCTTTGATGTTTATGTGCTTGTTTAGGAACTTCGGATCCCAAAGACCCCGGCACCTCGAATCTGTTGGGTTCAAAGTTGTGCCCCAACCTGTTTGACTGGCATCCGTCATAATCGTAAAAATCGGATCCGGCAGTTGCAGTGGCACTCCCTGAGTTAACCACTGAATATCTGCCCAAGTCTGAATCTCTTGTTTTACATGTTTTGACAAGACGATGTTCGTTTCGAGCGAATGAATCTTCACACTCCAATTCTGAGTAAAAAATATCTGGAGTGGACGAGTGCGTAGTCGCCCCATCGGAATAAGATCCACAGCGGCTCCGCACAAACCTGTCAGTCGCATGACTTCTCTCGCTGTTACTACATCTGAGTGAAGACAAAAGCGAGCATAACAACTGACTAATTTCGCTCTGGGTAACGGCAGACGAACCAGATTGTTGTGTGTCTTGAAGCTCATTCCCAAGTGGATGAATGACTTGGACGGAACTAGATCCGACTTCTTTTCGTTTACTATGAAACCAAGACGTCGGAGCAGTTGAAGCAGACTCTGAACATCGTTCTGAAGCGTTAACCTGTTGCTGTACCTCTGAAGAGTGTTGTCCAAGTAGGACGTTACCGCAGACGAATGAGCTCGGAAATGAGTCATTACCAAGTTCATTATCCGAGTGAAGGCCCAGGGCGCTAGATTTAGCCCGAAGCACATTGCTCGAAACTGATAAATGACCCCTAGGACAGCGAAGCGAAGGTACTTTCTGAACGCCGGATGTACCATGACGTGAAAGTAAGCATCCTTGAGATCTATGCTTGCAGCATAATCATTCACTCGAATGCTTGCTCTGACCGATCGGATCGTCTCCATATAAAATTTCGGAGCCACGATCAGCTTGTTTATCCAGCTTAAATCTATAACTGGACGGAATGAGCCGTCTGGTTTTGGAACCAGGAACAGGCGACTGTAGAAACCTGGTTTTCTACGACCTCTATTGCGTTCTTCTCTAGAAGAAGAGATTGGACTTCGGATAGAAGCAAATCTCTCTTCTGAAGGTTTGACGGAATCTGAGTCCAACGTTGGCTTTGTGTTAATGGAGGTTCTTCCTTGAAGGAAAGTTTTAGACCTTCTGAAATAACCCCCTGCACCCATGGGTCATCCGAAATTGACAACCAATTGGTTAAGAATCTCGACAGCCTTCCGCCCACTGGGGCACAATAGAGGTTTTGACCATCACCTCCTGGACCTGCGAGGCTTGCGGGAGGAGAAACTACATCCTCCCCGACCCGCACCTTGACCAGTTGACCTAGGGGCGGTTGTCTCGGCCAGTATTACGACCCCTACCGGAGTCGCTACTCTGACGGTAAGACATAGAGGCTTTCTTAGATCCTCTACAGGAACTTCCCTTCGACATACTCGCCCCAGACGTCCCTGCTTCACTCCTCTCTGCTGAGTCCGTTTTTTTCGAAGCGGACTTAAAAAGCAGAGAGTCCAAAGCTTTCTTAGTAATCTGATCATAGATTAGCGAAAGTTTACCATTGAAGAGAAGCTCTCCTGAAACCGGAGCGACTCGAAGAGAGTTTTTCACCTTAGTATCCACTCTTGTGGATGAAGCCAGGGCAGCATCATGTCTAACTAACTCCAAATTTGCCACTGAAAGGGCAGAGTTATACGTGGAAAATGCTATAGCCCTCGAAAGAACTCTCAAGGAAGTTTGAACCTCTTCGAATTCTTTTCCATCGAGACGTAGTGATAACGCTCTGGTACGGTGATCTGCATAAGATAAGGTGTCTAAACTGGCTCTGTTAGACGTGATTGTCGTCTCCAACATATTGGAGAGAATCGACATAGACGCCAGCAATGACAACTCCAAATCTCCTGCCTGGTCGTCTAAACGCAGAGGAACTATTTCTATAGTTGATGAATGGCAGATGTTGAGCATGAGGCGATAAGAAACTGGATTTGCCAGTCTTAGAGGCTAGCTTGAATATAGCGTCATTTAGAAGTTCAAATGTCCGTGTGACATTTCTGGTCTGGGTCAGAAACTCAGGCGCAATATCCTCATTCTGGCCGAAAAAGTCTGTGTCCAATGATGCTATCAGTCTCTTATCTGGTATTGCAGCACTCTGGTCTGTTGGAACAACTTCTGGAAGGTGTTGCCAGATGAAATTTACGGCCACCTTTTGTTGTTCGGAAAGGGAAAATTCCAGCTCTGCTGATTCCCTTTCACCATCCGACTGGACCACATGTGAATCTCGGTCATCCCTTTCTGACTCTGCAGGGGAGCGTACCGACCCAGCTCCCACAGACAGTTCCTGTTCTGAAAGTGTTTCTGAAGGCTGATGGGATGCTGAGATGAGTTGTGCTATCTGTGATAGCAAGTCCGTCACGGAGGCCTGTGGAGCCGCGGTCTTACATAGTTTAGCCGCTGGAAGCTCCTGGGACAGTAATTCATGCATACTTTTCTTATGCGAACGTCTTGACTGGTAAGGCCTCGTGTCCTAAAATCTTTGAAATTCAAGGCCATTCCAGGCCATTTCTCAGCAATTTTCGTGGATTTTCAAGGCCCCCCCCCCCCCCCCCCCCCCCCCCCCCCATTTATGAAATTCAAGGCTTTTCAAGGCTGCAAAGTACCCTAAATTATCAGACGACTAGAAACTTTCTCTTATATTTCCCTTTGTTGGTAATTCTAACACTTGACATAATTTCTTGGAAAACTCTTTCTGAAAGCTATCCAAGCAATGATATCACTGATTAGAATTAGTGAGCCTGAGAAAGACATTTTCTTGTGTTTATCCTACAACTGCAGTGTAATTACCAGGTGGCACAATAGCTATGTCTCTTGTACATGTACCCCTATTCTAACTGAATACTTACTGAATGCAAAATGAATTGATGTCATCCTTTCTCCCAATGAGTAAAGTTGTAAACTACATGTTACATGTAAATGACACATTTCGTAACCCACAATGTCTCCAGAAATGTCATTCGAAAAGCAAAATGTAATTCCGTTGTGGGGAAGTGTACCTTCCAACAAGCTTGGTTTAAATCAACTGCATACTATAACTGGTTACTGCCTGTTCCAGTTGAATGGTATTCAGCTAAATGCAGTAAGTGTCAAAAATTTTTAATGTTTCATACATGGGCGAATCATCCTTAAAATCGCACATGTTAACATTTGAGGTGAATAAGACAATTACACTTTCATTTGGAAATCCAAACTCGGAATCCACCGTGATGGCGACTGCCCATGCCAGGACTTTAAGATGGCGTGTGTGGCAAAGTCCATCAGACATACATGCTTCGGAAATACTCAAATAGTTCAACTGAACAATCATCCATTTGTAATATTTTCAATATGAATAAATAATCCACGCACGTGCGCTCAGCATTCGAACAGGCAGAATTTACAATAAAATCTTCCTATTGCCTTAAATATACACCATTGTGCTCGCCCACATCAATAGCAACCATTCACAATGCTTGATTCAAAGGATTTCGGAGTCACATCACTGCAAAGTTCAATCAATAATGCACGCAATCGAACTGCCGTAAATACTCCAAAATATGACTGGATTAATAAACCGCACAGTTACATTTGCTGTAAATGCCGTAAAATATGTTCGGATTAAATTACGCATCACAAAATTCTCAGATTTTCCAGGCTTTTCAAGGCTCCCATTGGAAATTCAAGGCTTTCAAGGCCTTGAATGACCTTTTGACGAATTCCAGGCTTTTCCAGGTTTTCGAGGGCCCCGTGGGAACCCTGTCCTTGGCTACCGGGGTGGTATGACCTGGTTGACGTGGAATCCCTGGTCGGCGAAGTAGGCTGGATATCTGCGGTCACGTAGCCAAGGTGTGGTCGTGTGTGCTGACGTGAGGATGAGGAAGCCAGTAGACTAGCTGCGCCGGACTGTCTATGTGACGGAGCATTCCCAAGCAGGAGGAGTGGACGTATGCTCCGACTGACGAACGTTACGTACAACAACATCTGGGCCCAGATGTTGCTGTAAGAGAGAGGGGACCTCTCTCGCTCGCGGTCCGGGTAGACCTGGACGAGCTAGCCACCGGACTGACTGGCTTCCTCCATTCCATCCTCCCATCCGTCGTCGCTGGGTGTGCACGATCCGAGTTTATAGAGCTTGCAACACCCAATCTCCTCCCCTGGACCACAACGTATGAACCCGGCATCACAACACCCATTTCTCGAGTGATTGCTTCCCCGGGTAAGCTAGCGGGCGACAAGGACGTCGATCCTACTAGGGATCTTGGCACTTGTCGAAATTCGTTGAGCACTTTTGCCGCTAGCTCCTCATTTAATTGCAACGACGGAAGCACACTTCTTGAAGACATCACGGAAACATCACCCTGTTCTTGTTCCTCTGAAAAAGAAGTAACCGTTGTCAATGTAAACAAAAGTGACAAAAACCGAAAACAAAGACTCCAGGCATTGAAAAAATGGCCTGAAATCAGTAACCAATTTTAAGCACTATCAGATGTAAAACAGAAACTTCCACAGAAGAAACTGTAGTAAATCGGAAGGTAGATGCATGACCAAAATGCCTAACCACCCCTAGGGTGAGGACGTTTCCAAGGGGAAAAACAGAATAAACATTCTGTTACTATGCCAAAAACTCCCAAGAAATTTCAGTAAAAAAATTACAAAAATTATGAAGCATGGGGAGAATAGGAAGGGGAGTATCAAGGAAAGGGAGAGAGGAAACACTGAACAAACAGTGGAAATTTCATAGCAAGAATGAAAACATCAGGCCCATGCCCCGAAATTAGGTAACATGAAATAATTTTGCATAAAAATTATAGTTACAGCCCTGAACACATCCTTCCACTGTTTCTTCATCTCATCCTCTTATTTCATCTTTAGATCCACCATTTCTTTCATGATTTTGTGTCTGGGCATCATTTTAACTGAGATTATAAGCACAGATATCAGTGAGATGTCACTGATTGAAGGGCCAAACAAAGATTGAAAATTTTGCATCAACTTCGGGTACTTCCTTAACACTGCGCATGCGCAGTGGACAAAAGTATGAAGGACCATAAATTGTGGGGATTGGGGGGCAAAATTTGTGTTTGGCCCTGAAATTTAAAGAGTTAGCATCAGCTAAGTCTGGGTCATTGGTACAGTATAACACGAGGCCCCATGGGGCCTGAAGCGCTCATCTTGTACAGAACACAATTTAAACAGAGTCCAAGAATGAGTCTACATTAAGCAAGCCATCTCCATAGGCTACACTGTCAATCCTTGAGTCCCTCAGGAGTGACAAAAATAATCTGGGCATCATGCCTTTTCTTCAGTCGATCATAAGTAAAATGTAGAGCTCCCCTATGAAGCCCCTTGATACAACCTATGTGGATTAATCTTAGTACCTCTAGAGGGTACTGAATACAAAATTTTGAATTCTTTCAGCAAAATGGCCAATTCCAGCTCCCATAGAGAGCCTGTAAAGAAATTTCTTCGAATTGCACTAAGTTCAAATTTGGGCTACCATAGCGAGCCCAAATATTAACATATGGATCCGATTTGAACAAACTTGAATCTGACCCCCCTAGAGAGGTTGTATACCAAATGTGAAAGCATTCTGACAAGTGAATCTGTAGAAGAAGATTTTTGAAGAAATTCCCTCATATTGTACTAAGTTAAATTTCATGTTCCCATATGGAGCCCAAATATTAACCTAGGCACTCGAATTGAACAACCTGGAATCTGACCCCCCCTAGAGATGTTGTATACCAAATATAAAAGCATTCCGACTGGTCGATCTGAAGAAGAAGATTTTTAAAGAAATTTTCTCATATTGCACTAAGTAAAAATTTGGGCTACCATAGTGAGCCCAAATATATACCTAGGGATCTGATTTGAACAAACTTGAATCTGACCCCCATAGAGATGTTGCATACCAAATATCAAAGCATTCTGACTGATGGATCTGAAGAAGAAGATTTTTTAAATTACCCTCCATATTGAACAAAGATAAAATATGGGCTTCCGTAGGAAGCCCAAATATTAACCTAGGGACTTGGTTTGAAAAATCTAGAATCTGACCCTCATAACAGTGATGTATACCAAATATTAAAAGATTCTGACTGGTGGTTCTGAAGAAGAAGATTTTTAAAGAATATTCCCCATATTACCCTATGTTAAAACTTCGGGCTCCTGTAGAGAGCCCAAATATGAACCAATGAGCTTTATTTCAACAAACTTTTATCTGACCCCCCTATGAATGCTGTATACCAAATATCAAAAGATTCTGATGATTGGTTCTGGAGAAAAGATTTTTTAAAATTTTTGCAAATATGCTGACTCAGCATTTTTTCGATGCCCATTACAGAACACCCTAACATAAGCGATGGCAATTTTTTTTTACCATTCAATTCTACTGGTCATAAGGATACTTCATACCAAATAAAAGCTCTCTGTTCCGTGGGGTTTGGGAAATATGGGCGTTTGAAAATATTTCTATTTTTAGCTCCCAGGGTTCCCATGGGGATGCGGGAATTTTTTTTTTTGCATGGGTCAAGTACTTATGACCCAATACTACCACAAACCAAATTTGGTTCATACCGGACCATCGGTTCAGAAAATAGAAATTTTGGGCGGGGCCAAAAATCTTACCCCTCCTATTACAAAGCCAAATATTACTTCACGAACTTCGTTTGAACAAACTTGATTCTACACCTCATATGGAAGCTCCATAGCAAATATCAAGTCATTGTACACACTGCTTCTTGAGAAGAAGATTTTTAAAATATTTTGGAGCATTTTCCCCCACTCCCTCCCTATGGGGCTGGGCATGCTGAGTTGAACAAAAATGAAATGCCCCTTTGGGACCATCACTCACACAAACTTTCACTTGAATTGGCCCAGTGGCTTTGGAGGAGAAGACCAAAACATGGTGTTGACGGACGACGGACGAGAGACGACGGACGAGAGACAACGGACGACGGACGGAGAGCGATGAGATTAGCTCAGCTTGACTTTGTCAAGATGAGCTAAAAATATGTCATGTTTTATTTTAGTATTGGATTGTACATTTAAAATTTCTTTTTCAAACAGCATAAAAATTGACTACCTTCAAAACTACAGTAATTTAATGTAACATAAGGTTCAAGTTATGGAAATCATTTCTCACACCAAAACTTTGTGATGCTTGTTTTATCCATTTTGAACTTCTGTCTCATACTTGACACAGTTCCATCACATTGAATTTCAGGAATTAGACAATGCCACCAACATGACTGAATGTTGACGTTTATGCCTGTAATCCTCACTGTAAACATGAAGGAAAGTGTCAATGACACTGTAGCTTAACTTGACAGTGTGTTGACAGTGCGTTGTCTTTGATGAAAAGGATAATGTTCAATGTTTCTGAAAGAGTTATGAAATACGACAAAAATGAAAAAAATTAAAGTAATTTATATATTTTTTATACTTACCAGACTTAGCTGGTGCTAACTCAAAATTATCTAGGGCCAAACATAAATTTTGCCCCCCAATCCCCCAAATTTGCATGCAAAACCGAAAATTAGAAGTCCAATCTGGCCCTCCATACATTTACTCTCTGCGCATAAGCCAGGAAGTCACCGGAACTGGCGCCAACATCATTCTTTGTAAAAAAGATTATTATATAATAAGTCAGCGGGGAGGAAGGTGTGACAAGTACTGCCCACTCATGGGAGGGTCATTCCTGTCTGGGCCATTGGTAAGTATAAAAAATATATAAATTACTTTAAATTTTTTCATATTTTTATACTATAACCAATGGCCCAGACTTAGCTGAATCGTAAAAAGGTGGAGGGCCTAGAACTTCCAAAATAGTTGATCAACATAGAATAAATCCTTCAATCCATGATGAAGAAATTTAGAATAATTAGGATTTACATGTATGTTTCTCTATACCATAATAGAGGAGACATATCCTAATATGGATCCCAATTATGAAAATCCTAAATCTGAGCATGAAACCATGCTAATTAGGATGTAACGAGTTCCCAATTTTTAAGGCTAGTCTGGACAAAGCCCCAAAAATTAGGATGGCATATTTGAGAATGAGAGAAAATTGCCCACAAACCTATACCATACAATAACACTACAGCTGTAAGCAGAATATAATTACAGATAAAACAGCTTCTTTCATAGATACATACCCATTAAGCCAGAGAAGGGGTGAAAATGACCCCCCCCCCCCCCCCCCCCCCAAACTTTTTTTGAACATATCTTCAAAAGAAAGAGGAGAGAGCTCTGGAATCAATAAAAGCGGTACAAAAAAAACCAATATAAATAATTATCGATCAGGCACTCAGGAATTAATTCATGAATAACAAGAGCGCTCGTATCACTGAAGCAATACAATGTCCCCTACCGGACTAATAAGCATTAATAATTATACATCAGCATGAATTCCGTTGAAGCATTTCCAAAAAAAGTCCTCAAAAATGATATTTTGGCGCTTTTCCATATTTCCAAGGGCCATAACTCACACAAGAATAATGCAATCAGCATGAAACTCAAACTTGATCTGTAAGTCATCATTCTATAGTAGGTTACCAAGAATGAAATCATTCGGTTGAAGCATTTCCAAAAAAAGTCCAGAAAACTAAAGTATGACTGACAGACTGACTGACTGACAGACTGACGGATGGACAGAGTACAAATGAAACTTGATCTGTAAGTCATCGTTCTATAGTAGGTTACCAAAAATGAAATCATTCCGTTGAAGCATTTCCAGAAAAAGTCCCGAAAACTGAAATTTTGGCGCTTTTCCATATTTCCAAGGGCCATAACTTGCACAAGAATAATGCAATCAGCATGAAACCCAAACTTGATCTGTAAGTCATCATTCTATAGTAGGTTACCAAAAATGAAATCATTCCGTTGAAGCGTTTCCAAAAAACTCCGGAAAACTGATATTTTGGTGCTTTTCCATATTTCCAAGGGCCATAACTCACACAAGAATAATGCAATCAGCATGAAACTCAAACTTGATCTGGAAGTCATCGTTCTATAGTAGTTTACCAAAAATGAAATCATTCCGTTGAAGCGTTTCCAAAAAAACTCCAGAAAACTGATATTTTGGTGCTTTTTCCCATATTTCCAAGGGCCGTAACTCACACAAGAATAGTGCAATCAGCATGAAACTCAAACTTGATCTGTAAGTCATCGTTCTTTAGTAGTTTACCAAAAATGAAATCATTCCACTGAAGCATTACCAAAAAAACTCCGGAAAACTAAAGAGTGACTGACAGATGGACAGACGGACAGACTGATGGATGGACGGAGTGCAAACCTATAGTCCCCCTCCGGCGATGCCGGTAGGGGACTAATAAATGGTGCTTAACGCCACTTCACAAGCCAAGGCAAAAGTGACGATTTTGGTAATTAATATTGTCCACTACAAAACGTACACCACAGACGGAGTACACAGGTACGATGAAATCGGTGATATAAAATATAACATACACATATTAAATTGAGATACACTGAACAATCTCTGCAGAGAAAACACACTTCCAAGATCATCCACAGGCGGCCTCCGTACAATAAAATCTAGTAACAACACTCACCAACGTGTACTATCTGATATCTACAACTATAAACACATGAGAACCGACAAAATAGAGACCAGTATCTAGAAATATAAATTTTATAGTAAATATCCTTTCTTATTATACCTACCGCAATTGTTTACTGCAGGCTTGCACTACAGTGGAAGACCCTAACTCGGATAAAATACACTCTATTTTAATCTTTCCCAAGAGATGTGGGAAAGAAAAGTGATGTAAAAAACAACACAAAAAAATAAGCTAAAACTGGACCGAGCGCCATAGGCGCACACCCAATATGGGACTCTCTTCCCTTAGTACAAATGTACGACTTCCGTTAACCAATGCGCAGTGCGTCATCAATTCATCATTCTTTTGAGTCCGCCAACATAGGAGTTATGTGATCAGCGGGGAGGAAGAATTCTTACCCGAATAAGAAGACGGGAGGGCCTCCATGTAAACAATTGCGGTAGGTATAATAAGAAAGGAAATTTACTATATAATTTATATTTCTTATCAACCTACCTTACAATTGTTTACTACAGGATGAATAGACAATAGGATGGAGGGAATCACATAACCAACCCACACAAAACTCAACTGCACTGGAACCGTGGACAGAGGAAGAGATCCCTAGTCCTATCAAACCACAGCATCACAAACATTAGTAAAAGACAATGAAAGATGAGGCATATGGTGATGTGCCACGCACAGACAGAAAGGGCAGTAACAGGAACTGACCCTGCAAGAAGCTGAATGGCTGGGATAAACAACAGCCTGAGCAGAAGAAAGAGGGCCCGTAGGACAAAAGTCCTCTGTCTGCTCCTGCAACTGTCGCAGATAAGTGAAGAAGGTAGCATTTCTCCAGTAGGCTGCCAGCATAATATCCGACAACATGACAAAGTTAGTATAAGCCCCGAGAGGAAGACAATGCACGCACCTTGTGGCAGAAAAACGATTGGCAATACAATCGCCAGTAGCTAGATGAGCGGAAGCTGCACGAATAGCAAGAAGCAAGACAAATCCATCGAGAAATGGATTCAGGAGAGATCTGGCATGTGAGAAAATGCATATCCATCCGAGACTTAGATGTGAGTCTTCCATGGAAGACGTGTGTCGCCTGCACTATATTTTAATATTTCAGACAGAATTCTAAGTGGAAAAGGGGCATAACTCTGGAAAAAATACAGCAGATCAAAAAATAAAATAGGAGGTGCACAATGCCATTATGTGATAAAGAATCACTGAAAGTTTCATCAAAATCCATTCATAGGTTAAAGAGGAGTGGCGGATAAGAGAAAGTGTGACGCGGATGACGACGCGGACGACAATGCGAATGACGACGCAAGACGACAAAAGTAATCCCTATATGTCGGTCCCCACTTCGTGGATGGCCTTGAACTGGAAAACATCCTGGGGAAAAGAGCGGCGAACTGATCTGAAAGCCTCCATGCTGAACTGAGGAGCAAAGATAGACTGCTTCAGAATACTCAGATCGATAACCTATCTGAGTCGGGCATCCTTCTTCGGCACCAAGAACATGCTGGAAACGAAATCCCACTGAAAGAAAGTTCTTGATAACCTCGATTGTCCTCTTTGACAATTGACAGGAGAATGCCTATCTCTGTGGTCGAAAGGTCCCAACGTGTAACGTTGAAAGGGACTCATGTGGGAAGAGGCACTCTCTACTTAGTGGAGTGCCTCAACCTGGGATGAAATCAAGGCGACTACTGCCGATGCCTACCCCACCCTGTGAGTGAGTAGGAGTGGCAGTAGGAGGATCAGCCCTTAGCTTCACAGAGAAAGCAGAAGGGCACTTGTTAGGCTTTGGACGGCGCCTGCCTCCAACAGAAGGCCGATCAAGCTGACTAAGCAGCAGCAGATCAATGGAATTTCAAATTGAGCCATCCCGAACCGTCGCCACGGAGCCATGGATAGTCGCGGACCCGCCGAAAGAGGCAGATCGAAGAGCAGCGCACTGCCCCTCAAAAAGGGGGATGTCTTGTGTCCAGCATAGCTTACCTGCGAACTAATTCCAAGCAAACAGGCATGTGTGTGAGAAGATGCATGAGCGCCTTAAACAGCACACACAAAACAAAAACCTGTTTGTCGTCAAACTCATCAGATAAGCAGCAAAGCAGAGATGATGTGATCAAAGAGAGAACGCATTCCAGCATCCCTCTCGATAAGCTCAACCAGGACTCCAGTCTCCATATGGTTGAGGAGATGGAGTCCCGATCCAAGACCGTCACAGTCTGGCAGACTGACAGATTGGCGAAATCGTAGGAACGATAATGCACCAGAGGCAAAAAAGTGTCAACCTTGATGAAGAACGACGTCTTCATAGCCTTGGAACTCAGCTTAGAGTCCAAAGCTGTAAATGCTTCAACACGTGTACCGACAGGCGCAGTCGAAGGCACCCAGAAGCATGTTGCTCCACAGGCTGTAGGCGTGTGACCGATGATCGCAGCCGGGCTGACACTGTCGGCTGGTTAGACGGTTTGAGACCTGGAAGGAACCCAAACACAAAGTCAAGAGCTGCCCCCAAGTCAGAAGACTGTTGGCCCTCGACGTCAGAGGAATGTCAGACTCATCCCATGAGTCGGAAGACACATAGCCCATCATGGGCAAACCAGCCGACACCTCCCATGGTGCGGGCACACCAGGGGATCAGAAAGCGACCTGTTTCCAATCCCAGTAGGCGGCGCCACAAGGGGCGCCCGGAAACCACTCGTAGCCTCGCTGGAAACAACAGAAAAGGCTCATGGACAGAACCGAAGTGAGCAAGGAGAGGGCCTCCCTAAGCTCACCGACTGTCGGAAAGGAACGACGTGGGAACGAACCGACAAAGTGCTTCACTCCTGACCCATTTACCAGCGAACGGTCACGATCCTCAAATACACCTGACGAGGGGCGACGGGCTGCAGCCGAAAACATCTGAAGGCAGATGGGTAGTGGTGTATATCACCTACCCTTAGGATCAACAGAGCGGAAATTCAGGAGAGTCGCCGCGGACCTCTGCGGCACAGAAGGTCTAGGCTGCACAAAAAGCGTTGGTCATGCAAAACTGGCCATGGGACCAGAGCGGGTGGACGGAAACGCCATAGAGCTCATGAGGTACTCGACGGCTGAGAGACCACAGTAGAGGGTTTGGCCGGCAGCCCTTTCCAACTTCGCCAAGTTGAAGTCAGGGAAGGCTGAGGCCAATACCCCATGTCTACACTACAAGACACCGCTGCAGGCCCCTGCAGGGAGAAAACGACCGAGAGGACACAGCAGTGGGTTCAGTTGGCAGCCACTTCCAACTTCGCGAAGTTGAAGTCAGGGAAGGCGGAGGCCGATACCCCACAACCACACTACAGACATCACTGCAGTCCCTTGCAGGGATAAGCCGAGGCCGGCTAAAACGGTGCCCGATGACGTTGTAGATGGAACAGCAGTAGCAGCAGATACGACAGGAGGTGTTGGAACTGGCAGAAAAGGGGAGAGAGCCACCTAGCTCGGCCTCCAGAGGAGGAGTCACAATCCTAGTGACAGCCTCAGATGTCGACTGGAGAGGGCGCATAGTCCCAGAACCAGGCACCTCTTCACCAGAAATCCAACAGCTCCTGCAGTATCCACCATGGTAAAAAAAAACTGCACATCCCCCACGGATGGGGAATAACTCTGACCAGACGTGGTCATGTTGGGAGGCCCCGAAGCGACAGCATTCTGCACCCCCCGTGGGTACGGGAGGAGCTGCACATTCCCCATGGAGGGGGTGTAACTCTCACCAGATGTGGTCGTGTCGGGAGGCCCCCAAAACAACAGCATTACCCACCCCTGCGGGTGTGGGAGGAGCTGCACATCCCCCACGGAGGGGATGAACTCTCACCAGACGTGGTTGAGCCGGGAGGCCCCGAAACGACAGCGTTCCCCACCCCCGTGGATGCGGGACGAGCTGCACAACCCCCATGAACGGGGGGGGGGGGGGGCTGGGGGGGGGGGGGGGGGGTAACTCTCACCAGACGTGGTCGAGTCGGGAGGCCCGAAACGACAGCGTTCCTCCCCCCCCCCTGCGGGGGAGGAACAGCCACGAGAACACACCAAAAGCGAGGGCAAAATGAATTGCCCTAAAGGAACCGAACTGCAAATAACAGAGTTGAGAGCAGTAGAAGAACAAGAGGCCCCAGGGGGCCTGAGGGCACTCACCTGACATGGTAGCCTAAATATCAACCCAGAGAATTGATTTCCACAAGTTGCATCTGCTCCTCCTAAGAAAAGCTGAAACCAAATATCCAAATATTCTGACCAGTGGATCTAAAAAAAGATTTTTAAAGAATATTCCTCATATTGAATTAAGTCATAATTCGGGCTCCCACAAGGAGCCCATATATGAACCCAGGGACTTGGCTTTAACAAACCTGAATCACACAGCCCTAAGGATTCTGCACACCAAATATCAAAACATTCCGACTGCTGGATCTGAAGAAGAAGATTTTTAAAGAAAATTCTTCGTTTTGAACCAAGTTACAATTCGAGCTCCCACAATCAGCCCAAATATGGACCTAGGGACATGGCTTGAACAAACTTGAATCTTACCCCCCTAAGGATGCTGCATAAAAAATATCAAAAGCATTCATCTGCTGGATCTGAAGATTTTTAAAGAAAATTCTTCATTTTGAACTAAGTTGTCATTCAGGCTCCCATAGTGAGCCCAAATATGAACCAAGGGACTTGGCTTGAACAAACTTGAATCTCAGCCACCTAAGGTTGCTCCATGCCAAATATCAAAACATTCCAACTGCTGAATCTGAAGAAGAAGATTTTTAAAGAAAAATTCCTCATATTGACTAAGTTATAATTTGGGCTCCCACAGGGAGCCCAAATATGGACCCATGGACTTGACTTTAACACACTTGAATCTCCCCCTCCCCATCCCCCCCCTACCCCCCCTCCCAAGGATGCTACTCACCACATATCAAACCATTCCGACTGCTGGATCTGAAGACGAGAATTTTTTAACAAAATTCCTCATTTCGAACAAAGTTACAATTCAAACTCCCACAGTGAGCCCAAATATGGACCTAGGGACATGGCTTGAACAAAATTGAATCTCTCCCCCCTAAGCATGGTGCATACCCAATATCACAAGATTCTGCCTGCTGGATCTTGAGAAGAAGATTTTCAAAGAAATTTGCTTGAAATGCACTAAGTTCAAATTTGGGCTCCTATACTGAGCCCAAATATAAACCCAGGGGGCCGATTTGAACAAACTTGAATCAGATCCACCCCACAATGTTGCATACCAAATGTCAAAAGATTCTGCCTGCTGGATCTGGAGAAGATTTTTGAAGAAATTTGCCTGAAATGCACTAAGTTCGAATTTGGGCTTCTATAGTGAGCCCAAATATGAATCCAGGTGGCCGATTTGAACAAACTTGAATCAGATCCACCCCACTATGTTGCATACCAAATATCAAAAGATTCTGCCTGCAGGATCTGGAGAAGAAGATTTTTGAAGAAATTTGCCTAAAATGCACTAAGTTCAAACTCAAGCTTCTATAGTGAGCCCAAATATGAATCTAGGGAGCCGATTTGAACAAAATAGAATCAGATCCACCCCACAATGTTGCATACCAAATATCAAAAGATTCTGCCTGCTGGATCTGGAGAAGAAGAGTTTTTAAGAAATTTGCCTGAAATGCACTAAGTTCAAATTTGGGCTCCTATACTGAGCCCAAATATAAACCCAAGGGGCCGATTTGAAAAAAACTTGAATCAGATCCACCCCACAATGTTGCATACCAAATATCAAAAGATTCTGCCTGCTGGATCTGGAGAAAAAGATTTTCAAAGAAATTTGCCTGAAATGCAGTAAGTTCAAATTTGGGCTCCTATACTGAGCCCAAATATAAACCCAGGGGGCCGATTTGAACAAACTTGAATCAGATCCACCCCACAATGTTGCATACCAAATATCAAAAGATTCTGCCTGCTGGATCTGGAGAAGAAGATTTTTTTTAAGAAATTTGCCTGAAATGCACTAAGTTTGAAATCAGGCTCCTATACTGAGCCCAAATATGAACCCAGGGGGCTGATTTGAACAAATTTGAATCAGATCCACCCTACAATGTTGCATACCAAATATCAAAAGATTCTGCCTGCTGGATCTGGAGAAGAAGATTTTTTAATGTTTTTCCCATAGCCTACAGTGTTAAAAAGTGCTGACTCAGCACTTTTTCAAAGTCCCGAAACTGTACCCTATGATAAAACCGATGGCAATTTTTTTTTACCAATTCTTTCTGTTGGACCTAAGGAAGCTTCACACCAAATAAAAATTCTCGGTGCCGTGCAGTTTTGGAGATATGGGTGTTTTAATTTTTTTCTATTTTTAGCTCCTGCGGTTCCCATGGGGCTACGGGAAAAAAAAATCAGCATAAATTAGGTACTTATGACCCAATAAGCCCTCACATAAAATTTGGTTCAAATCAGCCTCTCAGTTTGGAAAATAGAAATTTGGGGCGGGGCCAAAAATTTTGCCCCTCCCATAACGACGCCAAGTATAGCCCCACAAACTTCTCTTGAACAAATCTGAGTCTACACCTCAAAAGGAAGCTGCACACCAAATATCAAGTCTCTGCTACTGCTGGTTCATGAGAAGAAGATTTTTTAAGATTTCAGCACACTTTTTGGGTGTGGCCCTACCCACGGGCGAGGCAACTTGATTTGAACAAATCAAATTGTGATGTCATAACAAACTATTATCTCAAATATCAATTAAATTGGTTCAGTGGTTTGGGAGGAGAAGACGCAAACACCATGTTCACGGACGACGACGGACGTTGAGTGATCACTATAGCTCTCCTGACTGAAAGTCAGGTGAGCTAAAAAGGTGAACTCAACAGATAAATAAAGAAGAACACCCCCAACTATGAGAGAAAGTGGCAGAAAAATAACCGGTGGGTACATGACAGAACCCAGACGGCCGACAGGGACCTAAATGAAAGTGTCAATGACACTGTAGCTTAACTTGTGTGTTGTGTTTGATGAAAAGGATAATGTTCAATGTTTATGAAAGGATTATGAAATAAGACAAGAATTGTGATAATTGGGAATATGTTCATTTCTGTTCCCTGTATGCTATGTTTATGATAAAAATAATATGAGGTGTACAGGTGTAAAGAGCCCGAGGGGTGGGTTAATATGACCTCATAGTTAATGTATGTGGCCCTCACAGTTAACATATATCAACAAAAGTTACCAAGTTACACTGAAATTATTCCAAAACGAGTCATCCTATCAAGTTACATTAAAATCCCTTCATAAATATATATATATCAAAATGGGACGTTCTCATCTAGACATTATATGAAGTCAACCTACCAAGTTACAATGAAATCCCTTAATAAATATGACCTGTAGACTGTGCTAAAGGTTTTTGGGCTTTGGGCTCTGGCAGCCATCATGGTTGAATGATCGCAACCAAAAGGGGACATTCTCATCTGGGCATCATCTGGAGTGATCCTACGAAGTTATAATGAAATACCTTCATAAATATGACCTGTAGACTGTGCTCAAGGTTTTCAGGCTTCGGGCACTTGTAGCCATCACAGCTGACCAATCACGGCAAAAAGGGGATGTCATCATCTAGGCATTATATGGAGTCAACCTAATAGGTTACAATGAAATCCTTCAATAAATATGACCTTTTACCCATGCTAAAGGTTTTTGGGCTTGGGCACCCATACAGGCTGAATGATCGCGATTAAAATGGGACGTTTTCATCTAGACATTATTTGGAGTCATCCTAACAAGTTATATTGAAATCCCCTCATAAATATGACCTGTAGACTGTGCTAAAGGTTTTTGGGCTTCGGGCACCTTTAGCCGCCACAGCTGCCCAATCATGTCCAAAAGGGGACGTTCTCATCTAGACATTATATGAAGTTAACCTACCAAGTTACAATGAAATCCCTTAATAAATATGACCTGTAGACTGTGCTAAAGGTTTTCGGGCTTCGGGCTCGGGCAGCCATCATGGTTGAATGATCACAACCATAGGGGACAATCTCATCTGGGCATCATCTGGAGTGATCCTAAGAAGTTACAATGAAATCCCTTCATAAATATGACCTATAGACGGTGCTAAAGGTTTTCGAGCTTTGGGCTCGGGCAGCCATCATGGTTGAATGATCGCAACCATAGGGGACAATCTCATCTGGGCACCATTTGGAGTGATCCTAAGAAGTTACAATGAAATCCCTTCATAAATATGACCTGTAGACTGTGCTCAAGGTTTTCGGGCTTCGGGCACTTGTAGCCATCACAACTGACCAATCACGACCAAAAGGGGATGTCATCATCTAGGCATTATATGGAGTCAACCTAACAGGTTACAATGAAATCCTTCCATAAATATGACCTTTTGCCTATGCTAAAGGTTTTTGGGCTCGGGCACCCATTAAGGCTGCATGATCGCGATCAAAATGCGACGTTTTCATCTAGACAATATTTGGAGTCATCCTGCCAAGTTACAATGAAATCTCTTCATAAATATGACCTCTAGACTGTGCTAAACGTTTTCGGGCTTCGGGCCCCTGTAGCCATCGCAGTTGCCCAATCAAGTCCAAAGGGGGACTTTCTCATCTAGACATTGTATGAAGTCAACCCATCAAGTTACAATGAAATTCATCAATAAATATGACCTGTAGACTGTGCTAAAGGTTTTCGGGTTTTGGGCTCGGGCAGTCGTCACGGTTGGCAGATCATGCCCAAATGGGGAAATTCTCTTCTAGACATCATAAGGAGTCATCCTACCAAGTTACAATGAAATCCCTCCACACTAAACATGACCTGCAGTCTGTGCTAAAAGTTTTTGGGTTTCGGGCTTGGGCAGCCATCACGGTTGATAGATCAAGCCCAAAAGGGAGCGTTCTCATCTAGGCAGTATACAGAGGCATCCTACCAAGTTACAATGAAATCCCTTCATAAATACGACCTGTAGACTGTGCTAATGGTTTTCGGGTTTTGGGCTCGGGCAGCCATACTGGTTGCCCGATTGCGACCAAAAGGGGACGTTCTCATCTAGACATGACCCCAAACCTGCATATGAAATTTCGTGACGATCAGACAAGAACTGCGGGGTGTAGCCCGTGCTAAAGGAAAATGTGAACAGACGTCACAGACTCACAGACTAACAGACTCACAGACTAACAGACTTCCGCACGCGTGATGGCAATAGCTTATCTTGACTATGTCAAGTTAAGCTAAAAACAGAAATTCAGCTCTCAACAGAATGAAGAAATCCTGCCCATACAGTCCCTCATTGACACCTAACTCAATAATAATAATAAATTTTTATCAACCGAAAAATTTATTGCAGAACCGCGTTTACACGATGTCGAAAAAACATTCGCGAAAACGGAATATATAAATAAAATGCAATGAAAATGTGGCTGAAAAAATTAATGAGAATATATAAAAACACAGTCCTGTTATTATACGATCGTCAGATCCATAATTCCAGTCACAGGAAAACCATTACTGACGAGCTGAATTATCACTGTTTCGTAGAGCAAAATGGCGACACGTCCTCCATGTGCGCGGACAAAAAAAAAAAAATGATGAATTGATGACGCACTGCGCATTGGTTAACGGAAGTCGTGAATTTGTACTAAGAAAAGAGCGTCCCAGACTGGGTGTGCGCCTATGGCGTTCGGCCCAGTTTTGGCTTATTTTTTTCGTGGTGTTTTTTACACCACTTTTCTTTCCCACATCTCTTGGGAAAGATTAAATAGAGAGTATTTTATCCGAATTAGGGTCTTCCACTGTAGTGCAAGCCTGTAGTAAACAATTGTAAGGTAGGATGATAAGAAATGGAGGTAGATATGATTAACAGGCTCCAACAAGGACCGCCCCTGAAATATATAATAATTTCAAGGTCAACCAAAGTGATAGCCTAATAAAATATTGCGTGAGTATATTAAAATCCAGCATGTAATCATCTGAATACCAATAACTCGTTATGCAGCCACCGATGAACTCAAATAGCAGCAATTATAATTTTAATAAGCGCTTGTATATCAAAAATCAATAATCACCGGAAACTAATGCAACAAAACTGCGTATATGCCTAGGGGGGCGCCATCCAACACGACCCAAATGCATAGTATGTATGTATTAAGATATATATATGAGTGTGAGTGTGGGAAGGGGGGGGGGGGGGGGTGGGGGGAAATTCGAAGTCATGTTGAAACCTCCTCACCCACATTACTTAATCATTGCTGGCTCAGACAGGAAAAATATAGGAACTGCAAAGGCTCCCTCACGTCTAACAGACTCCCTTATGCCACTATGAGCAGAGAATGACATGAAGACCAATCTTCCCCTGAAGAAGAAGGCCCTGTCGTAGAGGAAGCTTCTGGCGAATGTTCAATAACAGGCACTTGAGAAAACTGATAGAAGGATATTGTGATGACAGATATGTTATTAGTAGGAATCACACGGAGACTGTTCAACCTAAACGTAATCTACTGAATCAAATGAATTGAAGGATATGCGTATCCTACCATTCATTCCCAAGAATACGGCTGAGCGTTAACTGCATGTGCTCAAATGTCTAACACTGGCGACACAAATGATGGAAACTATTGCTCCCGTGCGGCACAAACTTAACTATCCTGGAGCGATCCCACATGCATGTTCGCTAATAATATAAATCCAATGATGTAGAGTAAACAATAAGACATCATTTCTTGATGAATATGTGATCTCCAAGAACTGAGGGTCGCAAGAACACTGCACATCGAGTCGGTCGGACTCAGGGTAGTAACCCAATTTATGAACTCCTCACGTCCGTTATAATTGAGAAAACCGAATCTGGCAGCTGTAAAACCATTGAATATCTGCCCAAACTTGACCATATGTTTACTAGCTCCGCTAAAACAATACAGGTCTTGAGCGAAAAACGTCTTCCCACTCCAGTTAAAAATAACTGGAGGGGACGTGTGCGTAAGCGATCCATCGGAATAACATTCATAGCCACTCCACACAACCCCATCCGACGCATAAAATCTTTTGCTGTTAATGTGACTGATAGAAGACAAAAGCGAGCCTGACAACTGGCTAATTCGCTCTCTGAAATAACAGACAAACCAGCTTGTTGAAAATGAATTGTAGGATACGTGTATCCTATCATTCATCCCATGAGACATTATCTAGTTCATTCTTCAAGTGACCTTAAGAACTATTAGTGTTGAAACGATTAGTCGACTAGTCGAAATCAATTCGATTTTCGGAAAAATCGGCTCTGACATCTGCCAATCGACTAGTCGGGAAACTCAAAGATGAAGTCGTAAAATGCCAATATTGGGGGTTACTGATTACGAACATGAGATGTTTCTGCTTTGTGGTGGACCTATTTTAAATTGTATTGAAAAGTGAATATCAATGCAATCACTGACGTTTGTTGATGATGATAATGTTACAACTTAGATTTCAGCAGCATTACAAGCACTGATTTCACCTAACCTAATCACTGGCACGCTTGAAGACAAATACTTTGATGTACAACTTCAAAGATGCTGTTAATTCTGCAAGCGTTCTGTCCCTCACCCAAGTCGCCCACACTTTTTAATTGATATAAAAATAAAATACATGCTTCTATGATATTACTGTACTGGCATGGACCATCCTACACGTGCGCCAATGCACCATTGGCACTAAGAAGTTGGAAAAGACTACAATTTGGCTCTAAAAAACAGACAAGTGGCATTAAATTTGATGAGCAGGTAAACTGACGGCTTCCGAAATTAACACAACTGAACTTGATCTGCATTTTTAAGGTTCAAACAATTCAGACTTGGCATAAACAAACAACGCGATTGACAAGCATCAAATAGAACTTTGCCTTATGCATTGAAGCATTCATTATACGGTCTATCAATAATGTTAAAATAACATTATTTTACCACAAGCACGAATCCAGGCATTGACGACTTGGTGAAGTAGACAGGGAAAACAAACATGGAAAAATATATGGGTGAGCTTATTCTCGACGGAGCAGCCTGCAGGAAAATTAGGACCCAAAGTTGACATGAAATTAGGCCACCTACGGATATCAATGTGTTCACCTGGTACTGGTAAGTTCGAAATGTCTTACAGAAACATCAAAGAGAAATTATGGAAGAACACATACCAGTTTGTATATGGAACAATTTGTTATCACTAAAGAACCAATTACAAAATCCATGTGCTTTTTATTTTCACTTTGTAAATACATGCGGACAAATTCCTGGAAATCTGCGAGTTTCCGGGAAATTGAAAGTGAAACTGGCTTTTCCTCGAACCGCGACTGAGTTCAGAGGAAACCCAATCAGGTCAGGTGATGATTTTCAAAGCAGACAATATGGAAATTACAAGGCGTTTCAATGTATGCATAATTATGGACAGACGAGAGGTTAAGTCATAATATGAGAAGTTGTGTGGGAGTGTTCTGTGTACAATTGTTGACAGACTTATGACTGCTGTGGGCATCAACTGTGCTTAATTTTCGACAGAGGATGTGCATCATGATTGCGTAAAGAGCACTTCCTTTTGTTGACATTCAAAGAATAAAAAAAACCCCTGAACAATGATTTATTTTATTAAAATATCAGTGGCTATATTGAGAAACTAGAGGGGGTATCAGTACCCCATTGTCACCAACAGGTGGCCAATGTAAAGGTGTGGTTGGAGTAAAAAAAAAAGAAGTTCAAAACCTGCAAACAAAAGTCCAAAGTTAAAGAAAATAAGCAGCTAAAGGGTTAAATAATATAATAAATATAGAACCTTAGTGAGCACACTCACATACCCCACGCGCCCCGATATTTCAAGCTCGGAAAAGTGTAATTTTTAGGAAAATGACCCGGAAATCTGTTACTTGTATTTTTCAGAGTCCAGGGCCCGTAATTTTGCAAAAAATCAGCCGAGCAGAACGAAACACAAACTTGATCTGTAAGTCATTGTGGTAGACTCACATACTAAAATGGCCGTAATTTTGATAATATCTGAAAGCATGTAGATAAAAAGTCCGGAAAACTGTAATTTTGATGCATTTTTCAGAGTCCAAGGGCCGTAATTTCGGTAAAAATCAGTGGAGTGGAACAAAACGCAAACCTGTTCTGTAGGCCACCATGTTAGACTAACATACCAAAAACTAGAGGATGGCCACCAAAGGGTGGCTGATTCCCCCGAAAAAAGCCTTGATAGCCATTCCAACCTTATTCGCGACACACCCTCTGGTTGTGGGCAATAATAATACCAAGTATCATTAATATCCTTGAAGGCTGTAAGAAGTTATGGAGCGGACACAAATTCCGTCTACGCCCGGACGGACAGACGGACGACGTCATGGCTAGATTCCCCCGAATTTTTTTCGGGGGAATAATAATCAGCTCAATATCTGGAAGCGTGTAGGAAAAAAGTCCGGAAAACTGTAATTTTGATGAACTTTTCAAAGTTCAAGGGCCGTAATTTCGGTAAAAATCAGTGTAGCGGAACAAAATGCAAACTTGATCTGTAGGCCACCATGTTAGATTAACATACCAAAAATCTACTCAATATCTGGAAGCGTGTAGAAAAGAAGTCCGGAAAACTGTAATTTTGATGAATTTTTCAGAGTCCAAGGGCCATAATTTTGGTAAAAATCAGTGGAGCGGAACAAAATCCAAACTTGATCTGTAGGCCACCATGTTAGACTCACATACCAAAAATCAGCTCAATATCTGGAAGCGTGTAGAAAAAAAGTCCGGAAAACAAGTAGGACTCACTGACGGACTGATGGTCGGACCAGTCAAAAACATTATACCCCCGCAACTTTGTTGCGTGGGGTATAATAACCCCTAAGAAGCATGCCAACATAACATCGGAACCATGGCAATATGCTACAAGGTAAGTCACCACTTTGAAGAAAAGAAAGACAAACCTCAAAACCTGCACATAAAAGTAAAAAAAAAAGTATCACATTTGTTTCAATGGGTTAAAATTGAGAAAAATATCCTGATAATGTCACAGTAACCACCATGGCAATATGCCAGTAAGGTGAAACTCTACGTGAAAAATATCCACTTGGAAGAAAAGAAAGAAAAAGAAAAACCTCAAAACCTGCACATAAAAGTCAAAAAAGTATCACATTTGTTTCAAAGGGTTAAAATTTAGAAAAATACCCTGAAAATGTTACAGTAACCACCATGGCAATATGCCAGTGAGGTAAAACTCCACTTAAACAAGAGGCCCCAGGGGACCTGAGGGCGCTCACCTGACATGGTAGCCTAAATATCAACCCAGAGAATTGATTTCCACAAGTTGCATCTGCTCCTCCTAAGAAAAGCAGAAACCAAATATCCAAATATTCTGACCAGTGGATCTAAAAAAAACATTTTTAAAGAATATTCCTCATACTGAACTAAGTCATAATTCGGGCTCCCACAGGGAGCCCATATATGAACCCAGGGACTTGGCTTTAACAAACCTGAATCTCACACCCCTAAGGACTCTGCACACCAAATATCAAAACATTCCGACTGCTGGATCTGAAGAAGATTTTTAAAGAAAATTCCTCATTTTGAACCAAGTTACAATTCGAGCTCCCACAATCAGCCCAAATATGGACCTAGGGACATGGCTTGAACAAACTTGAATCTTACCCCCCTAAGGATGCTGCATAAAAAATATCAAAAGCATTCATCTGCTGGATCTGAAGATTTTTAAAGAAAATTCCTCATTTTGAACTAAGTAGTCATTCAGGCTCCCATAGTGAGCCCAAATATGAACCAAGGGACTTGGCTTGAACAAACTTGAATCTCAGCCCCCTAAGGTTGTTCCATGCCAAATATCAAAACATTCCAACTGCTGAATCTGAAGAAGATTTTTAAAGAAAAATTCCTCATTTGACTAAGTTATAATTTGGGCTCCCACAGGGAGCCCAAATATGGACCCATGGACTTGGCTTTAACACACTTGAATCCCCCCTCCCCCCCCCCCCCCCCCCCCCCCCCCCCCCCAAGGATGCTACTCACCACATATCAAACCATTCCGACTGCTGGATCTGAAGAAGATTTTTTAAGAAAATTCCTCATTTCGAACAAAGTTACAATTCAAGCTCCCACAGTGAGCCCAAATATGGACCTAGGGACATGGCTTGAACAAACTTGAATCTCACCCCCCTAAGGATGCTGCATACCAAATATCACAAGATTCTGCCTGCTGGATCTTGAGAAGAAGATTTTCAAAGAAATTTGCCTGAAATGCACTAAGTTCGAATTTGGGCTTCTATAGTGAGCCCAAATATGAATCCAGGTGGCCGATTTGAACAAACTGGAATCAGATCCACCCCACAATGTTGCATACCAAATATCAAAAGATTCTGCCTGCAGGATCTGGAGAAGAAGATTTTTTAAGAAATTTGCCTGAAAAGCACTAAGTTCAAATTTGGGCTCCTATAGTGAGCCCAAATATAAACCCAGGGAGCCGATTTGAACAAACTTGAATCAGATCCACCCCACAATGTTGCATACCCAATATCAAAAGATTCTGCCTGCTGGATCTGGAGAAGAAGATTTTCAAAGAAATTTGCCTGAAATGCACTAAGTTCAAATTTGGGCTCCTATACTGAACCCAAATATAAACCCAAGGGGCCGATTTGAACAAACTTGAATCAGATCCACCCCACAATGTTGCATACCAAATATCAAAAGATTCTGCCTGCTGAATCTGGAGAAGAAGATTTTCAAAGAAATTCGCCTGAAATGCAGTAAGTTCAAATTTGTGCTCCTATACTGAGCTCAAATATAAACCCAGGGGGCCGATTTGAACAAACTTGAATCAGATCCACCCCACAATGTTGCATACCAAATACCAAAACATTCTGCTTGCTGGATCTGGAGAAGAAGATTTTTAAAGAAATTTGCCTGAAATGCACAAAGTTTGAAATCGGGCTCCTATACTGAGCCCAAATATGAACCCAGGGGGCCGATTCGAACAAACTTGAATCAGATCCACCCTACAATGTTGCATACCAAATATCAAAAGATTCTGCCTGCTGGATCTGGAGAAGAAGATTTTTTAATGTTTTTCCCATTGCCTACAGTGTTAAAAAGTGCTGACTCAGCACTTTTTCAAAGTCCCGAAACTGTACCCTATGATAAAACATATGGCAATTTTTTTTACCAATTCTTTCTGTTGGTCCTAAGGAAGCTTCACACCAAATAAAAATTCTCGGTGCCATGCAGTTTTGGAGATATGGGCGTTTTAATTTTTTTTTATTTTTAGCTCCTGCGGTTCCCACATGGCTACGGGAAAAAAAAAATCAGCATAAATTAGGTACTTATGACCCAATAAGCCCTCACATAAAATTTGGTTCACATCAGCCTCTCGGTTTGGAAAATAGAAATTTTGGGCGGGGCCAAAAATTTTGCCAAGTATAGCCCCACAAACTTCTCTTGAACAAATCTGAGTCTACACCTCAAAAGGAAGCTGCACACCAAATATCAAGTCTCTGCTACTGCTGGTTCATGAGAAGAAGATTTTTTAAGATTTCAGCACACTTTTTGGGTGTGGCCCTACCCACGGGCGAGGGAACTTGATTTGAACAAAATCAAATTGCGATGTCATAACAAACTATTATCTCAAATATCAATTAAATTGGTTCAGCGGTTTGGGAGGAGAAGACGCAAACACCATGTTCACGGACGACGGACGCAGGACGGACGGTGAGTGATCACTATAGCTCTCCTGACTGAAAGTCAGGTGAGCTAAAAAATATCAAAACCTGCACACAAAAGTCCAAAACCTGCACACAAAAGTCCAAAATTAAAGTAAATAAGCAGCTAAAGGGTTAAATAATATAATACTAGCCTCAAGAAGCATCCTAACATAAAATAGGAACCATGGCAATATGCTACAAGGTGAGTCGCCACTTGGAACAAAAGAAAGACAAACCTTAAAACCTGCACATAAAAGTAAAAAAAAGTATCACATTTGTTTCAAGGGGTTAAAATTGAGAAAAATACACTGTCACAGAACCACAATGGCAATTTGCCAGTAAGGTGAAACTCTACTTGAAAAATTTCCACTTGGAAGAAAAGAAAGACAAACCTCAAAACCTGCACATAAAAGTCAAAAAGCATCACATTTGTTTCAAGGGGTTAAAATTGAGAAAAATACCCTGAAATGTTAAGGGAACCACCATGGCAATATGCCAGTAAGGTAAAACTCCACTTGAAGACAAAATTTCAAAACCTGTACACAAAAGTCAAAAACCTGCACAGAAAAGTCAAAAACCTGTACACAAAAGTCCAAAATTCAAGTAACTAAGCATGGAAAGGGTTGAATAAAATATTACTATCCCTGAAAAGCATGCAGACATAAAAAAAAGAAGCAAAATAAAAAAAAAAAAAAATCAAAACCAGCACACAAAAGTTCAAAATGAATGAATCCAGATGCCAACATGAGGGCTATGCCATAGGCTCACAGAACTATTGTTGGTGAGCCAAAAATGATTTTAAACAGAAGCTATAAACATTAATTCTCTCTTGAAACTGAAAGAGGTTTTGGGGACTCGGAAAGCTTCACTTGCCATTGTTTCATTGCAAGTATTACTGTTAGTTTCAACCAGGGAAGAACGGTGGTACACATGTTCGATAACAATAACATGGGGGCTTCGACTGGACGATTAGTAATCGATCACTGCCGGCGACTAGTCGATTCCTGAAAACCACGAATCGTTTCAACACTAAGAACTATACTTGCCGCTAGGACTTCATGGTATTTCGGTATACCGGTAAAAATACCGAACACTTTTTTTTATTACCGGTATATCGCCACAGACGGTATTGATTTTTCAGCTTCTGAAAAAGTGAAAATGAAAATAGGAGACTTGAAAGTGTTTTAGCACACTAAAACAGATGTCTCCCTTTCCTTTTGAGGTCAGAGGTCAAGGTCACATGCAGTTCATCAAGGTAGCGGACACGCGGTTTCATGGTGACACATCCACATGTCAAAAAAAAAAAAATTCTGGTCTGGACAATTACTCCCTATTTAAAGTACATAAATTTGACCTTGAGGTCAAGGTCACATGAAGGTCATGATAATGTGGTCTCATTGTGATACATCCACATGCCAATCATCTAAGTCCTAGGTCAAAAAACAAAAAAGTTCTGATCTGGACAATTATTCCCTATTTGAAGTACATAAATTTGACCTTGAGGTCAGAGGTCAAGGTCACATGCAGTTCATCAAGGTAGCGGACATGCAGTTTCATGGTGACACATCCACATGTCCAAAAAAAAAAAAAATCTGGTCTGGACAATTACTCCCTATTTAAAATACATAAATTTGACCTTGAGGTCAAGGTCACATGAAGGTCATGATTACATGTGACATGCGGTCTAATTGCGATACATCCACATGTCAAATATCTAAGTCCTAGGTCAAAAAACAAAAAAATTCTGGTCTGGATAATTATTCCCTATTTGAAGTACATAAATTTGACCTTGAGGTCAAGGTCACAAGAAGGTAACGACATGCAGTCTGATGGTGACACATCCACATGTCAAATAACCAAGTCCTAGGTTAAAAAACAAAAAAATTCTGGTCTGGACAATTACTCCCTTCTTGAAGTACATAAATTTGACCTTGAGGTCAAGGTCACATGAAGGTCACAACATGCGGTCTCATGGTGACACATCCACATGTCAAATAACCAAGTCCTAGGTCAAAAAACAAAATAATTCTGGTCTGGACAATTACTCCCTATTTGAAGTACATAAATTTGACCTTCAGGTCAAGGTCACATGAAGGTCACGACATGTGGTCTCATGGTGACACATCCACATATCAAATAACCAAGTCCTACGTCAAAAAACAAAAAAATTCTGGTCTGGACAATTACTCCCTATCTGAAGTACATAAATTTGACCTTGAGGTCAAGGTCACATGAAGGTCACAATGGTATGCGACACACCGGCTCATGGTGATACATCCACGTGCCAAATATCTAAGGCCTGGCTCAAAAGACAAACAAGTTTTGGTCCGGACAAAGTTTCCTTGAAACAAGAGGCCCCAGGGGGCCTGAGGGCGCTCACCTGACATGGTAGCCTAAATATCAATCCAGAGAATTGATTTCCACAAGTTGCATCTGCTCCTCCTAATAAAAGCTGAAACCAAATATCCAAATATTCTGACCAGTGGATCTAAAAAAAAGATTTTTAAAGAATATTCCTCATATTGAACTAAGTCATAATTCGGGCTCCCACAGGGAGCCCATATATGAACCCAGGGACTTGGCTTTAACAAACCTGAAACTCACACCCCTAAGGATTCTGCACACCAATTATCAAAACATTCCGACTGCTGGATCTGAAGAAGAAGATTTTTAAAGAAAATTCCTCATTTTGAACCAAGTTACAATTCGAGCTCCCACAATCAGCCCAAATATGGACCTAGGGACATGGCTTGAACAAACTTGAATCTTACCCCCCTAAGGATGCTGCATAAAAAATATCAAAAGCATTCATCTGCTGGATCTGAAGATTTTTAAAGAAAATTCTTCATTTTGAACTAAGTTGTCATTCAGGCTCCCATAGTGAGCCCAAATATGAACCAAGGGACTTGGCTTGAACAAACTTGAATCTCAGCCACCTAAGGTTGCTCCATGCCAAATATCAAAACATTCCAACTGCTGAATCTGAAGAAGAAGATTTTTAAAGAAAAATTCCTCATATTGACTAAGTTATAATTTGGGCTCCCACAGGGAGCCCAAATATGGACCCATGGACTTGACTTTAACACACTTGAATCTCCCCCTCCCCATCCCCCCCTACCCCCCTCCCAAGGATGCTACTCACCACATATCAAACCATTCCGACTGCTGGATCTGAAGACGAGAATTTTTTAACAAAATTCCTCATTTCGAACAAAGTTACAATTCAAGCTCCCACAGTGAGCCCAAATATGGACCTAGGGACATGGCTTGAACAAAATTGAATCTCTCCCCCCTAAGCATGGTGCATACCCAATATCACAAGATTCTGCCTGCTGGATCTTGAGAAGAAGATTTTCAAAGAAATTTGCTTGAAATGCACTAAGTTCAAATTTGGGCTCCTATACTGAGCCCAAATATAAACCCAGGGGGCCGATTTGAACAAACTTGAATCAGATCCACCCCACAATGTTGCATACCTAATATCAAAAGATTCTGCCTGCAGGATCTGGAGAAGAAGATTTTTGAAGAAATTTGCCTGAAATGCACTAAGTTCGAATTCGAGCTTCTATAGTGAGCCCAAATATGAATCTAGGGAGCCAATTTGAACAAAATAGAATCAGATCCACCCCACAATGTTGCATACCAAATATCAAAAGATTCTACCTGCTGGATCGGGAGAAGAAGATTTTTTTAAGAAATTTGCCTGAAAAGCACTAAGTTCAAATTTGGGCTCCTATACTGAGCCCAAATATAAACCCAGGGAGCCGATTTAAACAAACTTGAATCAGATCCACCCCACAATGTTGCATACCCAATATCAAAAGATTCTGCCTGCTGGATCTTGAGAAGAAGATTTTCAAAGAAATTTGCCTGAAATGCACTAAGTTCAAATTTGGGCTCCTATACTGAGCCCAAATATAAACCCAAGGGGCTGATTTGAACAAACTTGAATCAGATCCACCCCACAATGTTGCATACCAAATATCAAAAGATTCTGCCTGTTGGATGTGGAGAAGAAGATTTTCAAAGAAATTTGCCTGAAATGCAGTAAGTTCAAATTTGGACTCCTATACTGAGCCCAAATATAAACCCAGGGGGCCGATTTGAACAAACTTGAATCAGATCCACCCCACAATGTTGCATACCCAATATCAAAAGATTCTGCCTGCTGGATCTGGAGAAGAAGATTTTTTAAGAAATTTGCCTGAAATGCACTAAGTTCGAAATCGGGCTCCTATACTGAGCCCAAATATGAACCCAGGGGGCCGATTTGAACAAACTTGAATCAGATCCACCCTACAATGTTGCATACCAAATATCAAAAGATTCTGCCTGCTGGATCTGGAGAAGAAGATTATTTAATGTTTTTCCCATTGCCTACAACTTTTTCAAAGTCCCGAAACTGTACCCTATGATAAAACCGATGGAAATTTTTTTTTACCAATTCTTTCTGTTGGTCCTAAGGAAGCTTCACACCAAATAAAAATTCTCGGTGCCGTGCAGTTTTGGAGATATGGGCGTTTTAATTTTTTTCTATTTTTAGCTCCTGCGGTTCCCATGGGGCTACGGGAAAAAAAAATCAGCATAAATTAGGTACTTATGACCCAATAAGTCCTCACATAAAATTTGGTTCAAATCAGCCTCTCGGTTTGGAAAATAGAAATTTTGGGCGGGGCAAACAATTTTTGCCCCTCCCGTAATGACGCCAAGTATAGCCCCACAAACTTCTCTTGAACAAATCTGAGTCTACACCTCAAAAGGAAGCTGCACACCAAATATCAAGTCTCTGCTACTGCTGGTTCATGAGAAGAAGATTTTTTACGATTTCAGCACACTTTTTGGGTGTGGCCCTACCTACGGGCGAGGCAACTTGATTTGAACAAAATCAAATTGCGATGTCATAACAAACTATTATCTCAAATATCAATTAAATTGGTTCAGCGGTTTGGGAGGAGAAGGCGCAAACACCATGTTCACGGACGACGGATGACGGACGACGGACGGTGAGTGATCACTATAGCTCTCCTGACTGAAAGTTTGGTGAGCTAAAAAGCACAAATCTGACCTTCAGATCAAAGGTCAAGGTCACATGAAGGTCGCAATGGTATGCTACACACCAGCTCATGGTGATACATCCACATGCCAAATATCTAAAGCCTGACTCGAAATACAAAAAAGTTCTGGTCCAGACAGTTTACCTTAAAAAAGTGCATAAATCTGACCTTCAGGTCAAAGGTCACATGAAGATCACTATGGTACAATGCACACCGGTTCATGGTGATACATCCACATGCCAAGTATCTAAGGTGTAGGTCAAAAGACAAAAATGTTATGGCCCGGACAAAGTTTGTGTGATGTTTCCCTTAAAAAAAACACATAAATCTGACCTTCAGGTCAAAGGTCAAGGTCACATGAAGGTCACTATGGTACACTGCACACCGGCTCATGGTGATACATCCACATGCCAAGTATCTAAGTGTGTAGGTCAAAAGACAAAAAAGTTATGGCCCGGACAAAGTTTGTATGAGAAGAAGAAGAAGAAGAAGAAGAAGAATATGCACTAAAACAATATGTCTCCCTTCTGGGAAGGGGAGACATAATTACCTTGCGTTTACCTTGAAACATTAAAATTTAAATGTAGTTTCATAAATAACTGTAGGAATATAATTATCTGCAATCCCATTGTAGTCCAGTCGATAGTTTTCAAAACAGTTAAATCCATTTGATAAAAAAAACTTTAAAAGGTGTACAATTATGAGACCATGACATTGTGTGTCGCGTGTCCAAGCCATCTTTGCAAGTCGCATTTCTCTTTTGAGGTCGGCGTTGTTTATACTTGTGCAACGACTGCGATGTTTGAAACACCATTCAAACTGTCCCGACTAGATAAGAGAAATCGGCTGATAGGTAATTAACCATTGTCTCTTATATTTCAAGAACAACATCTGTCTGCATTGAAGAGGCGCACACAATGGCAGGTTGTACAAACAATCACCATTGACGATATATATATTCCAAACATTAATCACACAACACAACTGTCTCAGTAATCAATAATGGATCTCGTTAAGAAAAAGAAAGCTACCTCAATTATATGGTCATTTTTTGGATTTGAACCAGATGAGAGAAATCAACCAAAAGATGAAACTAGGGCTATATGTAAAGAATGCCACAAAGTAGTCAATTCCCATGGGGGGAAAACATCAAATTTGTTTTCCCACGTGAAAACAACTCATCCAATCATTCACTCACAGCTAATGTCAGACAAAAAAAGAAAGAGGGAATCAGAGGTACCATCCGTCTTTTCTGGACATACCACAAATAAGCAACCAACAATTAAGGCATCGATTGCCAGCTCTACAAGTTACGACAAAAGTTCGACACGTTGGAAGGCACTGACAGACTCAGTTACACATTATCTTGCAGGTAACATGCTTCCAATATATACTGTTGATTAGCAGCACTTCAGGAAAATGTTACAAACTTTTGATCTTCAGTATCAAATTCCTGGCAGGAATTATTTTGGGGAAACAGCTATTATAGCACTGTATAATGAAGTTAGGGAACGAGTCCAAAAGGAAGTGAAAGAGGCAAGGTTTTATTCATTAACGACAGACATGTGGTCGTCAATAGGTATGGTTCCATATCTAGGCTTAACTGTACATTTTATAGATGATAATTGGGTTCTGACGTCACATGTTTTGGAAAATTTGTATTTCCCTGATAATCACACAGGAGAGAATATTTCAGGAGTTTTAGGTGATATCATAACATCATGGGAGTTAAAGCGCAGTAAGCTTGTGTGTATGACGACAGACAATGGGGCAAATATTTTATGTGCTATGAGATTATTGGAGTGGCCAGATTTATCGTGCTTCGGACACAACTTAAACCTTGCTGTGAACAATTCTTTAAAAAATGACAAACGTGAATCGCGGATGTTTGGCGTGTGTCGCTCGATTGTGTCCACATTTACCACCAGCTGGATACATCGCCATAATTTAGTGGCTTTACAAAGTGAACTTGGGCTACCCAGCCATTCTCTAATTACTGACTGTGCAACCCGATGGGGCTCCAAGTTTGATATGGTGAAAAGAATTCTACAACAAGAGCTGGCAATTCAAAAAGAACTGAGTGTGGATAGAAAAACGTAGCATTTAGAGCCAACCTGGCAAGATAGTCATGTAATGAAGGCAGTAACGGCTGCTTTAGAGCCAGTCTCAGAATTTACAGACATTCTATCAGCTGAAAACTAGAGGTACTGTGAGCAAACTCACAAAGTGATACCCCCCGCGCCTGAAATGTATAAGTTAGATTATCTCCCCTTGGAAATGTTAGAACGGAATTACATTGCTTCATGCACATCTTCATATGGAGTTCTTCCATTGTGTAAAGTTTCATGAAAATTCTTCAAAAGGTTTAGGAGGATGGACAGACAGACAGATGGACAGACAGGCTGATTCCTATATACCCCCCAAACTTTGTTTGTGGGGGGGGGGGGGGGTATAAATATATCAGTGTATCTGCGGTGAAGCCACTGTTAGCTGTACTCGACGATGACTTGTTAACAACAAAGACGTTCACCCTCTCACAAGTGACATAAATGAAAGTGTCAATGACACTGTAGCTCAACTTGTTAAGACATGTACATGTATAGTATGTGACACTGCAATGACAAACATCTAGGTAATGACCTGATAACAAAGATACATATAAAGTATTGTAATGGTCTGTACATGAATACTGACCATAGCCTGTAACAAATGTATAGGTAAAGTATTGTAAAGGTGGGTGATAGTCAGATGCTAAACTAGAAAAGAAATCTTTGAGTCCCAGAGTGGGTCTGACTGAACCCCAAAATATTTGTTCTCATAGCACAGTAATAACAAAGGCACCCCAAAACACACTCGTTCCTGTCCCAACGTGAAAACAAAGGTACCCAAGAAGTTTTGTGAAGATCGGTTCATAAATACGAGCTGTACAGAAGTTGTGACAAAAAACTGATTGGACCTAATTTCAGTACAAAATGGCCACTGGCAGCCATCTTGAATTTTGGACCGCACCCAGAAACACTCGATCTCGTCTCAAGGTGATAACAAAGGTACCCAAGAAGTTTCGTGAAGATCGGTTGATAAATACAGCCTCTAGCCCATGCCGTATTGACATGTGCACCCACAGTGTATAAGTAGCACTGAATAAATCAAAGTTCATCTAATTTACATAATTTTTGCAAAAAAAAAAAAAAACGTACTATATGTGATGTATTCCATGTTACTAAACATTCATACAAAAATGTATTCAAATCAGAACTTTCGTACAGAAGTTCTGTACAAAAGACTGATTGCACTAATTTCGGTACAAAATGGCTGCTGGTGGCCATCTTGAATTTTGGACCACACCCAAAAACACTCGTTCTCATCCCATGGTGACAACAAAAGCACCCAAGAAGTTTCATAAAGATCGGCTCATAAATATGGCCTCTAGCCTGAGCCATATAGAAGTTGTGTACAAAAAACTGATTAGACCTAATTTCGGTACAAAATGGCCACTGGCAGCCATCTTGAATTTTGGACCGCTCCCAGAAACACTCGTTCTCGTCCCAAAAAAAGCTACCCAAGACGTTTCATGGAGATCGGTTCATAAATACAGACTCTAGCCCGAGCCGTATTGACATGTGTACTTACTGTGTGTAAATAGAACTGAAATGAAAGTGTCAATGACACTGTAGCTTAACTTGTGTGTTGTGTTTGATGAAAAGGATAATGTTCAATGTTTATGAAAGGATTATGAAATAAAACAAGAATTGTGATAATTGGGAATATGTTCATTTCTGTTCCCTGTATGCTATGTTTATGATAAAAATAATATGAGGTATACACTGTACTAAAGATCTGAGGGGTGGGTTAATATGACCTCACAGTTAATATATGTGGCCCTCACAGTTAACGTATATCAACAAAAATTATTCCAAAATGAGTCATCCTATCAAAATCCCTTCATAAATATGCACTGTAGACTGTGCTAAAGGTTTTTGGGCTTTGGGCCCCTGTAGCCGTCAGTTTCCCAATTGCGTCCAAAGGGGACATTCTCATCTAGACATTATATGAAGTCAACCTACCAAGTTACAATGAAATCCCTCCATAAATACAACCTGTAGACTGTGCTAAAGGTTTTTGGGCTTTGGGCTCTGGCAGCCATCATGGTTGAATGATGGCAACCAAAAGGGGACAATCTCATCTGGGCATCATCTGGAGTGATCCTACAGAGTTACAATGAAATCCCTTCATAAATATGACCTGTAGACTGTGCTCAAGGTTTTTGGGCTTCGGGCCCCTGAAGCCGTCACAGTTGACCAATCACGACCAAAAGGGGATGTCATCATCTAGGCATTATATGGAGTCAAACTTACAGGTTACAATGAAGTCCTTCCATAAATATGACCAATAGACTATGCTAAGGTTTTGGGGTTTTGGGTTCGGGCAGCCATCAAGGCTGAATGATCGCGACCAAAAGGGGACGTTCTCATCTAGACATTATTTAGAGTCATCCTACCAAGGTACAATGAAATCCCTTCATAAATATCACCTGTAGACTGTGCTAAAGATTTTCGGGCTTTGGGCTCCTGTAACCAACACAGTTGCCTAAGGGTGTCTAAAAGGGGCTGTTCTCATCTAGACATTACATGAAGTCAACCTACCAAGTTACAATGAAATCCCTTCATAAATATGATCCGAAGACTGTGCTAAAGGTTTTCGGGCTTTAGGCTTGGGCAGCCATCATAGTTGAATGATCGCAACCAAAAGGGAACATTCTCATCTGGACATCATCTGGAGTGATCCTATGAAGTTACAATGAAATCCCTTTATAAATATGACCTGTAGACTGTGCTCAAGATTTTCGGGCTTCAGGCACCTGTTGACATCACAGTTGACCAACCACGAACAAAAGGGGATGTCATCATCTAGGCATTATATGGAGTCAACCTAACAAGTTACAATGAAATCCTTCCATAAATACGACCTACAGACATGCTAAAGGTTTTTGGGCTCGGGCGAAGTCCTTCCATAAATATGACCAATAGACTACGCTAAGGTTTTGGGTTCGGGCAGCCATCAAGGCTGAATGATCGTGACCAAAAGGGGACCTTCTCATCTGGACACTATTTGGAGTCATCCTACCAAGCTACAATAAAATCCCCTCATAATTATGACCTGTAGACTGTTCTAAAGGTTTTCGGGCTATGGGCCCCTGAAGCCGTCACAGTTGCCCAATCGTGTCCAAAAGGGTACGTTCTCATTTAGACATTATATGAAGTCAACCTACCAAGTTACAATGAAATCCCTTCATAAATATGACCTTAGACTGTGCTAAAGGTTTTCAGGCTTCGGGCTCGGGCAGCCATCATGGTTGAATGATCGCAACCAAAGGGGACAATCTCATCTGGGCATCATCTTGAGTGATCCTGCGAAATTACAATGAAATCCCTTCATAAATATGACTTGTAGACTGTGCTTAAGCTAGGCATTAAATGGAGTCAACCTAATAGGTTACAAAGAAATCCTTCCATAAATATGACCTTTTACCTATACTAAAGGTTTTTGGGCTCGGGCACCCATCAAGGCTGAATGATCGCGATCAAAAGGGGACGTTCTCATCCAGACATTATTTGGAGTCATCCTACCAAGTTACAATGAAATCCCTCATAAATATGACCTGTAGATTGTGCTAAAGGTTTTTGGGCTTCGGGCATCTTTAGCTGTCACAGTTGCCCAATCATGTCCAAAAGGGGACGTTCTCATCTAGACATTATATGAAGTTAACCTAACAGGTTACAATGAAATCCCTTCATAAATATGACCTGTAGACTGTGCTAAAGGTTTTTTGGATTCAGGCTCAGGCAGCCATCATGGGTGAATGATCGCGCGTTCTCATCTAGACATTATATGAAGTTAACCTACCAAGTTACAATGAAATCCCTTCATAAATATGACCTGTAGACTGTGCTAAAGGTTTTCGGGCTTCGGGCTCGGGCAGCCATCATGGGTGAATGATCGCAACCATAGGGGACAATCTCATCTGAGCATCATCTGGAGTGATCCTAAGAAGTTACAATGAAATCCCTTCATAAATATGACCTGTAGACTGTGCTCAAGGTTTTCGGGCTTCGGGCACTTGTAGCCATCACAACTGACCAATCACGACCGAAAGGGGATGCCATCATCTAGGCATTATATGGAGTCAACTTAACAGGTTACAATGAAATCCTTCCATAAATATGACCTTTTGCCTATGCTATAGGTTTTTGGGCTCGGGCACCCATCAAGGCTGCATGACCTCGATCAAAATGCGACGTTTTCATCTAGACATTATTTGGAGTCATCCTGCCAAGTTACAATGAAATCACTTCATAAATATGACCTCTAGACTGTGCTCAAGGTTTTTGGGCTTTGGGCCCCTGAAGCCGTCACAGTTGACCAATCACGACCAAAAGGGGATGTCATCATCTAGGCATTATATGGAGTCAAACTTACGGGTTACAATGAAGTCCTTCCATAAATATGACCAATAGACTATGCTAAGGTTTTGGGGTTTTGGGTTCGGGCAGCCATCAAGGCTGAATGATCGCGACCAAAAGGGGACGTTCTCATCTAGACATTATTTAGAGTCATCCTACCAAGGTACAATGAAATCCCTTCATAAATATCACCTGTAGACTGTGCTAAAGATTTTCGGGCTTTGGGCTCCTGTAACCAACACAGTTGCCTAATGGTGTCTAAAAGGGGCTGTTCTCATCTAGACATTACATGAAGTCAACCTACCAAGTTACAATGAAATCCCTTCATAAATATGATCTGAAGACTGTGCTAAAGGTTTTCGGGCTTTAGGCTTGGGCAGCCATCATAGTTGAATGATCGCAACCAAAAGGGAACATTCTCATCTGGACATCATCTGGAGTGATCCTATGAAGTTACAATGAAATCCCTTTATAAATATGACCTGTAGACTGTGCTCAAGATTTTCGGGCTTCAGGCACCTGTTGACATCACAGTTGACCAACCACGAGCAAAAGGGGATGTCATCATCTAGGCATTATATGGAGTCAACCTAACAAGTTACAATGAAATCCTTCCATAAATATGACCTATAGACATGCTAAAGGTTTTTGGGTTCGGGCAGCCATCAAGGCTGAATGATCGTGACCAAAAGGGGACCTTCTCATCTGGACACTATTTGGAGTCATCCTACCAAGCTACAATAAAATCCCTTCATAATTATGACCTGTAGACTGTTCTAAAGGTTTTCGGGCTTTGGGCCCCTGAAGCCGTCACAGTTGCCCAATCGTGTCCAAAAGGATACGTTCTCATCTAGACATTATATGAAGTCAACCTACCAAGTTACAATGAAATCCCTTCATAAATATGACCTTAGACTGTGCTAAAGGTTTTCAGGCTTCGGGCTCGGGCAGCCATCATGGTTGAATGATCGCAACCAAAGGGGACAATCTCATCTGGGCATCATCTGGAGTGATCCTGCGAAGTTACAATGAAATCCCTTCATAAATATGACCTGCAGACTGTGTTCAAGGTTTTTGGGCTTCGGGCACCTGTAGCCATCACAGTTGACCAATAACGACCAAAAGGGGATGTCATCATCTAGGCATTATATGGAGTCAACCTAACAATGTTACAATGAAATCCTTCTATAAATATAACCTTTCGCCTATGCTAAAGGTTTTTGGGCTCGGGCACCCATCAAGACTGAATGATCACGGCCAAAATGGGACGTTCTCATCTAGACATTATTTGGAGTCAACCTACCAAGTTACAATGAAATCCCTTCATAAATATGACCCGTAGACAGTGCTAAAGGTTTTCGGGCTTCGGGCGCCTTTAGCCATCAAAGTTGCCCAATCATGTCCAAAAGGGGACGTTCTCATCTAGACATTATATGAAGTCAACCTACCAAGTTACAATGAAATCCCTTCATAAATATGACTTGTAGACTGTGCTTAAGGTTTTCGGGCTTCGGGCTCGGGCAGCCATCATGGCTGAATGATCGCAACCAAAGGGGACAATCTCATCTGGGCATCATCTGGAGTGATCCTATGAAGTTACAATGAAATCCCTTCATAAATATGACTTGTAGACTGTGCTTAAGCTAGGCATTAAATGGAGTCAACCTAATAGGTTACAATGAAATCCTTCCATAAATATGACCTTTTACCTATACTAAAGGTTTTTGGGCTCGGGCACCCATCAAGGCTAATGATCGCGATCAAAAGGGGACGTTCTCATCCAGACATTATTTGGAGTCATCCTACCAAGTTACAATGAAATCCCTCATAAATATGACCTGTAGACTGTGCTAAAGGTTTTTGGGCTTCGGGCACCTTTAGCTGTCACAGTTGCCCAATCATGTCCAAAAGGGGACGTTCTCATCTAGACATTATATGAAGTTAACCTACCAGGTTACAATGAAATCCCTTCATAAATATGACATGTAGACTGTGCTAAAGGTTTTTAGGATTCGGGCTCGGGCAGCCATCATGGGTGAATGATCGCGCGTTCTCATCTAGACATTATATGAAGTTAACCCACCAAGTTACGATGAAATCCCTTCATAAATATGACCTGTAGACTGTGCTAAAGGTTTTCGGGCTTCGGGCTCGGGCAGCCATCATGGGTGAATGATCGCAACCATAGGGGACAATCTCATCTGAGCATCATCCGGAGTGATCCTAAGAAGTTACAATGAAATCCCTTCATAAATATGACCTGTAGACTGTGCTCAAGGTTTTCGGGCTTCGGGCACTTGTAGCCATCACAACTGACCAATCACGACTGAAAGGGGATGCCATCATCTAGGCATTATATGGAGTCAACCTAACAGGTTACAATGAAATCCTTCCATAAATATGACCTTTTGCCTATGCTAAAGGTTTTTGGGCTCGGGCACCCATCAAGGCTGCATGACCGCGATCAAAATGCGACGTTTTCATCTAGACAATATTTGGAGTCATCCTGCCAAGTTACAATGAAATCACTTCATAAATATGACCTCTAGACTGCGCTAAAGGTTTTTGGGCTTCCGGCTCCTGTAGCCGTCACAGTTGCCCAATCATGTCCAAAGGGGGACTTTCTCATCTAGACATTGTATGAAGTCAACCCACCAAGTTACAATGAAATTCCTCAATAAATATTACCTGTAGACTGTGCTAAAGGTTTTCGGGTTTTGGGGTCGGGCAGTCGTCACGGTTGGCAGATCATGCCCAAATGGGGAAATTCTCATCTAGACATCATAAGGAGTCATCCTACCAAGTTATAATGAAATCCCTCCACATTAAACATGACCTGCAGACTGTGCTAAAAGTTTTTTGGTTTCGGGCTTGGGCAGCCATCCTGGTTGATAGATCATGCCCAAAAGGGGGTGTTCTCATCTAGGCACTATACAGAGGCATCCTACGAAGTTACAATGAAATCCCTTCATAAATACGACCTGTAGACTGTGCTAATGGTTTTCGGGTTTTGGGCTCGGGCAGCCATACCGGTTGCCCGATTGCGAGCAAAAGGGGACGTTCTCATCTAGACATGACCCCAAACCTGCATATGAAATTTCGCGACGATCAGACAAGAACTGCAGGGTGTAGCCCGTGCTAAAGGAAAATGTGAACAGACGTCACAGACTAACAGACTTCCGCACGCGTGATGGCAATAGCTTATCTTGACTATGTCAAGTTAAGCTAAAAATCAAAGTTGATCTAATTTGCATAATTTCAGCACGAGAAAAAACCCGTATTATATGTGATGTATCCCATGGTACTAAACATTCACACAAAAAATTATTCAAATCAGAGCTTTCATGTGGAAGTTCTGCGCAAAAATCTGATTGCCCCTAATTTTGAACAAAATGGCTGCCAGCGGCCATCTTGAATTTTGGACCGGACCTTAAAACACTCATTCTCGTCCCACGGTGATAACAAAGGTACCCAAGAAGTTTCGTAAGGATCGGTTCACAAATGCGGCCTCTAGCCCGAGCCGTATTGGCATTTGCACTGACAGTGCTGAAAGTAACACTAAATAAATCAAAGTTAGTCTAATTTGCATAATTTAAGCACGAGAAAAAAAACCCTATGATATGTAATGTATCTCATGGTACTAAACATTCATACAAAAAATTATTCAAATTCGAGCTTTCATATGGAAGTTCTGTACAAAAAACAGATTTCTTCATCGTCAGTACAAAATGGCAGCTGGCAGCCATCTTGAATTTTGGACCGCACCCAAAAACACTTGTTCTCGTCCCACGGTCATAACAAAGGTCCCCAAGAAGTTTCGTAAAGATCGGTTCATAAATACAGCCTCTAGTCCGAGCCGTATCCAATTGTTGATGCATGGACAGATGGACGGCGGGCCATGACAAAAGATCAAATTTGGCTTCACCAAAGTTGAGCTAAAAATAGGATTGAAGGTTATCTGAGTGATAAGTACTGTGGTGAAAAGAAGCTTCAAATTATTTCAATGTCAGCTTTTGTTGATTCCAGATTCAAAAATCAATATTTGACCAATGATCAGTTAGAACGTGTAAAAGAGGAATTAATAGGGGATAAGTCATTACACAATAAACTAATTATTAAATCAGAGGTAGTTGAGCAGTCCGCTCAGTCAGTTAATCTGCCACCACAAAAGAAAAAAAAGACAATAGGTAGTTGATTCAAATCAAAAGCAGCAGAGACAAGTGAGAATATGGACAACATTGAGAGTGAAATATTGATGTACATGGGTTCTGACACTCCAGATTCAGACTCGAATCCTTTGGACTGGTGGAGAATAAATCAAAATAAATTTCCTAATCTGGCTAATTTTGCCAAGAAATATTTGTGTATTTGTGCCACAAGTGTTCCATCAGAAAGACTTTTCAGCAAGTAGGGTCAAATTGTTGGCCCCAAACGAGCGTGTCTGAAGCCAGACAGGGTCAATAAATTAGCTTTCTTAGCAGCCAACTTGTAACTGATTGTAGCATGATTTTTTAGTTTAATCACGGCAGGATTGGGTTGTTAAATCAACAAGTATTTATAATTTCTGACAAAAAGGGCTAACCAATTTTCAGCATATGGATCACACAGTAGTCGATACGCTGAAAATTTGCTAGTGCTTTTTATCAGAAATTATAAATACTTGTTGATTTAACAACCTAATCCCATCGTAATTTTGTAGTACAATCTGTTGGCCCCCAAATTGAGACAAGGTCAATAAATTAGCTTTCTTAGCAGCCAACTTGTAACTGATTGTAGCGTGATTTTTTAGTTAAATCACGGCAGGATTGGGTAGTTAAATCAACAAGTATTTATAATTTGACAAAAAGCGCTAACCAATTTTCAGCTCATGGACCACACAGTGGTTGAGGCGCTGAAAATTGGCTAGCGCTTTTTATCAGAAATTATAAATACTTGTTGATTTAACAACTCAATCCCGTTGTAATTTTGTGATGACTTGCCATGAAAATCGTTAGAATATGTTTGTTCTTTTTATCAGTTTTAACCTTTGTTATTTATGATGTTTTGAAGTTTCGTAGTGAAATAAAAGTGCTCAATAAAAAAATACGTTGTTGTTTTTTTTTAAATTCTCATCCTTCCCAAACAATGGTGGAAAAATTGGACACATTTTTCTTTCCCACCATGAGCCTCGTGCGAATACGATGAATGTTCGTTTTCCTCACCTCCTGTTCTTGGCCTCAGATTTTCGACACAACGTGAGATCTCGGAAAAATTATACTTGATAATTATTTTTGATGGACTCTTCCCTGCTTTAATAGATATAAAAATGCCGATAGGATCACCGATCCAATGTCGAGTTGTGACAGCACAAAAGTGGGTTTAATCATTATCAACTTGTAGTCCAGAAACCAATTGTTTACAATTTACTATGTGAAGGGTCACTTTGACCTTGACCTTTGTCCTGGTGATTCCGAAATAAATGGGCCCTTTCTTGCACCAATGCCAACCTGCCTATGAAGTTTCATGAATGTAGGTGGAACCATTGTCAAATTATCATCTGGAAACCAATTGTTTACGATTTATTATGTTCAAGGTCACCATGACCTTGGCCTTTGACCTAGCAAGTCCAAAGTAAATAGAGGTCTTCCACTCATCTAGGCAAACCTACCTATGAAGTTTCATGAATGTGGGTCAAACCATTATCAAGTTATCGTCTGGAAACCAATTGTTTAAGATTTACTATGTTAAAGGTCACTGTGACCTTGACCTTTGATCTGGTGAGTCCAAGATCAATAGAGTTCTTCCTCGCACCAAGGCCAACCCACCTATGAAGTTTCATGAATGTAGGTTGAACTACTATCAAGTTATCATCCGGAAAGGAATTGTTGCGATTTACTACATTCAAGGTCACTGTGACCTTGACCTTCGACGTAGCATGTCCAAAATCAATAGGGTTCTTCCTCCCACCAAGACCAACCTACGTATGAAATTTAATGAATGTGAGTTGAACCACTATCAAGTTATCATCCGGAAACCAATTGTTTACGCCCGCCCGCCCGCCATTCACCAAACTATGTCGAGTTTGACTTCGTCACAACTCGACTAAAAATACAGTATAACTATTATATAAATCTAGTTCTCAACTTGTGCCGAGCACATGTGCCCGCTTCAGTATTCCAGTCCAGATGTTGGAACTAATTTTCAAGTTCTGGACAAGGTGGCGCTTTCTCCGGCCATTTTTCATTTTTCACTGTTTTTGAGTATGTTTTCTGTGACCCCGTTGTTGAGTAAACTAAGACTGCATGCGTATTTGTTGTTTACTAAATTGTAATCGTCCTGTCGATTGATTCGTTTGGCATTCGGCTCATGTAGGTGACTGAAAAGGTGTAACGTGCTGGCAGCCTGACACTCAAAGTTTGCGAGTTTTATGCTCCAAATTAAATAAACATTTTTCTGTCAACAAAGACAACATTCTATTTTTCAATGTTGATATTAAAATGTATGTTTTATAAGGTATGGTACCTCAGACCAAAATAGAAAAAAAATAAAAAGGATGATTTTCATGTGCCCACTATCCCTCTTCAGACAAATCTACAGTCATCTTCGGTAAAGACGTAACTTCCCCAAATTTCATCTCCTGGAGTTGATGACGATATACCACAGTATTTTTTTCAATACCGTCACCGGTATTGAAATTCCAATACCGTGAAGCCCTACTTGCCGCACAGTCGATCATTTGAACGCTCGCTTTTTCGACTGAATGATTATCATAAATAACCTTTTAGAGCCATGATAAACATGTTATTCAGTTCCAGTCAATTATCAGTCGGACCAAGCTCTTGAAGAGCCTCGAGCCACTGGCTCAGGGGTGTCTGATCAGTAATCTCGAACAGACCTAAACCCCCCATCCAAGTGGCTGTATTGACGATCCCTAAAGTAATTATAGGAGGGTTACCTATTCCTTCGCTATGAGTCCTTATACACGATCTGAGGCTAGGACATCCTCTCTTACTCTTTTCTGCTGTTGTTGGTCGATTAGACACCAACTTAAGGAGCAGAGTACTGATGCTTTCTTGTAGCTTAATCCTACATTAAAGAAAGCTTATCGTCAAAGACTTAGTGTCTGGAAAACCAGAGCGACCTGTAGAGAGTTTTCCACCTTGTCATCTATTAAAGACAAGGCTTTGTCACATCAGAATAACTCCCACTTAATATCTCTTAAGACAGAGATATATGTGATAAATAGGCCTGGAAAGAATTTTTAAAGAGGTACAAACGTCCACAAAATTCGTTTCCATATAGACGTTGCGTCACAGTACTTAGTGATCTACAAAAGACAGTGAGTATAAATTCGCTCTGAATAAGAAATTATCTTTTCAATTGTGTCCGAACGAACAGCAAAATGATGAAGGTAAGGCCACAACTAAGACCTTAGCCTGCTCATTCAAACGCAGAGAAACTCTCAACACATCTTCCCAAGCCGTTTTTTAAATGAATATTGTTCAAAAAATGGTTAAAAATACAGAAGATGATGATAAGAAACTGTATTACTTCTTCCCACAGGAAGTCGAATATGGCGTTGTCTAAATAACCGAAGGCCTGTGACACCCGTGTAGACTTAACCTGTTTGTCCGGATGAAGTCAGCGTTTAACAATGCTTGCGGTTTCTCACAATTACTCGCAGCATTCTGATTTACTGGAACAAGTTCAAGGTAGCGATAATGGATAGCATCCATATCATCCATGTGTTGTTCCGAAAGGGAAGGTTAATACTCCTCCGTATCCCTTTCATCATCCGTCTAAATCAGTTTTAGAATCACGGTCAATGGCATCTGAACACGCAGATGACTGAACCGACCGAGCACCATCCGACAGCTCAAGTTTTGAGACTGACGTTGAGTGCTTCTGCATTTGCAGGAATACTGCGATGAGCTGCACAATCTGCGACAGCAAGTCCGTTACGGAGGCCTGAGGAGCAGCGGTCATGCATTGCTTGCCTGCCGACTGCTCCTGGGACAGTGTGTCCGAGATTGCTCTTAACTGCGGACGTCCCATGAATGAGGCCTAGTCTCTTTGGCTACTAGATGGTATGACTTCCTTGACAAAGAATGGACCTATTTGACGATGCAGACTAGATATCCGAAGCCACGTAGCCAAAGTGCAGTCGTCAGTACTTAGTAGACGCTGAAGAAGCCGAATTGTAGCTGACCCCAGCTGAGAATTAAACAGAGCGTCCCGGACAATAGGCATGTACGTAAGCTCCGACTGATGCAAGTTCCTACCAACAGCATCTGCCCCCAGATGTTGTTTTAAGAGAGAGGGGCCTCCCTCTTGCTCACGGTCCTGGGAGACCTAGCCGAGTGTACCACAGAACTTGCCTCGACCGCTACAGACACACCCGGCATCACGTTACTCAAATCCTGATTAATCGCTCCACTGGTCGAGCTAGCTGGCACAAGGTAGTAAACCCAAAATTCTGCGGTCTAGTCCCTTGTCTAATATTATTGAGCACTTTTGCCGCTAGCTCTGATTTACTACGTAAATGCGACACACCCGGTGTCACGGCCCTCATATTCAAGAGTAACCGCTTCACCGGCTACAGAGAACTGAAACAACGAGCCGCGGTTTATAGTCCTGTGTAATATTAAGAGCACTTTAGCCGTTATGTAGAGGAAGCCGTAAGACTAGCCAACCCCGGCTGCCTATTAGACAGGACGTCCCGGACAGGAGGCATGGATGTAAACTCCGATTGACACAAGTTCCTACCAACAACATCTGGCCCCAGATAATGCTGTAAGAGAGAGAGGCCTCTCTCTTGCTTGCGGTCCTGGCAGACCTGGATGAGCGTACCTCAGAACTTGCCAGCTTCCTCTTTCCACCGTCGTTGGGTGAGCATGATTGTATATTATAGTGCTCGTTCCACCCTTTTTCGTCTCCTAGACCAGAACGGACACACCCGGCGTCACAGTTCTCAGAGACCTGAGTAACTGCTTCGCCGGTCGAGCTAGCTGGCGACAGAGAACTAAAACCATGCTCCATGGTTTTTAGTCCTGTCTAAATGCGACAACAGACTTTTTGTGTGGTCGAGTGTGCTTTTCGGCCGTAGAGGAAGCTGTAAGACTAGCCGACCCGGCAGCCTATTAGAAGGAGCGTCCCGGACAGGATGGCATGGATTTAAGCTCCAACTTACACAAGTTCCTACCTACAACCTCTGACCACAGATGTTGTTGTAACAGAGAGGGGCCTCTCTCTTGCTCGCGGCAGACCTGGACGAGCATACCTCAGAACTTGTCTGCTTTCTCCTTTCCATCGTCGCAGGGTGAGCATGTACAGATTTTATATTGCTTGATACACCATTTTTTCTCTCCTCGACCGCTATGGACATACCCGGCGTCACACTACTCAAATTCTGAGTAACAATCTGCCGGTTGAGCTAGCTGGCGACAAGGTAGTAAACCCCAAAGTCTGCGTCTAGTCCCTTGTCTTATAGGTCAAAGCATGGCAACCTTGGTACGCGACACGTCGTCTTGAGATAATCTACCCACATAACAAATATCAAAACCCTATCTATTAAGGGAAAAAAGTTACAGCCCGGACACGAACTTGTCAAAAAAAAAAAAAAATCTGAATAATTTGACCTTGAGGTCAAACTTCAAGGTCAAAGCATAGCAACCTTGGTACGCGGTCGTCTTGAGATAATCTACCCACATACCAAATATCAAAACCCTATCTATTAAGGGAAAAAAGTTACAGCCCGGACACGAACTTGCCAGAAAAGAACCCCGAAAATGGAATAATTTGACCTTGAGGTCAAAGTTCAAGGTCAAAGCGTGTCAACCTTGGTACGCGACACATCGTCTTGAGATAATCTACCCACATACCAAATATCAAAACCCTATCTATTAAGGGAAAAAAGTTACAGCCCAGACACGAAACTTGTCAGAAAAGAACCCCGAAAACGGAATAATCTGACCTTGAGGTCAAGGTTCAAGGTCAAAGCATGGCAACCTTGGTACACGACACATCGTCTTGAGATAATATACCCACATGTCAAATATCAAAACCTTATCTATTAAGAGAGAAAGATTACAGCCCGGATGGATGGACAGACGCACGGACAGAGTGAACACTATAGGGCGGCCGCCTCATGGCGGGGCCCTAATTATAATAATATCCCAAAAATTATTTGCCACACTACTAGAATATTTTATGTTACTTACAACCGTCGTTTCCCTAAAAATAATAGGAAACTACCTATACAAATAAAGCATTGTCAATGTAAACAACTTCAGAATAAAAACCAAAAACAAGACTCCAGGCAACACGGCCAGAAGGCAGTAACAGAATTAAAACTATCCAATGTAAAGCAAGATCTTCAGCAGAAGAAAAAACGATACATCGGATGTATGATGCATGACCAAAACGCCTAAACACCCCCAAGGGTGAGGGCGTAACCATGGGGATGTACAGAATAACCTTCTGTATAATCGTTAAAACACCCAAGAAATTTTATAAAAAAAAGAAATTTCAATAAAACAAGTCAAAAAGCTTGGGAGTTTAACTTGGGGGTTCAAGGAAGGATAGGGAAGGAATACTTAACAAACCACTGAAAATCATTAATAATAATGATGACAGGCCCATGTTCCCGAAATTGGGAAACATGAAATAATTCTTTAAAAATATAATAAAGTTACAGCCCTGAACGTTTCAAACCACCGTTTCTTCCTTTCTTCATCCAGCTGTATCTTTGGATCCACCAAATTAACCATTGATTTGTGTCTGTCATCATTAAAACTGAGATTTAAAAGCACAGATGTCAGTTTGATGTAGAGATGGGCGGTTAACCAAAATTTCGGTTTGGTTTCGGTTTTGATCACAAAACCGGAACCGAATCCAAAACAATTACAGAAAACCGTTGTCGCGTTGAAAAACTCTAATCAGGTTTTCAATTCTCAGAATAAAGTGATGAACAACCTAAAATTAACCTATTTTCAAACTTCAGAGTCACAATACCCCGTTTTCAGAACAGCTGCAGTAATTGGTATTGCGTTCGATCATGGCAATTACTTCGAAAATAGGCGACAAAATTACTTCTTACGCATCGTGTTTTAAACATTCATCTGTTTATCAAATGCGATTTCCTTTGCTGAACTGAAACTTGTCACTTGTTCCACATTTATAATGACAAATATATTTATTTCTACATGTAAGTCTGAAACCATGAACTCCAAAGCCAGCGTCAAAATCACAGTTGAAGTTGGATGGAAATTTCGGGTTACAATGACTTATATAAGGCTTATGAGTGACTTTTACTCGATAAAATTTTTATGGTCGGCATAATATTTTAGGGGAGGGGGGGGGGGGGGGGCTAATTTTGCAACAGACTCAAGGCAAAAATCATTGTTCTCAAACTTGAAACTCTTGAGATAATTTATGTAAATACATTGTGCTCAGGAAATCCGAGTACCAGTATAGGATATTACGCAGGTGAGTTGAACTAGAAAGGGAGTCCCATTGACACAGACTGGCACTAAATACATCTTCTTACATGCAAATGCAATATACTGTTATGTTTGTACAATGAAAACCGAAACCGAAAAATCCGACTCTTTGAATGAAACCGAAACCGACAAGAAATTTGAAAACCGCTCATCTCTAGTTTGATGTTATCTGACTGAAGAGCCAAACAAAGAATGATGTTGGCACCAGTTCCGGTGACTTCCTGGAATCTGCGCATGCACAGAGAGCAAATGTATGGAGGGCCAGATAGGACTTCATATTTTTGGTTTTGCATACAAGTATAAATTTTATAGTAAATTTCCTTTCTTATTATACCTACCGAAATTGTTTACTACAGGCTTGCACTACAGTGGAAGAACCTAACTCGGATAAAATACTGTCTATTTTAAGCTTTCCCAAGATTTGGGAAAGAAAAGTGGTGTAAAAACACCACAAAAAAATAAGCCAAAACTGGGTCGAGCGCCATCGGCGCACACCCAGTATGGGACGCTCTTCCATAGTACAAATCCACGACTTCCGTAACAGTGCGCAATGCGTCAATTCGTCATTCTTTTGATTCCGAACAACACAGGAGTTATGTGATCAACGGGGAGGAAGGATTCTTACCCGAATAAGAAGATGGGAGGGCCTCCATGTAAACAATTTCGGTAGGTATAATAAGAAAGGAAATTTACTATAAAATTTATACTTCTTATCAACCTACCTCAATTGTTTACTACAGGCTGAATAGACAAAAGGCTGGAGGGAATCACATAACCAACCCACACATAACTCAATAGCACTGAGACCGTGGACAGAGGAAGAGATCCCTAGGCCTATCAGACCATAGCATCACAAACATTTGAAAAGACAATGAAAGATGAGGCGTATGGTGAAGTGCGTCAAAATCACAGTTGAAGTTGGATGGAAATTTCGGGTTACAATGACTTATATAAGGCTTATGAGTGACTTTTACTCGATAAAATTTTTATGGTCGGCATAATATTTTAGGGGAGGGGGGGGGGGGGGCTAATTTTGCAACAGACTCAAGGCAAAAATCATTGTTCTCAAACTTGAAACTCTTGAGATAATTTATGTAAATACATTGTGCTCAGGAAATCCGAGTACCAGTATAGGATATTACGCAGGTGAGTTGAACTAGAAAGGGAGTCCCATTGACACAGACTGGCACTAAATACATCTTCTTACATGCAAATGCAATATACAGTTATGTTTGTACAATGAAAACCGAAACCGAAAAATCCGACTCTTTGAATGAAACCGAAACCGACAAGAAATTTGAAAACCGCTCATCTCTAGTTTGATGTTATCTGACTGAAGAGCCAAACAAAGAATGATGTTGGCACCAGTTCCGGTGACTTCCTGGAATCTGCGCATGCACAGAGAGCAAATGTATGGAGGGCCAGATAGGACTTCATATTTTTGGTTTTGCATACAAGTATAAATTTTATAGTAAATTTCCTTTCTTATTATACCTACCGAAATTGTTTACTACAGGCTTGCACTACAGTGGAAGAACCTAACTCGGATAAAATACTCTCTATTTTAAGCTTTCCCAAGATTTGGGAAAGAAAAGTGGTGTAAAAACACCACGAAAAAATAAGCCAAAACTGGGTCGAGCGCCATCGGCGCACACCCAGTATGGGACGCTCTTCCATAGTACAAATCCACGACTTCCGTAACAGTGCGCAATGCGTCAATTCGTCATTCTTTTGATTCCGAACAACACAGGAGTTATGTGATCAACGGGGAGGAAGGATTCTTACCCGAATAAGAAGATGGGAGGGCCTCCATGTAAACAATTTCGGTAGGTATAATAAGAAAGGAAATTTACTATAAAATTTATACTTCTTATCAACCTACCTCAATTGTTTACTACAGGCTGAATAGACAAAAGGCTGGAGGGAATCACATAACCAACCCACACATAACTCAATAGCACTGAGACCGTGGACAGAGGAAGAGATCCCTAGGCCTATCAGACCATAGCATCACAAACATTTGAAAAGACAATGAAAGATGAGGCGTATGGTGAAGTGCGACGCACAGACAGAAACGGCAGTAACAGCACAAAGCTGGAACTGACCCTGAAAAAAGCTGAAAGGCTGGAATAGACAACAGCCTGAGCCGAAGAAAGAGGGCCCCAAGGTTCTCTGTCGGCTCCTGCAACTGTCACAGATAAAAGGAGAATGTAGCATGTCGCCAGAAGGCTGCCAGTATAACATCAGTCATCCAACAACATGACAGAATTATTAAAAGAGGAAGACAATGCACGCACCTTGTGGCAGAAAAAACAATTGGTAATACAATCACCAGTAGCTAGACGAGCGGAAGCTGCACGAATAGCAAGACAAGTCCATCAAGAAATGGATGCAGGAGAGATCTGGCATGTGGGAAAACGCATATTCATCCAGGATAAAGGCGTGAACGCCCCCACCCCCAAGCAGAGCAGCGCCCAAGAAAGTGACCATCTTGGAGTAATCTGCAAAGTCCTAGGCCTTTTCAAGGAAAAGAGCTGAACAAGCTTGGAGAGGCAAGGATGTGTCGAAACAATGCGGTATCACATAGGAAAAAATGTCTCCGAAGCATGGACATGTACCCATTGCTGGAGACCCCCAGAAACAAACATATACCAGAAACTCCGCAAGCGGTGTGATCGAAGGAGTGACAGAAGCAACAGAGTGATCGCAAACAATCGACAGAAGAACCTTCCACTTAGCCACAGAGGCTAAACCAGTGGAGTGAGTGCCTCCTTGAAGAAAAGCTGCGTGTCTCGAAAAAAACACTACGGAGGAGACAGGACCCGATAAAAGACATGTGCGAACGCACAATGAAGTCGGGTCAACTTGAAAATCTCCTCGGGCGACTTTGGCAAAGAAAGTCGCGAGGTAGAGGGAGACATGCCGGAACAGCCGCTAACAGAGAGCGGAGCAGATTGATCCACACCCACCGAGGCGACAGGTGTGATCTAAAGGATTTGCCGACTGCAGGTTCATATCTGGGTGAGAACCTGAGGCGGAATCGGAACCGGTAGGAAGGCGTAGCCGACAAGACCATCCCAAAGGAGGGCCAGAGCGTCCACAGCGAATGCCAGAGCATCTGGACACGGGGACACGAAAGTGTCCACCGGAAGGTTCCAACGAGTCACAAGAGATCGATGGAACCCGCCATGTGGAGCATCCACCTGGTGGAAATGACCCTGCCCTGACAGGACAGGGAGTCGGTTAGGACGTTCAGGCGACCGGGAATGTGACGAACAGCCACCCCGGCGTGGACATCCTGAGCGAGCAGTATAAGATCCCAAGCCAATTCGTACATTGGAACAGAGTGCGTGCCGCCCTGGTTCCGAATGTAAGCAACCACTGTCGAATGGTCGGCCAACAGAAGGACCTGGCGATTCGACAGGTGAGGGATCCACTGCCTGAAACGCAGAAGAAGAGCAAGAAGCTCCTTCTGGTTGATGTGTAGAGCTGCATGATCCTGCTCCCACATCCCATAAATGGAAAGACCTAGAGGATCTAACGTCGCACCCCATCCAAGATCGCTGGCATCTGCCGTCAGAACGCGACTGGACGTGGGTAAGTCCAACGGAACACCCTGCGAAAGCCACTGGACATCCGCGCAGAGGAGAAGGTGAGGATAAAGATATTCTGGAAACTGAAGCCCAGATCCAGAAAATCTACATTCGGCCTCCAACGACTGAGCAGAAAGTGTTGGAGAGGTCTGACATGCAGTCGACCTAGAGGAATGAGATCCGTCACCGAACAGCAGAGACCGATTAGCCGGAGAATACTCCGAGCCGTCGCGGATGTGGACTGGGACAGAGTCGGAGCAAAAGCTGAGAGAATCACAGCCTTGGCCTGGGGAACCGCCACCAAATTGAATTGTGTGCGGAAAGCCATCCCCAGATGATAAAACGACTGAGAAGGGACCAGGTCCGACTTCTCCTCGTTGACTCTGAAACCTAGCGACGTGAGCAAGCTCAACAGAGTGGCAACATCCGACTCCAGTAAGGCAGCATTGGAATGCCCCTGGAGGATATCGTCCAGATATGCCGAAGTAGTCACCCTGGACTGTGTGCGATGGAAAGCTATCACATGCGACATCAGTCTGGTGAAGGCCCAAGGAACCAGGTTGAGGCCGAAAGGCATGGCCTTGAACTGGTAAACTCGCCCCAGAAAAACGAACCTGAGATACTTCCGTAACGGCCAATGAATCGGAATGTGAAAGTAAGCGTCTCGCAGGTCGAAGCTGGAAGCGAAATCTCCCTGGTGAAGTGAACGGAGAACCAACCTGAAAGTCTCCATGCTGAACTTGGGAGCAATGATAGACTGGTTCAGGAAACTCAGATCGATAACCGGTCGGAGTCGGCCGTCCTTCTTCGGCACCAAGAACAGGCGGGAATAGAAACCCACTGACCTAATGTTCTTGATGACCTCAATCACCCCCTTCATCAGGAGATTGTCTATCTCCGTGGACAAAAGTTCCCGACGTAAAATATCTGAAGGAACTGTGGTTGGAAGAGGCACGCTGGACAGAGTGGGGTGCCGTCGGAAGGATATTCGCAGCCCGGACGAAACAACATCTAACATCCAAGGATCGGATGTGATGGTGGCCCAACGGTCTGCGAACCCTGCTATCCTTCCTCCAACCTGGGACGAGTCGAGGTGAGGACCTTCATTTCGAACCCCGACGAGGCTCGAGAGAGGAGAAAACACCTCCCCTACTGAATGAAGAATCCTGGGACTTCCCTCAAGACTGCCGATGCTTACCCTTACCCCTTGAGTAAGAAGTAGAAGCGGTGGCAGAAGGATCAGCCCCTTTGCTTCGCAGAGGAAGCAGAGGGTACTAGTTAGGCTTGGAACGGCCCGTGCCTACCCTAGAAGGCTGATCAAGCTGAAGAAACAGCAGATGATCGTTGGAATGACGTAGGACGTCATCCCGGACTGTCAACACAGAACCATGGAAAAGTTGCGGACCTGCCAAAAAAGCAGATCGAAGAGTAGCGCACTGCTCCTCAGGAAGGGATCGGCCTGTGTCCAGCACAGAGTCCCTTCGAACTAATTCCAGATTAGCTGTGTTACAGGCGTGCGTGTGAGTAAGATGCATGAGTGCCTTGGAGAGCACACGCAAAGGAGCATGTACCTCGACAAACTTATCTGGAGGCAGATAAGCAGCTAAAGCTGAGACGACGTGATCGGAGAGAGAAAGCATACCAAGCATCTCTCTCGATAAGCCCAATGTGGACTCCAGAGTCGTCATCGGAATGACGGCAGACTTGGACTTGGAAAGCCCGAGGGAATTGGAGTCCTGATCCAAAACAGTCTGGTAGGCCGACGGATTGGCGGAATCGTAGGAACGATAACGCGCCGGAGGCAAAAAGGTGTCATCCCTGGTGAAGAACGGAGCCTTCATAGCCTTGGAACTTAGCTTAGAGTCCAAGGCTGAAAATGCTTCAACCAACTGTACCGACGGGCACGGTCAAAGACGCCCAGAAGTGGGTTGCTTCATAGGCTGTTGGCGCGCAACCGATGATCGCGGCCTGGCTGACACTGTGGACTGGTTAGATGGTTTGAGATCCGGAAGGAACCCAAACACGAAATCAAGAGCTGCCCCCAAGTCCGAAGACTGCTGGCTTTCGACATCAAGCATGTCTGACTCTTCCCCTGAGTCGGAAGACACATAGCCCATCGTGAGCAAACCAGCCGACGCCTCCCATGGTGTCGGAACACCAGGGGGATCAGAAAGTGGCCTGTTTCCAATCCCGGGAGGCGGCGCCATAGGGGGCGCCTGGAAACCACTCACTGCCTCGCTGGAAGCAACGGGAAGGCTCTTTGACAGAACCTGAGTGAGTAAGGAGAGGGCCTCCCTAAGCTCACTGCCCGTACTGGCCGGTTCGACAGGGGAACGAACCGGCAAAGTGGCTTCACCGCTGACCCTCTTAACCAGCGAAGGGTCACGATCCTCCAAAACACCTGACGTGGGACAACGGGCGGCAGTCGAAACGTCTGAAGGCAGACGTGTATAGGGGTGTGACACACCCCGAGGATCAACATAGCGGGAACTCATGAGAGTCACCACGGACCTCTGCAGGGCAGAAGGTCCAGGCTGCACAAAAGACATTGGTCCCTCAAAACTGGTCGTGTGGCCAGAATGAGTGGACGGAAATGCCACAGAGTTCATAGTGTCCCACTAAGAACAACCAAATCCAATGACAACTGTGGTGCTCGACAGCGCAGAGACCACAGGAGAGGGTCCGGCCGGCAGCCAATTCCAACTTCTCCGAGATGAAGTCAGGGAAGGCTGAGGCCAATACCCCCACGTCTACACAACCAGACACCGCAGCAGACCACTGCAGGTATAAAACTACTGTGCTCAATGGCTGAGAGGACACAGTAGGGGGTTCAGTCGGCAGCCCCATCTGACTTCGCCGAGTGGAAGTCTGAGACGGCTGAGGCCACAACCACACTACAGACATCCCTGCAGACCCTGGCAGGGAGAAGCAGAGGCTAAAAACGGCGCCCAAAGACGTTGTAGACGGAACAGCAGTAGCAGCAGATACGACGGGAGCTGTTGGAACTGGCGGAAAAGCGGAGAGAGCCACCAAGCTCGGCCTCCAAAGGAGGAGTCACAACCCTAGTGACAGCCTCAGATATTGACTGGAGAGGGCGCATAGTCCCTGAACCAGGCATCTCTACACCAGAAATCCAACAGCTCCCGCAGTATCCACCACGGTAAAACACTGCACATTCCCCACGGAAGGGGAATAACTCTCACCAGACATGGTCGAATCGGGAAGCCCCGAAACGACATAGGTCCCCAATCCCAATCCCCCCCCCCCCCCCCACTGGTGGGGGAGGAGCTGCACATCCCCCACGGAGGGGGTCAAACTCACACCAGACGTGGTCGAGTCGGGGGGGGGGGGGGGGGGATACGACAGTGTCCCCCCCTCCCCCATGGGGGGCGGGACGAGCTGCACATCCCCCACGGAGGGGGTAAACTCACATCAGACGTGGTCGAGTCGGGAGGCTCCCGAAATGACAGCGTTCCACACCACCCGTGGGTGCGGACGAAACAAACACGAGAACGCACCAATGGTGAGGGCAAAAGGAATTGCCCTGAAGGAACCGAACTGGAAAGAACAGAGGTGAGAGCAGTAGAAGAAAAAGGTGAACTCAACAGAAACAGAAAGTAGAAGAACACCCTCAACTATGAGAGACGGTGGCAGAACCCAGACGGCCGACACCTAACTCCAATAACAATTAAATTTTTATCAACCGAAAAAATTCATTGTCGAATCGCGATGACACGATGTCGCAAACAAAACATTCGCGAAAACGGAATAGTAAATAATATACAATGAGAATGTGGTTGAAAATATAAACGAGAATATATAAAACACAGTCCTGTTATTATACGATCTTCAGATCCATAAATCCAGTCACAGGAAAACCATTATCGACGAGTTAAAATATCACTGATACTTTAGCAAAGATGGCACACACACATCCACCACGTGTGCGGATAATCAAAAGAATGACGAATTGACGCATTGCGCACTGTGTTACGGAAGTCGTGGATTTGTACTATGGAAGAGCGTCCCATACTGGGTGTGCGCCCATGGCGCTCGACCCAATTTTGGCTTATTTTTTTGTGGTGTTTTTACACCACTTTTCTTTCCCAAATCTTGGGAAAGATTAAAATAGAGAGTATTTTATCCGAGTTAGGTTCTTCCACTATAGTGCAAGCCTGTAGTAAACAATTGAGGTAGGTTGATAAGGAATTTTGGGGATTGGGGGGCAAAATTTGTGTTTGGCCCTAGATAATTTTGAGTTAGCACCAGCTAAGTCTGGGCCACTGGTTATATAAATATTCTGATAATTGAGAATATGTTAATATCTGTTCCCTGTATGCTATGTTTTCAATAAAAATAATTTGAGGTGTAGACCATACTAAAGCATTGAGGGGTGGGCTAATGTGGCCCTCACAGTTTATGTATATCAACCAAAGTTACCAAGTTACAGTGAAACTATTCCAAAATGAGTCATCCAATCAAGTTACAATGAAGTCCTAAATATAGCATGTAGACTGTGTTAAAAGGTTTTTGAGCTCCGGGCCTGTGCAGCCATCATGGTTGACACATCGCAACCAAAAGGGGATGTCCGACTCTAGACATTATACTGAGTCACCCCACAAAGTTACAATGAAAACCCTTCATAAATATGATCGGTAATCTGTGCTAAAGGTTTTCAGGTTTTGGACATCCATCACGGTTGAACAATTGTGACGAAAAGGGGACGTTCTCATCCAGACATTATCTGGAGTCATCCTACCAAGTTGCAATGAAATCCTTTCATAAGTACAACATGTAGACTGTGCTAAAGGTTTTTGTCACAGTTGACTGATCGCAATCAAAAGGGGACGTTCTCATCTAGACATTATATGGTTTCATCTTCCCAGGTTACAATGAAATCCCTTCATAAATACGACCTGTAGTCTGTGCTAAAGGATTTCGGGCTCTCGCTGCAGTCATGGCTGACAGATCGCAACCAAAAGGATATGTTCTCATCTAGACATCACCTCGAACCTGCGTATGAAATTCCTTGATGATCGGACAAGAATTACTGGGTGTAAACTGTGCCAAAAAAATGTGAACACACTGACAGACTAACAGACAGTTGATCATTCTTTTCAAGCCCGTACTAGCCAAATCACTCAAACAGAAAAAAGTCCCATTTTCCCACGATAATTTAACCAACAAATTGTGCAACTCACAGATGAAATTTACTAATTATAATACTACAAATGAGAATAATCTCATATTTTTCATTAATGTTAATTTTTAGAACATTCTAAATGTCATTTACAAAAAATAATTTGGAACTGAGTGTGCCGACTCATCCAAAAAAGATCCCTTCCTGTGTGAATTAATCAACAAGGTTTTTTGGAAAAGTTACCCAGTTAAGGGCTCAATACCACTATCAGAGCAACTTTCTATACATCTAATTATTTTACTTTTTATTTTATTACTATTATACATCTAATTTTTCAGTTATAAAATCATCAGAATGGAATAAAATGAACTTCTGGTACTGCTGGTAAAGCCAGCACTGAATCGTTTTTAACAGTATCAAAGACGAAGTGATGCACCGAAGCATGATGTCATTTAGGAAGCTACAGAGGGATATTCCTTGTTATTTCATCAAGTTGATGTATATCGAGAAATATCTTTTAGATAATTTGTTAGATAATTTGCAATAACTCACATGCTAGCATATAATAAAAGTTCATAATCTGCTTTTGTATGTTAATTATGTATGCTGTTCTGACAATAATCTTGCCTTTTCATTTATTACAAAGCTCTCTGTAAGAGAACATGTTTTTAGGTTACAAACTCTTATTCAGAGCCAAGAAACTGTACTAATCATTTTGTCAGGCACATGTGAATTGGTGCCTGTCAAGCATGTAAGTTGTGCCGGACAATGACAGGCTGATTAGTTATTTATTTATTAGTGTTTAACTGGTAGAGAGCTGAATTATTTTTGATGTCAAAATGTATTCACATCTCTTTACCTTGTTACAGTTTCTGGGAGAGAGCTAACAGGCACTCTCCCATAAACTATAACAAGGCAAAACTTTAATGACGAAATATTTTTATGCCAAAGATGATATGAGATATGACAACATAAAATGAAGCTGTTAAGTGGGGGTGCCTGCACATCAGGTGAAAGACCAAACATGGGCTTCCAACACTCTACCAGTTAAGGTCACATATTTCTGAACAATGGCTAATTGTGACTGCAACATGAATACAAGGTCAAATCCAGTAAAACCATTTATACCCATTTTGCCAATTTTAGAAGACTTCCACCACAGGCATGGGCTATGGGGTTCTATTTTACCCATAAATCTAAGCTTTCCCACAGTAAATAAGCCCAATTCACTTCCTGGAGTTAAAACAGAGATAAGATTATTTGCAGGTGTAAAGGGTGGTGACCAATGAGGAGAAAAACACCCTGTGCTGGCCTAAAATCCTAGCTAAAGATTTACAAAAGAATGAAACATCTCCTGCAAAAATCAAACCACATGGCATAACAAAAACCAGAGGCTCAAGTGAATCTAAAATGCTCACCTGGCTCAAGTTGTCAATGGAGATAAGTGTATCAGTAAATGATCAGCAGTAAGAGCAATTTTTTGATTTGACACAACCAAAGACAACTTTTCTGGCCATTCATTTCTGCTGGTCCTAGGAAAGCTTCCTAGCAAGCTCTGTTCTGTGAAGTATTAAACAACAACTGAATGAAATTTTTGTTTTGTTTTCAACTACTGTGGTTCTCTCTACTACCCACCCCACCTCCCGTACCAAAAGAAAATTAATGAAAGTGTCAATGACACTTAGCTTAACTTGTCTGTGTGTTATGTTTGATGAAAAGGATAATGTTCAATGTTTATGAAAGGATTAAGACAAGAATTGTGATAATTGGGAATATGTTAATTTCTGTTCCCTGTATGCTGTTTTCAATAAAAACTAGAGGATGGCCACCAAAGGGTGGCTGATTCCCCCCAAAAAAGCTTTGATAGCCATTCCAACCTTATTCGCGACACACCCTCTGGTTGTGGGCAATAATAATACCAAGTATCATTAATATCCTTGAAGGCTGTAAGAAGTTATGGAGCGGACACGAATTCCGTCTTCGCCCGGACAGACAGACGGACGACGTCACGGCTAGATTCCCCTGAATTTTTTTCGGGGGAATAATAATATGAGGCGTAGACAGGTTTAAAGAATTGAGGGGTGGATTAATGTGGCCCTCACAGTTAATGTATGTGGCCCTCACTGCTAATGTATATCAATGAAAGTTACCAATTTACAGTGAAATTATTCCAAAACGAGTCATCCTCTCAAGTTACAATGAAATACCTTCATAAATATGGCCTGCAGACTGTGCGAAAGATTTTTGGGCTTCAGGCCTGTGTAGCCATCATGGTTGACCGATCGCAACCAAAAGGGGACATCCTCATCTAGACATTATACTGAGTCATCCTAACAAGTTACAATGAAATCCCTTCATAAATATGCCGTGTGGTCTGTGCTAAAGTTTTTTGGGTTTTGGGCTCAGGCAGCCGTCATTGTTGAATGATCGCAACCAAAAGGGAACGTTCTCATCTAGACATTATCTGGAGTCATTCTACCAACTTACAATGAAATTCCTTCATAAATATGACCTATAGACTGTGCTAAAGGTTTTCAGGCTTCGGGCCCCTGTAGCCGCCATAGTTGACCAATCAGATGTGGACGTTCCCATCTACACATTATATGGAGTCAACCTACCAAGTTACAATGAAATCCCTCCATAAATACGACCTGTAGACTGTGCTAAAGGTTTTGGGCTCGGGCAGTCGTCACAGTTGACAGATCGCGAACAAATGGGGTAGTTCTCATCTAGACATCATCTGGAGTCATCCTACCCAGTTACAATGAAATCTCTCCATATTAAAAATGACCTGTAGACTGTGCTAAAAGTTTTTGGGTTTGGGGCTTGGGCAGCCGTCACGGTTGACAGATCATGACCAAAACGGGACGTTCTCATCTAGATATTATACAGAGGCATCCTACAAAGTTACAATGAAATCCCTTCATAAATACGACCTGTAGACTGTGCCAATGGTTTTGGGCTCGGGCAGCCATCACAGTTGACTGATAGCGACCAAAAGGGAATGTTCTCATCTAGACATGACCTCAAATTTGCATTTGAAATTTTGTGACGATCGGACAAAAACTACAGGGTGTAGCCTGTGCTAAAGGAAAATGTGAACAAGACTCACAGACTTCCGCACATGTGATTGCAATAGCTTATCTTGACTTTGTCAACTTAAGCTAAAAAAAAAATCTGGCATAAATGAAATACTTATGACCCAGTTATGTACTACATGACAAATATGGTTCACATCTGCACATTGGATCTGAAAATAGAAATTTTGAGTGTAGCCCAAAATTTGACTTACTGAGTTTCTTTGAAAAAAAGTCAATCTGCATCACCCAAGTAAGTTCCAAACAAGAAATCTAAGCATTATTGCAAGTGGCTTTCAAAAAGAGGATTTTTAATGCATTTTAGGCTTGTGGAGCATTAACCCCACCCCACTAGGGATATAATGAGAGTGTCAATGACACTGTAGCTCAACTTGACAAACTTGAACTTGGTAAGTTATAAATGAAATGGCAAAATTTAAGATCATTGGTACCAATGTCATTTTTTTTGCCAGTGGCAACATTTTTTGACAGAAACCAAAGAAAATCGATAGCTCCCATCTAGAGGCCTCCCCAAACAGGCATGCCACTTTTCAAAGCAATCCGATCATAAATGTACCCTGTAGGGTGTGCCAAAGGGAAATATTGAGTCTTCTGACTAAACTATGTTCTAAGAACGTTGGCCGCGGCAACATTTTTTGACAGAAATTGAAGAAAATCTATAGCCCCCATCTAGAGGTCTCCCCAAACAAGCATACCAGGTTTCAATGCAATCTGCTCATAAATGGGCCCTGTAGGATGTGCCAAAGGGAAATATTCAGTTCTGACTAAACTAAGTTCTACGAACATTGGCCGTGGCAACATTTTTTGCCAGAAATTGAAGAAAATCGATAGCTCCCATCTAGAGGTCACCCTAAATAAGCATACCAGGTTTCAAAGCAATCAAATCATAAATGTGCCCTGTAGGGTGTGCCAAAAGGAAATATTGTGGTTTGACTAAACTAAGTTCTAAGAACGTTGGCCACGGCAACACTTTTTGACGGAAATTGAAGAAAATCGATAGCTCCCATCTAGAGGTCAGCCCAAACAAGCATGCCAGGTTTCAAAGCAATCCGATCATAAATGTACCCTGTAGGGTGTGCCAAAGGGAAATATTGAGTCTTCTGACTAAACTAAGTTCTAAGAACGTTGGCTGCGGTAACATTTTTTGACAGAAATTGAAGAAAATCGATAGCTCCCATCTAGAGGTCTCCCCAACCAAGCATATCAGGTTTCAAAGTAATCTGATCATAAATGTGCCCTGTAGGGTGTGCCAAAGGGAAATATTGAGGTCTGACTAAACTAAGTTCTACAAACGTTGGCCGTGGCAACATTTTTTGCCAGAAATTGAAGAAAATCGATAGCTCCCATCTAGAGGTCACCCTAAATAAGCATACCAGGTTTCAAAGCAATCAAATCATAAATGTGCCCTGTTGGGTGTGCCAAAGGGAAATATTGTGGTTTGACTAAACTAAGTTCTAAGAACATTGGCCGCGGCAACATTTTTTGACGGAAATTGAAGAAAATCGATAGCTCCCATCTAGAAGTCACCCTAAACAAGCATACCAAGTTTCAAAGTAATCTGATCATAAATGCGACCTGTGAGGTGTGCCAAAGGAAATTGTGGACGTACGTACTAACATACTAATGTACTAACGTACGTACGTACGTACGTATGCCGACGGACGAGAAGTGATGGCAATAGCTCGGCTTGACTTTGTCAAGTTGAGCTAATAATTTTGGTGGAAAAATCACAGAAGTAAATTTCACCAGCCTGAAGATGGCAGCAGCTTCATTTGAACAAAGAAGAAAAGGTTTACTCCAAAGACGGTCTGTGCCATAAATGAATTTGGCCCAGTGATTTTAAAGAATAAGAAAAATTTAAAACGAGAGAAACAGAATTTTACTGCCACCAGTAAATTCAAGTCTGTGTGAAAATGGTTAAAACATCAAAAATAAACAAAACAGAAAGAGAATTTATGGAGACTTATTTTGGGGGGTTAAAATATCTTTAAAGAAATCAGAAATAGGTTTTCATTAACAGCATTAAATGAAACAAGAGGCCCCAGGGGGCCTTAGGCGCTCACCGAATGTTCAATACTGTTAAGACACAAATTTTATCAAAAGCTATTCTTAAGGTTCTACAAAGTAAATCTATACTCTCTGTGGAGCTATAACATCAACAGGACTGAATGGGACAATGCTGCTGATCAAATATCAAAAGATTCTGCATGATGGTTCTGAAGAAGATTTTTAAAGAATTTTCCTTGAATTGCACAAAGTAAACATTCACGCCCCCATAGTGAGGCCCAATATTGATTGAGGGACTCAATTTGAACAAACTTGAATCAGAACCTTACTAAGATTCTACATACCAAATACCAAAAGATTTTGCCCACTGGTTTGGGAGAAGATTTTTAAAGAATTTTTTCTTAAATTGCGCTAAGTAAAAATTCACACCCCCATAGTGAGCCCCAATATTGGTTGGGGGACTCGATCTGAATAAACGTGAATCAGACCAATACCAAGATGCTGCATACCAAATATCAAAAGATTCTGCCCATTGGTTCTGGAGAAGAAGATTTTTAAAGAATTTTTTTAAAATTGCACTAAGTAAAAATTCACGCCCCCATAGCGAGCCCCAATATTGGTTGAGGGACTCAATTTGAACAAACTTGAATCAGACCCATACCAAGATGCTGCATACCAAGTATCAAAAGATTCTGCCCACTGGTTTCTGGAGAAGGTTTTTAAATAATTTTTCTATAATTCATATGGTGCCATCAGAGTTATGCCCCATACAGAGCCCCCAAGGGACGTGGCCATTTCATTGAACAAACCTGAATTGCCATATAGTTATGAACATCCACATGAAGTTTCTTGAAAATCGGACTAGTGGTTTCAGAGGAGAAGTCATTTGAAAAATTGTAAATTGCACCAAGTTGAAATTCAAATTCCCATAATGAGCCTTAATATGAACAAAGGGACTCAATTAGTACAAACTTGAATCAAGCCCATACTAGAATGCTGTATACCAAATATCAAAAGACTCTGCATGCTGGCTCTGGAGAAGACGATTTTTAAAGAATTAGACTTGAATTGCACAAAATAACAAGAGCACCGCCTAGCTGGACATTATACGCCCGTTTTGTATTTTTGAAGGGTTGGGGTAAGGATGGGGGTGAGGGTGAAAATTGTTCGGACCAACCCCATATTCGAACTTGACCTGTATTTTGTTCAAAAACAAAAAACTGAAAATTTGAAATAAATCAGTCACGGCAAACTAAAGTTATCGTCCGGAAACGAGAAGTTGGGCTAAATTCCCACAAATAAAGGGCCATAACTCTACTGCAAATGGACCGCTAGAAATGGAAATCAAACCCATCCTGTATTTTGTCATACTAATTCCACATGCCAAATTTAACTCAGCTCAAACCATTACAACTAAAGTTATCATGCGGAAACGAAATGTGTCCATGGACGGACAGACAGACGGGTGGAGAGACCATTCACATCATACATATATTTTTTTTTTAAAATTGTGTTTTCAAAGGGCCATAACTCTGCAGCGGATGGACTGAGAAACACCAATATCGAACTTGACTTGTATTTTATTGCTACAAACAACATCTGAAAGTTTGATGTCGATCTGCCAAGACGTTCGACTTTAAATGAAGGGAAACCAATTTTTTTTTAAAGATTGTGTTTTCAAAGGGCCATAACTCTGCAGCGGATGAACTGAGAAACACCAATATCGAACTTGACCTGTATTTCATTGCTAAAACCAACATCTGAAAAATTTGGTGTCAATTCGTCAAGGCGTTCAGCTTTAAATGAACGGAAACCAATTTTTTTAGAAAAATTGTGTTTTCAAAGGGACATATATCTGCAGCGGACGGACTGAGAAACACCAATATCGAACTTGACATGGATTTCATTGCTAAAAACAACATCTGAAAAATTTGATGTCAATCCGTCAAGGCGTTCAGCTTTAAATGAACGGAAACCAATTTTTTTAGAAAAATTGTGTTTTCAAAGGGCCATATCTCTGCAGCAGATGGACTGAGAAACACCAATATCGAAGTTGACCTGTATTTTATTGCTAAAAATAACTTCTGAAAGTTTGATGCCGATCCGTCAGGGCGTTCGACTTTAAAGGAACGGAAACCAAATTGTTTACGGACAGACAGATGGACAGACGGACAGACAGACGGACGGACGGACGGATGGACGGACGGACAGACAGACAGATAACATAATACAACCGTTTTTATAAATGAGCGAATAAAAATTCATGCCCCCATACTGAGCCCAAATATTGATCAGGGGGAGGGGGGGGGGGGGGGGGGGACTCAATTTAAACAAACTTTAATCAGACCCCTACTAGCATCCTGCATACCAAATATCAAAAGATTCTGCCCACTGGTTCTGGAGAAGATTTTTTCTGGAACTGCACTAAGTAAAAATTCACGCACCCATAGTGAGCCCTAATATTGATCAAAAGACTCAATTTGAACAAACGTGAATCCAACCCACACCAAGATGCTGCATACCAAATATCTAAAGATTCTGCCCACTGGTTCTGGTGAAGAAGATTGTTAAAAGATTTTTTCTTAAATTGCACTAAGTAAAAATTCACACCCCCATAGTGATCCCCAATGTTGAACGGGGGATTCAATTTGAACAAACTTGAATCAGACCCATACCAATATGCTGTATACCAAATATCAAAAGATTCTGCCCATCGGTTCCGGAAAAGAAGGTTTTTAAAGAAATTTTCTTAAATTGCACTAAGTAAAAATTCACACCCCTTTAGTGAGCCCCAATATTGATCAAGGGACTCAATTTGAACAAACTTGAATCAGACCCATACCAAGATGCTGTATACCAAATATCAAAAGATCCTGCCCATTGGTTCTGGAGAAGATTTTTTAATTTTTTTTCTTAAATTGCACTATGTAAAAATTTGGGTCCTCCATAGTGAGCCCCAAAATCGATCAATGGACTCCATTTGAACAAACTTGAATCAGACCCATACCAAGATGCTGTATACCAAATATCAAAAGATTCTGCCCACTGATTGTGGAGAAGATTTTTCCTTAAATTGCACTAAGGAAAAATTCATGCCCCTATAGGGAGCCCCAATATTGATCAAGGGACTCGATTTGAACAAACTTGAATCAGACCAAGTATCAAAAGATTCTGCCCACTGGTTCTGCAGAAGAAGATTTTTTAATAATTTTTCTATAATTCATATGGTGCTATCAGAGTTATGCCCCATACAGAGCCCCCAAGGGACATGGTCATCTCGTTTGAACAAATATGAATTGCCATATAGTTATGAACATCCACATGAAGTTTCATGAAAATCGGACCAGTGGTTTCAGAGGTGAAGTCGTTTGACAAATGTTCACGATGACGGATGGCGATGGACGGCAAGTGATAAGTTGAGCTCCCTTCAGTGAGCTAAAAAAAATCTTTGGAACCCACATTGATGTCTTGAGAGGGTTAAATTAAAAATATTCATACAGGAATCAGAGAAATTTTTTTCCAAGAAACCAGAAAATACATATATGTGCACAGCACTAAAAAGGTTTGATCAAGGCATCAATAAAATCTTTGAAACCCACATTGAAGTCTTGAGGTGGATAAATTATAAAGACATTCATACAGGAATCAAATACATGTTTCCAAGAAACCAGAAAAAAACACATATGTGCACAGCATTGAGAGGGTTCAACATGAAATAAAATCTTCGGAAAACACACTGAAATCTTGAGAGGGTTAAATTAAAGATATTCATATTGGAAACAGATATCATTTTTTCCAAGGAACCCCAAAAAACATATATGGGCACAGCACTGAAAGGGTTCAGCATAAAATAAAATATTTGGAAAACACTTAAGTCTTGAGAGGGTTAAAGATATTTATACAGGAAGAGGGTTAAAATGATTTCATTCTCTGTAGCTTAACAAAACAATAACATGTGTGTCTGACAGACAGATGTTGACATTTGGTAGAAGAGATAAAATTGGAAACTAAAAATCTGTATTCAGAAATCTAACAGCAAAAAAATGCTGACTCATCATCTTTTTCAATACCCTCTACAAGGCACCCTGATAGAATCAGTGGCAATTTTTTTTAACCAATCCATTCTACTGGTCCTGAGGATGCTTCATACCAAATAACAGTTTTCTGTTCCATGTGGTTTGGGAAATATGGGCTTTTGAATTTTTTTGTTTTTAGCGCCTGGGGTTCCCACTGGGCTGCGAAATTTTTTTTTTTGGCATCTATCAATTACTTGGGACCCACTAATACTACATGTCAAATTTGGTTGAAATTGGCCTACCAGTTCTTGAAATAGAAATTTTGGGCAGTGCCCAAAATGGATATGCCCCCACAGAGAGCCCAAATATTGACCTTCCAACTTCCCTTGAACAAACTTTAATCTTCAACACCGAAGTATGTTCCATACCAAATATCAAGGCATTCCTTTTGGTGATTCGTGAGAAGATTTTTAAGCTTTTGGGGCATTGACCAGAACTCGAATATAGCAGCTGCTTCATTTGAACAAAACAGAAAGGGTATACTCCATAGGTGGTCTGTGCAATATATGCTTGAATTTGGCCTAGTGGTTGTGAAGAAGAAGTCAAGTTTGTAAAAGTTAATGGACAACAAACGCCAAGTGATGGCACTACCTTCCAATGACTTACAGTCAGGCGAGCTAAAAAGGAAAAGCATTAACAAAACTTGTAGACATTGTTCACAAATTTTCATAACATAAGTGAGCCAAAACTGAAAATTACAAACCAAACAGTTTTCAAACTGCACTTGACAGCAAGCCAGGCCACCAGGCCAATTCTGTTCGAAATTTGATGTTGTTATGGCCTGAAACCAGTCTAGCCCTTTAATAGTGTATTGGCTTTGTTTAGATTCACTCATCTGGGATATATCAGTTGATCAAAAAAAAGCAAATCTAAAGAATACAAAAATTATTCATTTTCTTCAAATCAGCGGAAGTATCGTTCCTCAATTGAGACTAGATTTGGTTAATTTTTCATGACATTACCATTAGAAATGAAGACTCACCACTGTTGTAGTTTTATCATTTCATCGCATAGTTCCATTAATTGTGTTATATCATATCTTCATATTGTCAAGCAGAATTAAATACTTATTGACTGAAATGTTAAAAAATTTATAGTAATTTATATATTTTTTATACTTACCAATGACCCAGACATAGCTGGTGCTAACTCTTAAAATATAGGGCCAAACACAAATTTTGCCCCCCAATCCCCAAAATTTGCATCTAAAACTAAAGAAAACATGTCCTGAAAGGCCCTCCACACTTCGCCCCTACTGCGCATGTGCAGTGTCAAGGACGTTCCGAAATTGGCGCCATTAATCATTCTAATAACCAGTGCCTGGTAAGCACTATGTACTCAGCGGGGAGGCAAGAGTTCCCAACTCCTGGGAGGGCCATCCCCGTCTGGGTCATTGGTAAGTATAAAAAATATATAAATTACTATAAATTTTTTAACATTTTTATACTGTACCAATGACCCAGACATAGCTGAATAGTAAAAAGGCTGGAGGGCCAAGGACATAGAGCAAAATGGAATACGCTCAATAAAATAAAATAGAGTCATCCCCTGTAGGGAAAAAGAAGTAATAGGCCTTACATGTATCTTTCTTATTTATGATAAATTAGAAAGATACAACACCTTCCAAAATTGAGCTTCATACATCCATGTACTCTATTAATATCCAATATAATCCTTATACTAATAATTTTTAAAGTAAGCCAATAAATAAAGTAAGTCTAGAATAGAGACTCTTATACTCCTAAAAGTGTCTGAGGATTGCATAATCATGTCCATTGACATATGCAATATTCAAAAGCTATACTTTAAAAACTAAGACTTGAATGAATTTAAAAACCTAAACTTCTCACTAAACAACCATCCCAATAACAGCTCAGAATTACTAACTCCGGAGGAGGTATCCCCTTGTTTTCATAGTAAAACAGGTGACCCAAGGGAACACCCTCCCCCCCCCCCCCCCCCTTTTCTTGCCCTGGGTCAAATAGCCCAGAGCGAAGAGGGCAGCCGAACGGAGACACTGCCGAAACAGACAGCCTACCTAGCTATAGTAGCAACTGTTAAGTGAATGACATTCTGAGCAGTAGATAATAGACCTAACAATAGAGGCCTCCAGAAATGGACTCGATATTTCTGAGATAAAATTCATGAATGTGGATGGCTGAGCGCAATGAGCGGCCTTCAAAAATCTATAATAGCGACACTATTAATGTAAGCCCAAGAAGTAGAAGAACTCTTACTTCATGAGCCGAAATCTTAAGCACAACTGCTAAGTCAATGATATACCATAAGCAGTACCGATAGTTAATAGAATCCATTAACAATAAAATGGAGCGTAACGTCCTTCTACTAGACATCAAAGACAGAAGAAGCTTACGCCCTTTGTAATAAACAGATATCTGTTTATAAATACATAAACTGTACCCGGAAAGAGTAAAGGCCTATGCCCATACGAAGACGGAAGGACCTTAAAATAATAGGTTCCGGATAATAGGAGCCTAACTCTTATGCAACAATCCAACCTAAATAGTAACGGAAGTATTGATTCCGAAACTATGAAAGTGAAAATCATCCATCGATAGTGCATGAAACTCACTGACTCTACAGTAGAAGAGAAACCAACAGAATTACTGTCTAAAAGGTCAGAATTTGAAAACTACTGTTTCCAGAGGCTCAAATGATTACTTAGCTAAATAAGAACCGAAGTTAAAATCCGTATAGGAATTTAATCTAAAGATTCTAAGTCTATTTATCAAAAAGTTACTAACTGACTTAGATAAAGAGACAAAAGACTCAATTGTAAACTATCGTAGAGTGCATAGGTATGAGGTAACATAAACCTATAACCTAAATAATAACAGGCTGCAGTAGATCTTGTGAAGCAAGTATACTAAAAAATAGCAATGAGTAGTATGGAGGGATCAACAATATGAACATAATGATCCCTACACCACGACGGAAGAGCCTCCAATTTAGCCGCATAGAATAGCGAAGAAGAGGATCTCCTATAGTAAGAAATCGCGTCCAAAGCTTGTCCAGTACAGTGCTTACAATGCAATACGGACCACACAACGAAATACATGAAGGTTGCGACCTTGCTGGTTGTGATAAAGATGACACGATTTACCCAGTGAAAAAGATCCTCACATAGAGGAAGATTTCACGTTAAAACCCACAGTAGACAAGAGAGTAAATTACTCATGATCTCTGTGAAGACAGAGATGCTATCAACAGAAATGTATTGTGGTTGTTTATCTTAGCAATACCTGCTAAAACAACAGCGCCGGAGGATACGCGTATCCTATCATTCCGTCCTATAGATCAATAGAGCGTTAACAATATTAGCTCAGAGATCTGGACAAGCCAACACATACGTCTGCAATTGATTAGCAAGCTGTGTCATAAATAAATCATCATTGGGCGCTCCCATAGATAGCAAATCTGATTGAATACTTGTTTGTTGAGAGTCCATTCTGACAGCAACAAGCGACTCGTAAGAGAACGGAAGTCCGATAAAACAATCAGACGACCCGGAATATGACGGACCAAAACTGAACTTGGTGTACTATAACCAACAGACGGATTCTTTCCATTAAATTGAATAACGGAAACGAAAGAGTGCCTCCCTGGTTCCGGAGATACGCCACTACTATCGAATTAAATGACAGGAATTTGGGCATGCGTTTCTGAATAATGTTCATGCAATGACATAAAGCAAGCCTAAAAAACATTATTCCGCGGAAGAAAACTGATTGCTAAAAGACTGCGGAACCCAAAGACCCTGGCACTTCGAATCCGTAGGGATCAGTATTATATCCCAATCTGTTTGACTGGCAACCGTCATAACAGCCACACTCGGGTCCGGCAACTGCGGCGGCACTCTCTGAGTCAACCACCGAATGTTTGCCCCAGTCTGAATCTCTTGTAACCCTAGATAGACAAGAGAACGTGTAAATCGAGCAATTCATGGATTGCCGAAAAGTTGCCGTCGAAGAGAAGCTCCTCCGAGAACGAAGCGACTCTGAGAGAGTTCTTAACCTTACTATCCACGCGTGTGGATGTAGCTAGGGCTGCGTCACGTCTAACTAACTCCAATCAGCCACTGAAGGGCGGAGTTATACGTGAACAAACTACTGCCCTCAAAAGAAATTACATTGAGAATAATATCCCGTAAATCTTTTCTTGAAGACGTAATGATAACGCCTCAGTAGGGCGGATTACGTATAATAAAGCGTCTAAGTTAAGTCTACTATACATAATGTCGTTCCCAACATTGAAATTGGAAAAGACATAAACGGCGAAAAAGAATATATGCAGTCTTTAATCACACCGTCTAGACGCATATGAACTCTCGGTATGCCCTGCTCTGCCAAAATAAACTATTTGTATAAATGATAAAATGGCAGAAATGAGCAATGCGGACAAGAAACTAAAGTATCATGCTTAGTAGCAGGCTTGTATATATATATATATATAGCGTCGAAAAATAAAACACATGTTGTAATGACAATATTGGACTGCGTCGGTAAGTCAGGGACAATGTCCCTGAACCGATCGAAAAATCCGAGTCCAATGACGCTATAAGTCTCTTATCCAAGATCGCAGCAATGAAGTCCGAAATAATAATCACTGGAAGATAATGCCAGAAGATATGAAAGGCATCTTCCGATACTACTAAAGGGAAAACTCGAAATCTTTCGAATCCCTTTCGCCATCCTGTCGGACCCTATAAAGCGTTCGGTCGTCCGTACCTGATGCAACCGCGGACCGCACCGACCCAGCGCCGTCGGATAATTCCTGATTCGACCGAGAAACTGTCAATTGCTGGGATGCTGCGAAACAACTGTGCTAACTCGGATAGCACGTCCGTCACTGAGGCCTGAGGAGAAGCGGTCTTACGATGCATTGCCGCTGGAAGCTCCGTGATCGTTACCCCGTGCATACTACCAATATGCGAGCGAACGGAGTGTATAGGCCTCGTGTCCCTTGGCTACCGGATGGCCCGACCTATTCGCCGTGAAATCACTGAATGCCGAAACTGATCGGATACTCGAGGTCACGTAGCCAATGTGCGGTCGTGTGCCCTGCTGTGAGGATGAGGAAGCATTAAAGACAGTCTCTCGGACTGTCAATATAACGGAGCGTCCCGACCAACGGACATATGCTCCGAATGTAAAATATCTGAACCACAACATGCGGTCCCCTATGTTGTTGGGCGAGAGAGGGACCTCTCTCGCTCACAGCCCGGACGGACCTGGACAAGCCAGGAACCGGACTAACAGGCTTCCTCCGATCTGTCCTCAATCTGCCGTCACTGGGTGAGTACTAAAGTAATTAAAGTGCTCGCATCACCCAAATCTCCTTCCTAGACCGCAACGGACGAACCCGGCAGCCGAAGCATTCGATGAATGTACGCTACACCGGGTGAGCTAGCGAATGTCACTCCGTAGGCGATAGACATATTCCATGAGCACTTATTGCCGCTAACTCTTCATTAACTATGACGACAGAGGCACACTTTTGAAAGACATGTCCATAACTCTTCGAACAAGAAACCAGAAATGCTTGGTTAGCAAGCATAAAATAATAATATATATAGCGTCGTTCAATAATTCGAAAGTTTGTGTGACATTATTGGACTATGTCGGAACTGAGGGACGATGTCCCTGAACCGAACCAAAAATTTCTAAGTCCACCGACGCTATCAGTTTCTTATCCGGCATCGCAGCATTCTGGTCCGACGAAAGAAGCTGTAGAAGACCAAGTCAGATGACATACACAACAGCATATGTTGTTCCGAAAGGGAAAGCTCGAAATCCTCCGAATCCCTTTCGGTATCCCGTCGGACCGGATGAAACTTTCGGACGTCCGTACCCGCTTCCGCGGAGCGTCCCGACCCAGCATCGTCGGATAAAATATATGCGACAGATTCAGTTGATGCTGGGATGCTGCGATAAACTGTGCTATTAAGGAAAGCACGTCCGTTCCCGAGGCCTGTGCAGTAGCGGTCTTACGATGCATTGCCGCCGGAAGCTCCGTGTACGTTGACTCCCGCACACTTCCTATGCGAACGTCCGGAGTCTGCAGGCCTCGTGTCCCTGGCTACCGGATGGTGTGACCTGGTCGCCGAAGAATCCTTGATCGGCGAAGCTGGTAATATATCGGCGGTCACGCAGCCAAGGTGCGGTCGTGTGCGCTGACGAGAAGAGGAAGCCTTAGCAGTCTCAGCGGACTGCCTATACAACGGAGCGTCCCGAGCGACGGACGTATGCTCCGCTTGCGACACATTTGTACCACAACATCTGGGGCCAGATGTTGTTGAACGAGAGAGGGGCCTCTCTCGCTTGCCGTCCGGATGGACCGGAACGAGCTATGAACCGGACTAAAAGGCTTCCTGCGTTCTCCCTCCGATCCGCCGTCACTGGGTGTGCATTAGGTTAATTTATAGTGCTCGCATCACCCCAAAATTCCTTCTAGACCGCAACGGACGAACCCGGCTGCCGAACCATTCGGTGAATGGACGCTACACCGGGCGAGCTAGCAGACGTCAAAGGCCGTCAAACCTACTAGGGTCCTCTTAGGCAATTGGCGTATTTACATGAGCACTTTTCCGCTAGCCCTTCATTAATTGTGACGACGGAGGCACACTGTTGGAAGACATCACAGATACATCACCCTAATCTTGATCGTCTGAAATAGAAATTGATAAAGTAGAGTGACCCTGCGGGGAAAGGACCGGAGTGTCCAAATCCCCAATAACATACCGTGACATACGCTTCCCATATTGTCATCGAAATCATACGATACAGAACAGGAGTTAACGCGAGTACACTGACCACATATAGAATGATAATAAAGTCAGAGGAAGACTTCCTCTTAAAACAATTGATCAATATCCTTTCAATGTGAAAAGAAAACAAGTCCTGGTACTCGCACTAACCCCTGGCAATCAAAATACATTAATAATAATATGATCCATTAATATAGAAAAAATAATTGAAATCAAAATATTTTGAAAAAATATTTTTTCAGAACAGCCCAAGTTTCTGAAAAGTAACGTTGAGCCCCAATGGATCCCAAGCCTAAGTGTGGACAAAAATTTTAAAAATATTTTAAACAATTTATTCAACACTTATGAACAATAATAATGTATCTAGTTATGATTAAAATAACATCAAGATATTATTTTTTAGAAATCCCCCCCTCACACAGAGGGCTGTTGTAAATGTAAACAATGAGTGTAAAAACACTAAAATAAGACTCCAGGCACCCAGGCCCGAAATCAGTTACCAAAAATACACTATCTGATGCAAAACAGAGACTTCCAGGGAAGAAACTGCAGAACATCAGATGGTAGATGCAGAACACAACGCCTAACCACCCGTAGGTGAAGACGTAAACATGGGGAAAGAACAGAATTCATTCTGTTATTCAGCTAAAACTCCCAAGAAAATTTAGTAATAATAATTACAAAAACTATGCCAAAAGCATGGGAGAATAGCAAGGGGGAACTTAAAGGACAGGGAGAGAGGAAAACACTTAAAAAACAGTGTAACTAAATAATCAGAATGACAACAAAATGGCTGCTGCCTTGAAAATAGGTAACTTAACATAATTTCATTAAAAAATTTTAAGTTACAGCCCTGATAATATTCTGTCACACATTCTTTTCCTCTCCTCCTTCTCTATCCTCCTTAGAATCACCATTTCACTAATATTTATGTGTCTGGCATCATTTAAACTGAGATTTATAAGCACAAAGATCAGTCAGATGTTAACTGATGAAGGGCCAAACTTAGAATGATTAATGGCGCCAATTTCGGAACGTCCTTGACACTGCGCATGCGCAGTAGGGGCGAAGTGTGGAGGGCCTTTCAGAACATGTTTTCTTTAGTTTTAGATGCAAATTTTGGGGATTGGGGGGCAAAATTTGTGATTGGCCCTATATTTTAAGAGTTAGCACCAGCTATGTCTGGGTCATTGGTACAGTATAAAAATATCTATAACTGGAGTGCGAAAAAAATCGAATAATTTGTGAGTAAAAGGACAGACATCACGTTATATCAACAACAAATTTCCACAAATAGTGAGTAAACAAATAGCCCTTAAGGCTAAAAAAAAAAAAAATGGTTCTGAGGCAACTGGTCTGCATAAATCAATTAGGGAGGACAGTTTTTATTTTTATTATTTTTTTTTTTCGTAAAGTAAACCTGAAAAGAATCTATTGCATTTCTTCTTACTTTCAATTTAATTTGTTTATTTATTAGGGTTTAATGACACTTTAACAGCCAAGGTCATAATGTGTCAATGACAGTTTTATGGGAGGAGGAAGCTGAAGTACCCAGAGAGAACCACTGTGCAACGACGTGCAGCTGCCAGCTCCCCAACATCGTAAATCCGCATTGCAGTACAAGCAGGGTTAGATTGGTTGAAGACATGCACACCATCGACGTGCAGTATGCCTTAGGACACGGCGTCATCATGCCTCCATGTGGACAATCAGGGTGAAGTGCTTTGTCGAAGGACACAATGTGGAGGGCCGAATCGATCGCTCAGGACTAACCGGGCTCGACGTTGCTTAACATTGATGATCTGACAGGAACCGGTTACAGCAACGCCACCGCACTCCCTTTCAATTTAATTATTAACATGAACAAGAGGCCCCAAGGGGACTGAGAGTGCACACCTGACACTGATAAGTATCAACCGAGGGTCCTGATTTGAACAAACTTGCATGTGCCCCATTAAGAAAAACATATCCCAAATATCAAAACATTCTGACTGGTGGATCAGAATTTTTTTTTTTTTAAATATTCCTCATATTGAACTAAGTTATAATTATGAAGCCAGGGACTTGGCTTGAACAAACTTGAATCTCACCTTCCTAAGGATGCTCCCAATATCAAAAGATTATGACAATTGGATCTGAAGAAAAATATTTAAAAAATATTCCTCATGTTGAACTAAGTTATAATTCGAACTCTCACAGGGAGCCCAAATATGGACCCAGGGACTTGGCTTTAACAAATTTGAATCTCACCTCCCTAACGATACAGTATACCAAATATCAAAAGATTCTTACTGGTGGATCTGAAGAAGAAGATTTTTAAAGAATATTCCTCATACTGCAGTAATTTGAACATTTGGGCTCCCATAGAGAACCCAAATATCGACCCAGGATTTTGATTTCAACAAACATGTGAAACAATCTTCCAATGATGTTATATGTGAAATTTGAAAGCTTTTGGAGCAATGGATTGGGTGAAGAGTCTTAACCCTTTACCTAACATGAAAAGCAGATGACACTTGCAAACAAAATTCTCGAACAACTAATTTTTTAAGTTTCGACGAGCTCGTTCCACTGAGGGGTCATAACCTATGTTTTTGAGACAAAAAATGAAAAAAATAATGAAAATTAATTGGCAACTTTTATAAATAGCGCTGACCGTTTTTGACCGTTAAATTGGGTAAAGGTTTAAATATTTTCTCCATTACCCACAGTGTTAAAAAATGCTGACTCTGCATTTTTTCAAAGTCCCAAAAAAGTATCCTATGATAAAAACAATAGCAATTTTTTTTTGGACCATTCCATTCTGTTGGTCCTAAGGAAGCTTCACACCAAATAAGAATTCTCAGTGCCATGAAGTTCTGGAGATATGGAAGTTTGAAATTGTTTTCTATTTTAGCTCCTGTGGTTCCCGCGGAGCATTTTGAAAACACATTTGGCATAAAGTACTCAAGTACTTATGACCCATTAATACTTCATATCAAATTTCTTTCAAATCGGCCTCTCGGTTTGGAAAATCGAAATTTGGGCGGAGCAAAAATTCTTGCCCCCTCCCTCCCATAATGACAAATATTGCCCCTCAAAATTTCTCTTCAACAAACTTGATTCTACACCTCAAAAGGAAGCTGTATACCAAATATAAAGTCTCTGCTACAGCTGGTTCAAGATAAGATTTAAAACAAGAGGCCCCAGGGGGCTGAGGGCGCTCACCTGACATGGTAGCCTAAATATCAACCCAGAGAATTGATTTCAACAAGTTGCATCTGCTCCTCCTAAGAAAAGCTTATACCAAATATCCAAAGATTCTGACCAGTAGATCTAAAAAAAAAAGATTTTTGAAGAATATTCCTCATATTGAATCCCACAGGGAGACCATATATGAACCCAGGGACTTGGCTTTAACAAACTTGAATATCACCCCCAACCCCCCCCCCCCCCCCCCCCCTTCTAAGGATGCTGCACACCAAATATCAAAACATTCCGACAGCTGGATCTGAAGAATTTATTTAATTATTTATTGGTGTTTAAGGTCACATACTTATGCACAATGGCTAATCGTGACCGTGACAGTTTTACGGGTGGAGGAAGCCGGAGTACCCACAGAGAACCACCGAGCAACGACAAGCAGCTGTCAGCTCTCCAACATCGTAACTCTGAACTCTGCACCACAGCACAGACAGGGTTAGATTGGTTGAAGACATGTGCACCATCGACGTGCAGTACGCCTCAGTACACAGCGTCATCATGCCCCCATGTAGGCAATCGGGGTGAAGTGTCTCGCCCAAGGACACAACGCGGTTGCCGCAGGTGGGATTCGAACCGAGGACCTCTCGGCTTGCACCCTGCACCTCTACCAACTGAGCCACCGCGCCCCCGGATCTGAAGAAGAAGATTTTTAAAGAAAATTCCTCATTTTAACTAAGTTATAACTCGGGCTACCACAGCGAGCCCAAATATGAACCCAGGGACTTGGCTTGAACAAACTTGAATCTCACCCCCCTAAGCATGGTGCATACCCAATATCAAAAGATTCTGCCTGCTGGATCTTGAGAAGACGACTTTCAAAGAAATTTGCCTGAAATGCACTAAGTTCAAATTTGGGCTCCTATACTGAGTCCAAATATAAACCCAGGGAGCCAATTTGAACTAACTTGAATCAGATCCACCCCACAATGTTGCATACCAAATATCAAAAGAATCTGCCTGCTGGATCTTGAGAAGATTTTTTTAAGAAATTTGCCTGAAATGCACTAAGTTCGAATTCGGGCTTCTATAGTGAGCCCAAATATGAATCCAGGGGGCCAATTTGAACAAACTTGAATCAGATCCACCCCACAATGTTGCATACCAAATATCAAAAGATTCTGCCTGCTGGATCTGGAGAAGAAGATTTTTTAAGAAATTTGCCTGAAATGCACTAAGTTCGAATTCCAGCTTCTATAGTGAATCCAAATATGAATCTAGGGAGCCGATTTGAACAAACTTGAATCAGATCCACCCCACAATGTTGCATACCAAATATCAAAAGATTCTGCCTTCTGGATCTGGAGAAGATTTTTGAAGAAATTTGCCTGAAATGCACTCAGTTCGAAATCGGGCTCCTATACTGAGCCCCAAATATGAACCCAGGGGGCCGATTTGAACAAATTGAATCAGATCCATCCTACAATGTTGCATACAAAATATCAAAAGATTATGCCTGCTGGATCTGGAGAAGAAGATTTTTGAAGAAATTTGCCTGAAATGCACTAAGTTCGAATTCGAGCTTCTATAGTGAGCCTAAATATGAATCTAGTGAGCCGATTTGAACAAACTTGAATCAGATCCACCCCACAATGTTGCATACCAAATATCAAAAGATTCTGCCTACTGGATCTGGAGAAGATTTTTTTAAGAAATTTGCCTGAAATGCACTTAGTTCGAAATCAGGCTCCTATACCGAGCCCAAATATGAACCCAGGGGGCCGATTTGAAAAAACTTGAATCCGATCCACCCTACAATGTTGCATACCAAATATCAAAAGATTCTGCCTGCTGGATCTGGAGAAGAAGATTTTTTAATGTTTTTCCCATTGCCTACAGTGTTAAAAAGTGCTGACTCAGCACTTTTTCAAAGTCCTGAAAAAAGTACCTTGTGATCAAACCGATAGGGATTTTTGTTGACCATTCTATTCTACTGGTTAAAAGTAAGCTTTATACAAAATAAGAATTCTCTGTGCCGTGTAGTTTTGGAGATATGGCAGTTTTAAGGTTTTTCCTATTTTTAGCTCCCGAGGTTCCCACGGGGCAATGAGAAATTTTTTTTTGCATCAATCAACTACCCATTATCATCTCATATTAAATTTGGTTCAAAACGACCTCACGGTTCTGAAAATAGAAATTTTAGGTGTGACCAAAATTTTTGCCCATCCCATAACGAAGGCAAATAATGCCCGACAAACTTCTCTTGAACAAACTTGATTCTAAACCTCAAAAGGACTCTGTACACCACATATCAAGTCGCTGCTACTGGTGGTTCATTAGAAGAAGATTTTCAAAAAAATTGGCCATTTTTTCCTCACCCCTCTGCTCAATATGAGCCGAAACCTAATTTGCATAAAAATCAATATGCCCCTATATAACCACTACTTACATGAAATTTAATTAAAATGTGGTCAGTGATTTAAGAGAAAGAGGCTCAAACACCACCTTCACGCAGGACAACAGACGACAGACGACGGACGAAGAGTGGTAAGAAAAGCTCACCCTGACTTTCAGTCAGGTGAGCTAAACAAATTGGGGCATTTTGGCCCCATCCCTTCCTCAATATGAACAGAAACCCAATTTGAAGAAAAACCCAAATGGCCCTATATAACCACTACTCATGTGAAATTTCATTAAAATGTGGCCAGTGGTTTGGGAGAAAAAGACCCAAACACCACCTTCACGATGGACGAAAAGTAATCAGAATAGCTTGCCCAGACTTTCAGTCAGGTGAGCTTATAAAAACCTGGGCTATGTCATGATCAATAGGGCTAAAAACAATATTTGCCAAACTAAAACAAAACTTCACATATCATAGAAAGCTACATGAGTGTTTCAATCAAGTTTGTCTGCCCCTTTTGCTAAAAAAAACTGACCTGTCACACCATATAAACAATTTATTTATTTACTGGTGTTTAAGGTCACATACTTATGCACAATGGCCAATCGTGACTGTGACAGTTTTACGAGTGGAGGAAGCTGGAGTATCCGGAGAGAACCACCAAGCATCGATGAGCAACTGTCAGCTCCTCAACATTCTAACTCTGTTCAAGCTCGCTCAAGCAGGGTTACAGCGGTTGAAGACATGTGCACCATCGGCGTGCAGTATGCCTTAGTACACGGCATCATCGTGCCCCCATGTAGGCAACCGGGATAAAGTGTCTTGCCCACGGACACAACGCGGGTCGTCCCGGACCATATAAACAATATAATAACAAATGACATGGAACCATTATTTTCAAATCAAATCTTATGAGTATATTTATTTATGTATTTATTTGTGTTTGAGGTTATGCACAATGGCTAATCGTGACCGTGACAGTTTTACGGGTGGAGGAAGCTGGAGTACCCGGAGAGAACCACCGAGCAAATGTTAGCTCCTCAACATTCTAACTCTGTTCAAGCTCCACTCAAGCAGGGTTACAGCGGTTGAAAACATGTGCACCATCGACGTGCAGTACGCCTTAGTATACAGCATCATCATGCCCCATGTAGGCAACCGGGATAAAGTGCCTTGCCCAAGGACACAACGCAGGTCGTCCCGAAATCTTATGAGTAACTCTATTAGGATAGAAAACAAAATGCTCACCTGGCTCAAGCTGTCAAAAGAGATGGGTGTATCAGTAAGTGACCGTCATATGGAGCCCAAATATGAACTCAGAAACTCGATTTGAACAAACTTGAATCTGACAACCCTACAGAAGTCACACACCAAAAATGAAAAGATTCTGACTGGTGGATCCGAAGAAGATTTTTCAAGAAATTTTCTCACACTGCACTGAGTTAAACAATGGGCCCTAATCAAGAGCCTAAATATTAACCCAAGGGCCCAATATGAACAAAACTTGAATCTGTACCCCCATGATCTGATGCCCCTATGGATGTTGTATACCATTTATCAAAAGATTCTGATCACTGGTTCTGAAGAAATTTCTTTTTTCAATTTTTGCAAATATGTTGACTCCACATTTTTTCGAATTTGGCTTAATGGTTGTGAATAAGAAGTTTCCAAAAGTTAATGGATGACAGAAGACGGACGACAGACACCGCATGCAAAGTGATGGCAATAGCTCATACTGACTTGCAGTCAGGTGAGCTAAACAGCTTAAACTTAACTCATCCTCACCCAAAAAAAAAACCCTCAAATAATCCTGGAAAACAAGCAGGAGTATCGTGAACTCAAATTAAAGAGATTTGTTGCAATCCTCAAATACACAAAAATCATATTCGGCAGGACTGTTTGCTATTGGAGACAAGTATAATAACCACTGCGTTAAAAAGGTGATGAAAAACAACTTTTTTAAGATCATACCAATAAAATCCTACAATATTGATGCACATGTGTCATTACCTATTTTCATCATATTTGATGCAGTTTACTGGGGTTTGTGTAGTTAGCCAAAAACTGAAATTTGAATAAAATTTTCCAATCCAGGGATTCAAAACCAATGCGGCGGTGTTGGAGAACCGAATCCTTAATTTTTTTTAGCCTAACAGCGTCAGTTTACCTACAGACTGGTGGCTTGAGAGTTTGTTATGACAGTTAAATTAATGCAAACAGAGACACTTCTTTCTGTATGATTTGTTCATTAGCATTCATCAATCTCTTGACAAGAGGTAAAGATCTCCCAATTATCTTGTGTTGTATAATTTATCATTTTGCTTCAAATTAGTGTGACACCCATCACCACAGATAACTAATCCACCAACAAACTCCAAACAGTTAAGCAGACTGAAGGGATCACTCTCCTTGCAAGGACTTAGAAATTCATTCAAAATTTAGTGAACTCTTTTTCATGCTCAGATCTACGTATTTTCAGTTTAAAAGAACTGTTTCTTTCATGTGTCAACACAATAACTTGGAATCCAAATTCATAGGATTCTTATAGTCTATTTCAGATATTATGTAATCAGAAGTGAAAAGTTTAGTTTTGATCAGTACATAACACATAACAGCATCTCACCTTCACATCACAAACAGGCTGAAACAAACAGTACCAAAAGATAGAAAATAAGACAATTGAATAAAAATACAAATGGCCCCCATGATCAGCTCTGCTATATTTATTTATTGGCATGGAAGGTCACATATTTCTGCATAAAGGCTAATCGTGACCACAACATGGATATGAAGTCAAGTTTAGCCAATTGCTTTTTATCCATGTTGCACATTTTAGAGCATTGGTTACTGGGTTCTATTTTACCAGTAAAACAAACCATGTTTACCACAACAAGGGAAATGACCTGGCACAGCCAACAGATGCTCCCCGAATACCAAGGGTTGCTATACCCCTGCTCCCCAATGCCAAGCAAGCGTTTCTAGTCATTTGTCTTTGTTGATATTGAATTAATAAATATCTTATCTTATCTCTATTAAACCATACAGTAGGCCACCAAATGCGTCCATGGGACACTAATTTCCCCCACTTTATGAAAAACTATATTTTAGTGGTTAACAAAGTCCAAAATGGGGCCATAACTCAAAGATTATCGCACCACACTCTCACAATCAAACCCATCTGGTATAAAGTCTACAGTAAGCTATATTCCAAGTTTGATAAAAATTGGACACCTATAACTCAAGTTACTATCCAGAAACCAATATCGACATGTCTTGTAAGTCGGAAAAGGGCCATAACTCCACCCAGAATATTGGACCAAACCCACTATCAATCCCAACCTGTATTATGTGGTTATAAACCTATGTATGACATTTTGTTTCATTCCATTCACTCAAACTAAAGTTATCAACTGGAAACCAATATCAACATGTTTTCTAAGTCGGAATGGGGCCATAACTCTGCCACAAAATATCAGACCAAGTCTACCATTAATCCCAACCTGTATTATGTGGTTAAAAACCTATATACAAAATTTTGTGCCATTTTGTTCAGTCAAACTAAAGTTATTGTCCGGAAACCATTTGTTTCGGAAGGATGGAGAGATGGGCAGAGAGACAGACAGACCGGGCGGCGACTTTCTGCTTCCAGGAAATTTTTTTAAGACATTAATAAAACATGAACTGCCTCACTTCCCAGGGTTTCCAAGGAGATCAGCTCAGCCAGTAAAACGAGACCAGAAAAAAAATATATATATTAAAAAAAAACGAAGAACAATAAAAATTAGAAAGCTTTTAATCTTTTTCGCAACAACTTTGAGATCCAATACATTTGTTTTGAGAAAACCCAATATTTTTACTATCTTACCTCATAACAAACTTCAGGGAATTGTTTTGATTTAAAACAACATATTAAGCTGTGTATGTATTATACATAGTTTGCTGAGGTATATGCATGGCTAAAAAGGTGATGTCCCCTTTGTTTATTCAACTATCACATTGATAACTGGCAGACAAAAACTGCTTCACATTTTAACAACTGCAACTGTTATTCAGCACAAAGGTAATATGGTCAGAAAGGTATGTTTGTTATATGGTTTGATCCGATATTGTTTATAAGTTGTCAGAAAATTCCAGAATAGCATGAACTTCACTCCCGTCCAATATGAAATTTACTGACACAATCTACACCATATTAGGTCATGCACAAACTGTATAACTCAGAATATCTTCATAACATACCAAATGATTATCTTTGAAATGAATGCATTTGCTCTTTCCAATGTGGTTTATAAGCTGTGTTTTAGTTAACCCTCTGCACTCCGATGTCGAAATGGAAAAGTTGTCACCAGGAAATATTTCCCATAATACCTAAATAACCCAGGGACCTTATCTGAACAAATTTGAATGCACCCCGCCCCCCAATTACTTCACCCCCCCCCCCCATCACTTCACCCCCTCCCCTCCCCCTCCCAGATGCTGAATAGCAAATATCCAAAGATTCTGACAAGTGGATCCATATAGGTTAAAATTCAGGTTCACGTAAGACACCCAGATCTGGACCCAGGGATTTGATTTGAACAAACATGAATATGGCCCTCATAAGGAAGCAGTATATCAAATATCAGAGGATTCTGACCAGTGGACCTCAAGAAAAGGATTCTTCAAGAAAATTCCTCATACTGCACTAAGCTAAAATTTGGGCTCATATAAGAAGCCTAAATAAGGACCCATGGACTTGATTTGAACATATTTGAATCTAGCCCTCATAAGGATACTGAATATCAAATACCAAAAGATGCTGACTGGTGATTCAGAAGATTTTTAAAGAAAGAATATTACTCATATTGCACAACATGTAATATCAGAAGATTCTGACTGGAGGATCTTAAAAAGAGATTTTTTAAAGAATATTCCTCATATTGCACAAAGTGCAAACAGGAACATGATTTGAACAAACTTGAATCTGACCTCCATAAGGATGCTGTAGACCAAATATCAAAAGGTTCTGACTGGTGTATCTGAAGAAGAAATTTTCTCATATTGCACCAAATTAATATTTGAGCTCATATAAGAAGCCCAAATTCGGGCTCAGGACTCAATTTGAAAAACTTGAACCTGGCTCTCATAAGGATGCAGTATACCATATACTAGAAGATTCTAGGCAGTGGATCAGAAGTAGAGGATTCTTAAACAATATTCCTCATATTATTGCACTAAATTAAAATTCAGACTCACATAAAAAGCCCAAATATGGACCCAGGTCTTGATTTGAACAAACTTGACACTGGCCCTTATAAGGCTGATGGAAACCAGATATCAGAAGATTCCGATGGTGGACCTGAAGATTTTTAAGGAATATTTCTCATTTGCAAGTTAAAATTCGGACTCACATAAGAAGCCCAAATATAGACCAAGGCACTTCACTTGAATCTGGACCTCATAAGGATGCTGAATACCAAATAGCAAACGATTCAGACTTGTTTACCTGTAGATGATTTTAAAAAATATTCCTCATACTGACCTAAGTAATGAAAATGACTTTCACTGAAGTTTCAAGTGAAAAAGAGTCAATGACATTGTAGCTTAACTTGACTGTGCAGAGTGATTGATGCAAAGGATAATGTTCAATGTTTATGAAAGGATTATGAAAAAATCACCCTCAAATTCCCTGAAAAACATTTTCTGAGGTCAACATGTCTGTTACCATGTTACATCATAAAATGCTGATAGGATCACCGATCCAATGCCAAGTTGTGACAGCACAAAAGTGGGTTTAATCATTATCAAGTTAACATCTGGAAACTAATTGTTTACAATTTACTATGTGAAGGGTCACTGTGACCTTGACCTTTGACTTTGTGATTTCGAAATAAATAGGGCTCTTTCTTGCACCAATGCCAACCTTCCTATGAAGTTTCATGAACGTAGGAGGAACAATTGTCAAATTATCATGTAGAAACCAACTGTTTATGATTTATGTTCAAGGTCACTGTGACCTTGGCCTTTGACCTAGTGATTCCAAAATAAATAGGGGTCTTCCACTCACCTAGGCCAACCTACCTATGAAGTTTCATGAATGTGGGTCAAACCATTATCAAGTTATAGTCCGGAAACCAATTGTTTATGATTTAGTATGTTGAAGGTCACTGTGACCTTGACCTTTCACCTAGCAAGTCCAAAATAAATAGGGTTCTTCCCCTCACTGATGCCAACCTACCTATGAGGTTTCATGAACGTGGGTTGAAACATTATCAAGTTATCATCCGGAAACCAATTGTTTACGATTTACTGTGTTGAAGGTCACTGTGACCTTGACCTTTCACCTAACGAGTCCAAAATAAATAGGGTTCTTCCTCTCACTGATGCCACCTAACTATGAAGTTTCATGAACATGGGTCGAACCATAATCAAGTTATCATCTGGTAACCAATTGTTTTGATTTACTATGTTCAGGGTCACTGTGACCTTGACCTTTGGCCTAGTGAGTCCAAAATAAATAGGGTTCTTCCTCTCACCGATACCAACCTACCTATGAAGTTTCCTGAACATGGGTTGAACCATTATCAAGATATTATCCGGAAACCAATTGTTTACTGCCCGCACGCCCACCATTCATCAAACTATGTCGAGTTTGACTTTGTCACAACTCGACTAATAAGACAAGAATTGTGATAATTGAGAATATGTTAATTTCTGTTCCCTGTGTGCAATGTTTTCAACAGGAATTATTTGAGTGCAGACTGTACTAAACCAGAGGCTCAAGTGTGCCTAAAATGCTCGCCTGGCTCAAGTTGTCAAAAGAGATGAGTGTATCAGCAGCAAGAGATTTGCTATGACACAACCAAAGGCAAGTTTTTTTGGACATTCATTTCTGCTGGTCCCAGGAAAGCTTCCTAGCAAGCTCTGTTCTGTGAAGTATTAAAACAAGAGGCCCCACGTGGCCTTAATCGCTCACCTGACAAAGTGACTCTAAGAAGTATTTTAGGTCACCTTCACCATGTCATGCCTCATCAACATTAACTGGTTGAGTGATAGATTTTGTTTGAAGTTCAACATTTGTTACCTAAAATTAGTTTTATTTAAAATCATTGGTGTGTGGCCAATCTCCAATGATTTTTAATAAAGCAAATTTATCTCTGCAGACAAACTGGTTTAGCATGAAGCACAAACAAGGAATGTGAAGAGATAGCCTTGGACATCTCTCCCCAACTGTGGATATCTTCCATGTGCTACATGTATATATTTGCATGCAAGAAAACAGAAATTTTCACAAATTTTATTTTTTTTTATCATCATTGGAACAAGCTCAAACAGCTTATTCCAATAGGGGTATGGGAAGATCAGGTATATTTTTGAGACAGAAATGTGAATATATAAATAATGGTGTTTTTTTGTGAATGATGCTGGAGAATTTTGCGTAAAGATATGGTAAATGGTTTGTTCTAGATACAGAATGATGCAAAAGTATTTAAATTTGATTAGGCAAGTTGTTCCTATAATGCATTTAAAAATTGAAGTAACTGTTTTTTTGCTGACGAACTTTTAGATGTGTGTGTCTGTGTTTGTGTGTGTGTGTGTGTTTGTGTGTGTGTGTGGGGGGGGGGGGGGGGGGGGGGGGGTAAGAGTGTTCTTGCAAACAAAATTCCTGAATAAATGGAAAATTTTATTTTTTGTGTGAAAGACATAGTGCGTGAATGTTGATTGGAACAAGCTTAGAGAGCTCATTTTAATGTGAAGTCATAAAGCTGTGTTTTACGTACGAAATTCTGGAATAACTAAAAAAACTGCTTTTTTGACTCAAAAAGCATGGTGTGCAACCTCTCATTGGAATGAGCTCAAAAAGCTCATTCCAATGGGGTATTTACAAGCGATAAGTACATGTATGTTTAAGAGACAAAAATTAAAATTTGAATAGCGATTTTTGCGAAGAATGCTGACAAGTTTTGGCAGTTATGCTGGTAAAAAGGTAAGATATGCAAAGTGGTTGTTTTTTAGAGGCGACATTTAATTAAGGGGAATTAACCCTTGATTACTGAGGTAACTTCTAAAAGTACTGAAATTTCATGAAGCAATGTGAATAACAGACAACAGTTGCCTAAAAATTTCATGAATAACTAAAATTTTTATTCCTTTGTCTCGAAAACATGGCATATGACCTTTGTTGGAATGAGCTGAATGCGTGTGTTCCAATGAGAGGTCATAAAATTTGAACGAAGATTTGTGTGAATAATGCATTAGTACTGCTAGATTTGGGTAAACGGTTCACCCTGGATACCACCCCTTCTATAGTAGATCTTTTCTGCAAATTTTGTCTAAGATTCTATCAACTTTACAAATAAATACGTTCATGAATCACAATCAGATCCACCTTACAATGTTGCATACCAAATATCAAAAGATTCTGCCTGCTGGATCTGGAGAAGAAGATTTTTTAAGAAATATGCCTGAAACGCACTAAGTTAAAATTTGGGCTCCTATACGGAGCCCAAATATAAACCCAGGGGGTCGGTTTGAACAAACTTGAATCAGATCCACCCCACAATGTTGCTTACCAAATATGAAAAGATTCTGAAGCTGGATCTGGAGAAGAAGATTTTTTAAGAAATTTGCCTGAAATGCACTAAGTTCGAATTCGAGCTTCTATAGTGAGCCCAAATATGAAACTAGGAAGCCGATTTGAACAAACTTGAATCAGATCCACCCCACAATGTTGCATACCAAATATCAAAAGATTCTGCCTGCTGGATCTGGAGAAGAAGATTTTTTAATAAATTTGCCCGAAATGCACTAAGTGCAAATTCGGGCTTCTATATTAAGCCCAAATATGAATCCAGGGGGCCGATTTGAACATACTTGAATCAGATCCACCCCGCAATGTTGCATACCAAATATCAAAAGATTCTGCCTGCTGGATCTGGAGAAGAAGATTTTTGAAGAAATTTGCCTGAAATGCACTAAGTGCGAATTCAGGCTTCTATATTAAGCCCAAATATGAATCCAGGGGGCCGATTTGAACAAACTTGAATCAGATCCACCCCGCAATGTTGCATACCAAATATCAAAAGATTCTGCCTGCTGGATCTGGAGAAGAAGATTTTTTAAGAAATTTTCCCGAAATGCACTAAGTTTGAATTCGAGCTTCTATAGTGAGCCCAAATATGAATCCAGGGAGCCGATTTGAACAAACTTGAATCAGATCCACCCCGCAATGTTGCATACCAAATATCAAAAGATTCTGCCTGCTGGATCTGGAGAAGATGATTTTTTAAGAAATTTGCCTGAAATGCACTAAGTTCGAATTCGAGCTTCTATAGTGAGCCCAAATATGAATCTAGGAAGCCGATTTGAACAAACTTGAATCAGATCCACCCCACAATGTTGCATACCAAATATCAAAAGATTCTGCCTGCTGGATCTGGAGAAGAAGATTTTTTAATAAATTTGCTTGAAATGCACTAAGTTCAAATTTGGGCTCCTATACTGAGCCCAAATATAAACCCAGGGGGCCGATTTGAACAAACTTGAATCAGATCCCCCCCACAATGTTGCTTACCAAATATGAAAAGATTCTGCCTGCTGGATCTGGAGAAGAAGATTTTTTAAGAAATTTGCATGAAATGCACTAAGTTCAAATTCGAGCTTCTATAGTGAGCCCAAATATGAATCTAGGAAGCCGATTTGAACAAACTTGAATCAGATCCACCCCACAATGTTGCATACCAAATATCAAAAGATTCTGCCTTCTGGATCTGGAGAAGAAGATTTTTTAAGAAATTTGCCTAAATGCACTAAGTTCGAAATCGGGCTCCTATACTGAGCCCAAATATGAACCCAGGGGGCCGATTTGAACAAACTTGAATCCGATCCACCCTACAATGTTGCATACCAAATATCAAAAGATTCTGCCTGCTGGATCTGGAGAAGAAGATTTTTTAAGAAATTTGCCTGAAATGCACTAAGTTCGAAATCGGGCTTCTATAGTAAGCCCAAATATGTATCCAGGGGGCCGATTTGAACAAACTTGAATCAGATCCACCCCACAATGTTGCTTACCAAATATGAAAACATTCTGCCTGCTGGATCTGGAGAAGAAGATTTTTTAAGAAATTTGCCTGAAATGCACTAAGTTCGAATTCGGGCTTCTATAGTAAGCCCAAATATGTATCCAGGGGGCCGATTTGAACAAACTTGAATCAGATCTACCCCGCAACATTGCATATCAAATATCAAAAGATTCTGCCTGCTGGATCTGGAGAAGAAGATTTTTGAAGAAATTTGCCTGAAATGCACTAAATTCGAATTCGAGCTCCTATAGTGAGCCCAAATATGAATCTAGGGAGCCGATTTGAACAAACTTGAATCAGAACCACCCTACAATGTTGCATACCAAATATCAAAAGATTCTGCCTGCTGGATCTGGAGAAGAAGATTTTCAAAGAAATTTGCCTGAAATGCAGTAAGTTCAAATTTGGGCTCCTATACTGAGCCCAAATATAAACCCAGGGGGCCGATTTGAACAAACTTGAATCAGATCCACCCCACAATGTTGCATACCAAATATCAAAAGATTCTGCCTGCTGGATCTGGAGAAGAAGATTTTTTAAGAAATTTGCCTGAAATGCACTAAGTTCGAAATCGGGCTCCTATACTGAGCCCAAATATGAACCCAGGGGGCCGATTTGAACAAACTTGAATCAGATCCACCCTACAATGTTGCATACCAAATATCAAAAGATTCTGCCTGCTGGATCTGGAGAAGAAGATTTTTTAATGTTTTTCCCATTGCCTACAGTGTTAAAAAGTGCTGACTCAGCACTTTTTCAAAGTCCCGAAACTGTACCCTATGATAAAACCGATGGCAATTTTTTTTTACCAATCCTTTCTGTTGGTCCTAAGGAAGCTGCACACCAAATAAAAATTCTCAGTGCCGTGCAGTTTTGGAGATATGGGCGTTTTAAATTTTTTCTATTTTTAGCTCCTGCGGTTCCCACGGGGCTGCGGGAAAATTTTTTTTTGCATAAATCAAGTACTCATGACCCAATAAGCCCTCACATAAAATTTGGTTCAAATCAGCCTCTCGGTTTGGAAAACAGAAATTTTGGGCGGGGCAAAAAATTTTGCCCCTCTCATAACAACGTCAAGTATAGCCCCACAAACTTCTCTTGAACAAATCTGAGTCTACACCTCAAAAGGAAGCTGCACACCAAATATCAAGTCTCTGCTACTGCTGGTTCATGAGAAGAAGATTTACAAAGATTTTGGTGCCCCTTGGGGGTGTGGCACCACCCAGGAGGAGGGGCAACTTCATTTGAACAAATCTGAATTGGCATTAGGTAATAAACATTTAGCCAACATTTGAATAAAATTGGGCTAGTGGTTTAGGAGGAGAAGTCGATAATGTAAAGTTAACGCCGGACGGACGACGACGGACGCCGGACAGAAAGTGATTAGTAAAGCTCCCCTTGAGCTTCGCTCAGGGGAGCTAAAAACAACCAAACAAAATTTTTGTTTTGTTTTCAACTACTATGGTTCTCTCTAACCCCTCCCCCCTCCCCCCACACACCCCCCAAAAGTGTAGTTCAAAATTTGACTTACTGAGTTTCTTTGAAAAAAAGTCAATCTGCATCACAAAAGTAAGTTCCAAACAAGAAATCTAAGCATTATTGCAAGTGGCTTCTAAAAAGAGGATTTTAAAGGCATATTTGAATTATGGAGCATTAAACGCAACCCAAGGGAAATAGTAATATGGGTGACAATCAGAAGAGTAAATTCCACCAGCCTGAAGATGGCAGCAGCTTCATTTGAACAAAGGAGAAAAGGTTTACTTCAAAGATAGTCTGTGCCATAAATGAATGAATTTGGCCCAGTGGTTTTAAAGAATAAGAAAGATTTCAAACAAGAGAAACAGAATTTTACTGCCACCAATAAATTCAAGTCTGTGCGAAAATGGTTCAAGTATCAAAAATAAACAAAACATTAAGAAAATTTATGGGGACTTATTTCGGGAGGAAAAATAGTTTTAAAGAAATCAGAAATAGGTTTTCGTTAACAGTATTACATGAAATAAAATTTTTGGACCCCACGTTGAGGCCTTGAGAGTGCTAAACTATAGATACTCATACAGGAATCAGAGAAATTTTTTCCACGAAACCAGAAAAAACCTATGTGCACAGCATTGAAAAGGTTTGATCAAGGCATAAATCTTTGAAACACACACTGAAGTCTTGAGAGGGTTAAATTAAAGATATTCATACAGGAATCAGATAAATGTTTCCAAGAAACCAGAAAAAAACATATCTGTGCACAGCATTGAAAGGGTTCAACATAAAATAAAATCTTTTGGAAACACACTGAAGTCATGAGCGGGTTAAATTGAAGATATTCATACCGGAATCAGATCATTTTTTTCCAAGGAACCATAAAAAACATGCGCACAACATTGAAAGGGTTTGGTCAGGGAATCAGAAAAGTCCCTAAACAATTTCATTTTCTGATTGAAATACACTATTCAAAAAAAGTAAAGGGGATATCCAGACTGATGTTGATATTTTTGAAAAGTTAAAAAATTTATAGTAATTTCTATATTTTTTATACTTACCAATGACCCAGACATAGCTGGTTCTAACTCTTAAAATATAGGGCCAAACACAAATTTTGCCCCCAATCCCCAAAATTTGCATCTAAAAACAAAGAAAACATGTCCTGAAAGGCCCTCCACACTTCACCTCCACTGCGCATGCGCAGTGTCAAGGACGTTCCGAAATTGGCGCCATTAATCATTCTAATAACCAGTGCCTGGTAAGCGCTATGTACTCAGCAGGGAGGCAAGAGTTCCCAACTCCTGGGAGGGCCATCCCCGTCTGGGTCATTGGTAAGTATAAAAAATATAGAAATTACTATAAATTTTTTAACATTTTTATACTGTACCAATGACCCAGACATAGCTGAATAGTAAAAAGGCTGGAGGGCCAAGGACATAGAGCAAAATGGAATACGCTCAATAATATAAAATAGAGTCATCCCCTGTAGGGAAAAAGAAGTAATAGGCCTTACATGTATCTTTCTTATTTATGATAAATTAGAAAGATACAACACCTTCCAAAATTGAGCTTCATACATCCATGTACTCTATTAATATCCAATATAATCCTTATACTAATAATTTTTAAAGTAAGCCAATAAATAAAGTAAGTCTAGAGAATAGAGACTCTTATACTCCTTAAAAGTGTCTGAGGATTGCATAATCATGTCCGTTGACATATGCAATATTCAAAAGCTATACTTTAAAAACTAAGACTTGAATGAATTTTTAAAACATAAACTTCTCACTAAACAACCATCCCAATAACAGCTCAGAATTACTAACTCCGGAGGAGGTATCCCCTTGTTTTCATAGTAAAACAGGTGACCTAAGGGAACACACTCCCCCCCCCCCCCCCTTTTCTTGCCCTGGGTCAAATAGCCCAGAGCGAAGAGGGCAGCAGAACGGAGACACTGCCGAAACAGACAGCCTACCTAGCTATAGTAGCAACTGTTAAGTGAATGACATTCTGAGCAGTAGATAAGAGACCTAACAATAGAGGCCTCCAGAAATGGACTCGATATTTCTGAGATAAAAATTCATGAATGTGGATGGCTGAGCGCAATGAGCAGCCTTCAAAAATCTATAATAGCGACACTATTAATGTAAGCCCAAGATGTAGAAGAACTCTTACTTCATGAGCCGAAATCTTAAGCACAACTGCTAAGTCAATGATATACCATAAGCAGTACCGATAGTTAATAGAATCCATTAACAATAAAATGGAGCGTAACGTCCTTCTACTAGACATCAAAGACAGAAGAAGCTTACGCCCTTGTAATAAACAGATATCTGTTTATAAATACATAAACTCTACCCGGAAAGAGTAAAGGCCTATGCCCGTACGAAGACGGAAGGACCTTAATAACAATAGGTTCCGGATATTAGGAGCCTAACTCTTATGCAAAAATCCAACCTAAATAGTAACGGAATAGTGATTCCGAAACTACGAAAGTGAAAATCATCCATCGATAGTGCATGAAACTCACTGACTCTACAGTAAAAGAGAAACCAACAAAATTACTGTCTAAAAGGTCAGAATTTGAAAACTACTGTTTCCAGAGGCTCAAATGATTACTTAGCTAAATAAGAACCGAAGTTAAAAACCATATAGGAATTTAATCTAAAGATTCTAAGTCTATATATCAAAAAGTTACTAACTGACTTAGATAAAGAGACATAAGACTCAATTGTAAACTATCGTAGAGTGCATAGGTATGAGGTAATATAAACCTATAACCTTACTAATAACAGGCTGCAATAGATCTTGTGAAACAAGTATACTAAAAAATTGCAATGAGTAGTATGGAGGGATCAACAATATGAACATAATGATCCCTACACCAACGACGGAAGAGCCTCCACTTTAGCCGCATAGAATAGCGAAGAAGAGGACCTCCTATAGTAAGAAATCGCATCCAAAGCTCGTCCAGTACAATGCTTACAATGCAATACGGACCACACAACGGAATACATGAAGGTTGAGACCTTGCAGGTTGTGATAAAGATGACACGATTTACCCAGTGAAAAAAGATCCTCACATTGAGGAAGATTTCACGTTAAGACCCACAGTAGACAAGAGAGTAAATTACCCATGATCTCTATGAAGATAGAGATGCTATCAACAGAAATGTATTGTGGTTGTTTATCTTAGCAATACCTGCTGAAACAACAGCGCCGGAGGATACGCGTATCCTATCATTCCGTCCTATAGATCAATAGAGCGTTAACAACATTAGCTCAGAGATCTGGACAAGCCAACACATACGTCGGCAATTAGCAAGCTGTGTCGTAAATAAATCATCATTGGGCGCTCCCATAGATAGCAAATCTGATTGAATACTTGTTTGTTGAGAGTCCATTCTGACAGCAACAAGCGACCCGTAAGTGAACGGGAGTCCGGTAAAACAATCAGACGACCCGGAATATGATGGACCAAAACAGAACTTGGTGTATTATAACCAACAGACGGATTCTTTCCATTAAATTGAATAACGGAAAAGAAAGAGTGCCTCCCTGGTTCCGGAGATACGCCACTACTGTCGAATTAACGGACAGGATTTGGGCATGCGTTTCTGAATAATGTTCATGCAATGACATAAAGCAAGCCTAAAAAACATTATTCCGCGGAAGAAAATTGGTTGCTAAGAGACTGCGGAACCCAAAGACCCTGGCACTTCGAATCCGTTGGGATCAGTTTTATATCCCAATCTGTTTGACTGGCAACCGTCATAACAGCCACACTCGGGTCCGGCAACTGCGGTGGCACTCTTTGAGTCAACCACCGAATGTTTGCCCCAGTCTGAATCTCTTGTAACACTAGATAGACAAGAGAACGTGTAAATCGAGCAATTCATGGATTGCCGAAAAGTTGCCGTCGAAGAGAAGCTCCTCCGAGAATGAAGCGACTCAGAGAGGTCTTAACCTTACTATCCACGCGTATGGATGTAGCTAGGGCTGCGTCATGTCAACCAACTCCGATCTGTCCTCAATCTGCCGTCACTGGGTGAGTACTAAAGTAATTAAAGTGCTAGCATCACCCAAATCTCCTTCCTAGACCGCAACGGACGAACCCGGCAGCCAAACCATTCGATGAATGTACGCTACACCGGGTGAGCTAGCGAATGTCACTCCGTAGGCGATAGACATATTCCATGAGCACTTATTGCCGCTAGCTCTTCATTAACTATGACGACAGAGGCACACTTTTGAAAGACATCTCCGTAACTTTGCGAACAAGAAACCAGAAATGCTTGGTTATAGCAAGCATATAATAATAATATATAGCGTCGTTCAATAATTCAAAAGTTTGCGTGACATTATTGGACTATGTCGGAACTGAGGGACGATGTCCCTGAACCGAACAAAAAATTTCTAAGTCCTCCAACGCTATCAGTTTCTTATCCGGCATCGCAGCATTCTGGTCCGACGAAAGAAGCTGTAGAAGACCAAGTCAGATGACATACACAACAGCATATGTTGTTCCGAAAGGGAAAGCTCGAAATCCTCCAAATCCCTTTCGGTATCCCGTCGGACCGGATGAAATTTTCGGACGTCCGTACCCGCTTCCGCGGAGCGTCCCGACCCAGAATCGTCGGATAAAAAATATGCGACAGATTCAGTTGATGCTGGGATGCTGCGATAAACTGTGCTATTTAGGAAAGCACGTCCGTTCCCGAGGCCTGTGCAGAAGCGGTCTTACGATGCATTGCCGCCGGAAGCTCCGTGTACGTTGACTCCCGCACACTTCCTATGCGAACGTCCGGAGTCTGCAGGCCTCGTGTCCCTGGCTACCGGATGGTGTGACCTGGTCGCCGATGAATCTTGGACTGGCGAAGCTGACTGGATATCCGTGATCACGTAGCCAAGAGCGGTCGTGTGCGCAACTATGAGAATGAGGAAGCCTTATTGACAGTCTACTCCGGACTGACTATATGTTGGAGCGTCCCGAGCGACGGACGTATGCTCCGAATGCGAAACATTTTGTACCACAACATCTGGGGCCAGATGTTGTGAACGAGAGAGGGGCCTCTCTCGCTTGCCGTCCGGATGGACCGGAACGAGCTATGAACCGGACTAAAAGGCTTCCTCCGTTCTCCCTCCGATCCGCCGTCACTGGGTGTGCATTAGGTTGATTTATAGTGCTCGCATCACCCCAAAATTCCTTCTAGACCGCAACGGACGAACCCGGTTGCCGAACCATTCGGTGAATGGACGCTACACCGGGCGAGCTAGCGGACGTCAAAGGCCGTCGACCCTACTAGGGTCCTCTTAGGCAATTGGCGTATTTACATGAGCACTTTTCCACTAGCCCTTCAATAATTGTGACGACGGAGGCACACTGTTGGAAGACATCACAGATACATCACCCTAATCTTGATCGTCTGAAAACAGAAATTGATAAAGTAGAGTGACCCTGCGGGGAAAGGACCGGAGTGTCCATTTCCCCAATAACATACCGTGACATACGTTTCCCATATTGTCATCGAAATCATATGATACAGAACAGGAGTTAATGCGAGTACACTGACCACATATAGAATGATTATAAAGTCAGAGGAAGACTTCCTCTTATTACAATTGATCAATATCCTTTCAATGTGAAAAGAAAACAAGTCCTGGTACTCGCACTAACCCCTGGCAATCAAAATACATAATAATAATATGATCCATTAATATTGAAAAAATAATTGAAATCAAAATATTTTGAAAAAATATTTTTTCAGAACAGCCCAAGTTTCTGAAAAGTAACGTTGAGCCCCAATGGATCCCAAGCCTAAGTGTGGACAAAAATTTTAAAAATATTTTAAACAATTTATTCAACACTTACGAACAATAATAATGTATCTAGTTATGATTAAAATAACATCAAGATATTATTTTCCAGAAATCCCCCCCTCACACAGAGGGCTGTTGTAAATGTAAACAATGAATGTAAAAACACTAAAATAAGACTCCAGGCACCCAGGCCCGAAATCAGTTACCAAAAATACACTATCTGATGCAAAACAGAGACTTCCAGGGAAGAAACTGCAGAACATCAGATGGAAGATGCAGAACACAACCCCTAACCACCCGTAGGTGAAGAGGTAAACATGGGGAAAAGAACAGAATTCATTCTGTTATTCAGCTAAAACTCCCAAGAAAATTTAGTAATAATAATTACAAAAACTATGCCAAAAGCATGGGAGAATAGCAAGGGGGGACTTAAAGGACAGGGAGAGAGGAAAACACTAAAAAATCAGTGTAACTAAATAATCAGAATGACAACAAAATGGCTGCTGCCTCGAAAATAGGTAACTTAACATAATTTCATTAAAAAATTTTAAGTTACAGCCCTGATAATATTCTGTCACACATTTTTCCTCTCCTTCTTCTCTATCCTCCTTAGAATCACCATTTCACTAATATTTATGTGTCTGGCATCATTTAAACTGAGATTTACAAGCACAAAGATCAGTCAGATGTTAACTGATGAAGGGCCAAACTTAGAATGATTAATGGCGCCAATTTCGGAACGTCTTGACACTGCGCATGCGCAGTGGAGGTGAAGTGTGGAGGGCCTTTCAGGACATGTTTTCTTTGGTTTTAGATGCAAATTTTGGGGATTGGGGGGCAAAATTTGTGTTTGGTCCTATATTTTAAGAGTTAGCACCAGCTATGTCTGGGTCATTGGTACAGTATAAAAATATGGTATTAGATATGCGTGACTGGACACATCAATATGTTACCAAGTTTAGTGTGGATCATGAATGTCATCAGCCCACAAAAATGCCGTGCAGGTTTTTCGTACGAGTGCTGCGTTAATGTCTGTGGGGTATGTTTTGAAATTTTACTGGACGAGCTTTTTCGGAGGTCTCATCGTTTTTTTCTGACATGTGATGAACATTTACATGCCGTTGGATTTTGGTAACGGACAGACTGCAGTGGCTCAAATTCTCAACATTACTCAATCGGTGATTAGCAGGTTGAGGAACTATAGGGTATAGCCTGTGCTAAAGGAAAATGTGAACAGACTTACAGACTCACAAACTTCGACGTGCGTTATGGCAATAACTTATCTTGACTTTGTGAAGTTAAGCTAAAAAAGAATTTAATAGAATCGTAACTCCATAAAGACGCTGTAAATCTACTTTATTTAACACAGAACACTTTTCAGTGAAGGTCAGGCTAAATACCTCACACGTAAAATAAATAGGATTCTTCCTCTCATCATACCCACCCCATATGTCAAGTTAGGTTTCGATTAGCCAAGAAGGACTTTAATTAGAGGAAGAATACAACTGTATCTACAGAGAGCCAGGCAGTGTCAACGCTGTATCTCCAAACATTTTTTCAGGGGGATTAAAAGATAGATAGAATGAAAACAAGTGAGCCTGAAACAAAATAGAAGAAAACATCAACAGCTGGAAAAAATTCGGTGCATTGGGTAAAAGGTGAAAAACATACCAAAAAAGACTAACAGTGTCTGCCCAGCCACGGAGGACCCCAAACTGTGGCCAAATGGCCTATAAAACTGGAATGAAAAGTTTTGTGTTCAACTGGGTGCTCACTATAGTCCATAAGGTTTCAAAATGAAAAATGCCGATAGGATCACCGATCCAATGTCGAGTTGTGATAGCACAAAAGTGGGTTGAATCATTATCAACTTGTCATCCGGAAACCAGTTGTTTACAATTTACTATGTGAAGGGTCACTGTGACCTTGACCTAGTGTTTCCAAAATAAATAAGGCTCTTTCTTGCACCGATGCCAACCTACCTCTGAAGTTTCATGAATGTGGGTGGAACCATTATCAAGTTATCATCCGGAAACCAATTGTTTATGATTTATGTTCAAGGTCACTGTGACCTTGACCTTTGACTTAGCAAGTCCAAAATAAATAGGGGTCTTCCACTCACCTAGGCCAACCTATCTATGAAGTTTCATGAATGCAGGTCAAACCATTATCAAGTTATCATCCGGAAACCAATTGTTTACTCATGTTGAAGGTCACTGTGACCTTGACCTTTCACCCAGCAAGTCCAAAATAAATAGAGTTCCCCCTCTCAAGAAGGCCACCCTACATATGAAGTTTCATAAATGTGGGTTGAACCATAGTTAACAATTGTTTATGATTTACTATGTTCAAGGTCACTGTGACATTGACCTTTGACCTAGCGAGTCAAAATAAATAGGGTTCTTCCTCTCACTGATGCCAACCTACATATGAAGTTTCATGAACGTGGGTCAAAGCATTATTAAGTTATTGTCCAGAAACCAAGTGTTTTGATTTACTATGTTCAGAGTCACTGTGACCTTGACCTTTGACCTAGTGAGTCCAAAATAAATAAGGTTCTTCATCCCACGAAGGCCAACCTACATATGAAGTTTCATGAATGTGGGTTCAACCATAGTCAAGTTATCATCCGGAAACCAATTGTTTATGATTTAGTATGTTCCTGGTCACTGTGACCTTCACCATTGATCTAGTGAGACCAAAATACATAAGGTTCTTCCTCTCATCAAGGTCAACCTACCTATGAAGTTTCATGAATGTGGGTCGAACCGTTATCAAGTTATTATCCGGAAACCAATTGTTTACTAACCCGTCCGCCCACCCGCCATTCATCAAACTGTAAGTCGAGTTTGACTTTGTCACAACTCGACTAATAAAATACATCAGAACATAGCAGCCAAAAGCTGTGGTGGCCTTATTTCCAAAAGGTCAATACAGCCACTAATATATTGGAACTTTCTCAACAGAACCATACACATATGGATGTCACTTGAATTGGCATACAGTACAAGTCAAAACTAAAATTACTGTGAGCACTGCTCACTAAAGATACCACCCACTCCAACCAAGAAACATTTCACAACAGTAAAAAAGTATTTAATATACACAGCATATCTGTATGTTCTCCGAAAACATGAGAGCAATTTTCAATATGAGAAAGGGTAAATATTACAAAGAGCATGCAAGATGAAAAAATAAAAATACATGAAAGCAGAATAGAAGGTGCACATCTATAATGTATATAAAAGAATGTCTGAGAGTTTCCATGAAATTCGCCCACTGGTATAAGAGGAGTAGCGGATAGCAGGAGTGTACCCCCCTAAAGCATCACAACAATTTGGCTAAGTTCATTTCGCCCTTTGGGAAAGAGTAAAAAATAAAAATACCTGAAAGCAAAATAGGAGGTGCACATCTATAATGTATAGAAAAGAATGCCTGTAAGTTTCAATGAAATCCACCCACTGGTTTAACCCTTTACCCAACGTAACGGCCAAAACCGGCCAGCGCTATTCTCAAAAATCGCCAATTAATTTTCAAAATATTTTCATTTTTTGTCTCAAAAACATAGGTTATGACCCCTCGTTGGAACGAGCTCGTCGAGCTCGTTCCAATGAGGGGTCATAACCTATGTTTTTGAGACAAAAAATGAAAAAAATTAGTTATTCAAGAATTTTTTTTGCAAGTGTCGTCTGCTTTTCATGTTAGGTAAAGGGTTAAGAGGAGTAGCGGATAGCAGATGTGTACCCCCAAAGCGTCACGGACGTACGGACGTACGGAAGTACGGACACCATGAATGCTATATACCGCCCACTTTTCAAGTGGGTGGTATAATAAAAATGAATGATTACCGCTATAAACTATGTATCTTTCTCTTCCTACACTGTTAAGATCAGAAAGTAACATCATTTTCTGGAAAGCTCTTGGAGAGCTTTCTAAAAAAAATGATGTGAGATTCCTGTGACCTTGACCTTTGTCACTTGAGTATGATGTTGCTGTGCAACAGACCTTCCATTGGACTTTACCCTTTTTGAAGTTATATGGAACTCCACCAAAGCATAACAGAATTATAGCTCCGGTCGGACAAAGCTGTACAACCCTGATTTAAGATGCCTCCCTATCGGGGGCATAAAAATTACAGTAAGTTGTGTATTATCCAACATTAATGCATATTAATATCACCAATCAGTACAAATGAATTTCTGTCTTTATATCAATATTGAACACAATAACGTCTGAAACAAGAATATAAGACGAAGCATTAGCTGACTTACCTTAGCTTCTGCTATAAATGCATTAGCTCTAATAATATCTAAAGTAGTAACACCAAATATTTTTTGAGGATTATAAACACCTCGCTTTTTAAACACTTCTGATGCAATTGGCACAGTTGAATTCACCTGAAACAAAAGAGATGCACCCATCAATTACTGAACTTTTCTAATAATAATCTTTTGGTACAGTCATTAAAAAATAAGTTCTTTCTCAGGCACCTCCCTCATCATGAAATTCTTAAAACAAGAGGCCCCAAGGGGCCTGAGAGCGCTCACCTGACACTGACAACTACCAACCAAGGGTTCTGATTTGAACAAACTTGCATCTGCCCCATTACAAAAACCATATGCCAAAAATCAAAACATTCTGATTGGTGGCTCTGAAAAAAAACATTTTAAAAAATATTCCTCATATTGAACTAAGTTATAATTCGGGCTCCCAAAGGGGGTCCAAATATGAAACCAGTGACTTGGTTTTAACAAATTGGAATCTCACCTCCCTAAGGATGCTGTATACCAAATATCAAAACATTCTAACTGCTTGACCTGAACAAAAAGATTTTTAAAGAAAATTCCTCATATTGAACTAAGTTATAATTCAGGCTCAGTATATCAAATATCAAAAGATTCTAACTGGTGTGAAGAATGTGATTTTCAAAGAATGTTCCTCATATTCAACTAAGTTACAATTCAGCCTCTCACAGGGAGCCAAAATATGGACCCAAAGACTTGGCTTGAACAAACTTGAATCACACCTCCCTGAGCAGACCTGGCAATCTAGAAAATTAAGGAGTGCAAAACAATTGCCCTCCTCAGATTGCTTTGGAGTGCAATTGCACCTGGAATGTTCAATGCATATACTTGCATGCTATTTTGGTTATATTCACTTCAAGGTTTTACTATTGTGACTGAAAAATTGTTCTTCATTCAGCTACACAGTGGAAAAATTGGCAGACACATCTTCCCATTATTCAAAATATTGCATTCAATTCTTATGTGACTGTCTTCTACACCCAAAATGTGTTGAAATGCGACAGAGAATGGGTCATGAATTATTGCGAATCAATGCAACATTGATAAATCGTCCACTGAGTTCCAAAGTGTTCTATGTGCCCAGTGGCACATAGAACACATTGGAACTCAGGGGACAAAATGATAACAGATTTTAAAGGTAGTCCCAAACATGTCAGGCATTCCAGAAAATCAAGGGGTGCAAAATGAAAGTGTCAATGACACTGTAGCTTAACTTGTCTGTTGTGTTTGATGAAAAGGATAATGTTCAATGTTCATGAAAGGATTATGAAAAAAGACAAGAATTGTGATAATTGGGAATATGTTCATTTCTGTCCCCTGTATGCTATGTTTTTCATAAAAAAAAATATGAGGTGTACATTGTACTAAAGAGCTGAGGGGTGGGTTAATATGACCTCACAGTTAATGTATGTGGCCCTCACAGTTAATGTATATAAACGAAAGTTACCAAGTTACAGTGAAATTATTCCAAAACGAGTCATCCTATCAAGTTACATTGAAATCCCTTCATAATATGGCCTGTAGACTGTGCTGAAGGTTTTCGGGCTCCGGGCCCCTGTAACCGTCAGTTTCCCAATTGAGTCCAAAGGGGACGTTCTCATCTAGATATTATATGAAGCCAACGTACCAAGTTACAATAAAATCCCTTCATAAATATGACCTGTAGACTGTGCTGCTAAAGGTTTTTGGACTTTGGACTTGGGCAGCCATCATGGTTGAATGATCGCAACCAAAAGGGGACATTCTCATCTGGGCATCATCTGGAGTGAGCCTACGAAGTTACAATGAAATCTCTTCATAAATATGACCTGTAGACTGTGCTCAAAGTTTTCGGGCTTCGGGCCCCTGAAGCTGTCACAGTTGACCAATCACGACCAAAAGGGGATGTCATCATCTAGGCATTATATGGAGTCAAACGAACAGGTTACAATGAAATCCTTCCATAAATATGACCTATAGACTATGCTGAAGGTTTTGGGCTTGGGCAGCCATCAAGGCTGAATGATCATGACCAAAAGGGGACCTTCTCATCTAGACATTATTTGGAGTCATCCTACCAAGGTACTATGAAATCCCTTCATAAATATCACCTGTAGACTGTGCTAAAGGTTTTTGGGCTTCAGGCTCCTGTAGCCGTCACAGTTGCCTAATGGTGTCCAAAAGGGGCTGTCCTCGTCTAGACATTATATGAAGTCAACCTACCAAGTTAAAATGAAATCCCTTCATAAATATGGCCTGTAGACTGTGCTAAAGGTTTTCAGGCTTCGGGCCCCTGTAGCCGTCAGTTTCCCAATTGTGTCCAAAGGGGACGTTCTCATCTAGACATTATATGAAGTCACCCTACCAAGTTACAATGAAATCCCTTCATAAATATGATCTGTAGACAGTGCTAAAGGTTTTCGGGCTTTGGGCTCGGGCAGCCATCATGGTTGAATGATAGCAACCAAAAGGGGACATTCTCATCTGGGCATCATCTGGAGTTATCCTACGAAGTTACAATGAAATCCCTTCATAAATATGACCTGTAGACTGTGCTCAAGATTTTCAGGCTTCAGGGCACCTGCAGCCATCACAGTTGACCAATCATGACCAAAAGTGGATGTCATCATCTAGGCATTATATGGAGTCAACCTAACATGTTACAATGAAATCCTTCCATAAATATGACCTATAGACTATGCTAATGGTCTTTGGGCTCGGGCAGCCATAAAGGCTAAATGATCGCGACCAAAAGGGGATGTTCTCATCTAGACATTATTTGGAGTCATCCTACCAAGCAACAATGAAATCCCTTCATAATTATGACCTGTAGACTGTTCTAAAGGTTTTCGGGCTTCGGGCCCCTGTAGCCCAACTGTTGCCCAATCGTGTCCAAAAGGGGACGTTCTCATATAGACATTATATGAAGTCAACCTACCAAGTGACAATGAAATCCCTTCATAAATATGACCAGTAGACTGTGCTAAAGGTTTTTGGACTTCGGGCACAGGCAGCCATCATGGTTGAATGATCGCAACCAAAGAGGACAATGTCATCTGGGCATCATCTGGAGTGATCCTACGAAGTTACAATGAAATCCCTTCATAAATATGACCTATAGACTGTGCTCAAGGTTTTCGGGCTTCGGGCACCTGTAGCCATCACAGTTCACCAATCACGACCAAAAGGGTATGTCATCATCTAGGCATTATATGGAGTCAACCTAACAGGTTACAATGAAATCCTTCTATAAATATGACCTTTTGCCTATGCTAAAGGTTTTTGGGCTCAGGCACCCATCAAAGGCTGAATGATCGCGATCAACATGGGATGTTCTCATCTAGTCATTATTTAGAGTCATCCTAACAAGTTACAATGAAATCCCTTCATAAATATGACCTGTAGACTGTGCTAAAGGTTTTCGGGCTTCGGGCCCCTGTAGCCGTCACAGTTGCCCAATCACGTCCAAAAGGGGACTTTCTCATCTAGACATTATATGAAGTCAACCCACCAAGTTACAATGAAATTCCTCAATAAATATGACCTGTAGACTGTGCTAATGGTTTTCGGGTTTTAGGATCGAACAGTCGTCACGGTTGGCAGATCACGCCCAAATGGGAAAATTCTCATCTAGACATCATAAGGAGTGAACCTACCAAGTTACAATGAAATCCCTCCATATTAAACATGACCTGCAGACTGTGCTAAAAGTTTTTGGGTTTCGGGATTGGGCAGCCATCACGGTTGACAGATCATGCCCAAAAGGGGATGATCTCATATAGGCATTATACAGAGGCATCCTACCAAGTTACAATGAAATCCCTTCATAAATACGACCTGTAGACTGTGCTAATGGTTTTCAGGTTTTGGCTCGGGCAGCCATACCGGCTGACTGATCGCGACCGAAAGGGGACATTCTCATCTAGACATGACCCCAAACCTGCATATGAAATTTTGTGATGATCAGACAAGAACAGCAGGGTGTAGCCTGTGCTAAAGGAAAATGTGAACAGACTCATAGATTCACAGACTAACAGACTTCCACACGCGTGATGGCAATAGCTTATCTTGACTTTGTCAAGTTAAGCTAAAAATTGCCCTGCTCTATTTTTTCTAGGCGTGCAGCACTCCTACACTCCTAAAGAATGCCAGGACTGCCTTAGGATGCTGAATACCAAATATAAAAACATCCAAACTGCTAGATCTAAAGAAAATTCCTCATATTGAACTAAGTTATCATTCGGGCTCCCACAGGGAGCTCAAATATGAACCCAGAGACTTGGCTTGAACAAACATGAATCGCACCCTCCTAAGGATGCTTCATACCAAATATCAAGAGATTCTTATTGGTGGACGTGAAGAAGATTTTTAAAGAATGTTCCTCATATTGAAGTAAGTTACAACAAGAGCGCATGTATCACTGAAGCAAAACAATGTCCCCTACCGGACTTATGAGCATTAATAATTATACAAATGTTGCAACCTAGATGTGATCAGCATGAATTCCGTTGAAGCATTTCCCAAAAAAGTCCGGAAAACTAATATTTTGGCACTTTTCCATATTTCCAAGGACCATAACTCACACAAGAATAATGCAATCAGCATGAAACTCAAACTTGTTTTGTAAGTCATCGTTCTATAGTAGGTTATCAAGAAAGAAAACATTCGGTTGAAGCATTTCCAAAAAAAGTCCGGAAAACTAATGTATGACTGACAGACTGACGGATGGACACAACAGAGTGCAAATGAAACTTGATCTGTAAGTCATAGTTCTACAGTAGGTTACCTAAAATGAAATCATTCCGTTGAAGCGTTTCCCAAAAATGTCCGGAAAACTGATATTTTGGCGCTTTTCCATATTTCCAAGGGCCATAACTCACACAAGAATAAGGCAATCAGCATGAAACTCAAACTTGATCTGTAAGTCATCGTTCTATAGTAGGTTACCAAAAATGAAATCATTCCGTTGAAGCGTTTCCATAAAAAGTCTGGAAAGTTAAAAAATTTATAGTAATTTATATATTTTTTATACTTACCAATGACCCAGACATAGCTGGTGCTAATTCTCAAAATCTAGGGCCAAACACAAATTCTGCCCCCCAATCCCCAAAATTTGCATCTAAAATCGAAAAAATCATGTCCTAAATGGTCCTCCATACTTTTCCTCTACTGCGCATGTGCAGTGTCAAGGAGGTCTCGAAATTGGCGGCAATTATCATTCTTACAAGCAGTGCCTGGTCAGCGCTATGTACTCAGCGGGGAGGTACGAGTTCCCAACTCCTGGGAGGGCCATCCCCGTCTGGGTCATTGGTAAGTATAAAAAATATATAAATTACTATAAATTTTTTAACATTTTTATACTGTACCAATGACCCAGACATAGCTGAATAGAAAAAAGGCTGGAGGGCCTAGGACATAGAGGAAAATCCAATAAGCTCAACTATATATAATAGAGTTATCCCCTCAAGGAGAAAAGGAGTATTAGGCTTTACATGTATCTTTCTTATTTATGATAAATTAGAAAGACACAACACCCTCCATAATTGAGCATAATAACATTCATGTTCTCTATTAACATCCAGTATAACCCTTTATACTAATTATTTTTAAAGTAAGCCAATAAATAAAGTTAGTCCAGAGAATTGAGACTTTTTATACTCTTTTAAAGTGTCCGAGGATTGTATATTAACGCCCGTTTGACACGTGACATATACAAATGCTTCACACCGAGCTACACTTTAAAAATATGACATGAATGAATTTTAAACATTAACTTTACACTTTAAAACCATCCCAGTACCGACACAGAATTACTGACTCCGGAGGAGGTATCCCCTTGCTTTTCACTATAAAGTAGGTGACCTAAGGGAACACCCTCCCCCCCCCCCCCCTTCCCCTTGCCCTGGGTCAAATAGCCCACAACGAAGAGGGCAGCAGGACAGAGTCACTGCCGGAACAGAAAGCCTGCATAACTATAGTTGCAACTGTTTAGTGGACAACATTCCGAGCAACAGATAACGTACATAAACAATGCAGGTCTCCAGAAATGGACTCAATATTTCTGAGATAAAATGTGAATGTGGATGGCTGAGACCAATATGCAGCCTTCATTAAATCTGTAATAGCAACACTATTTGCGTAAGCCCAAGACGTCGAAAGAGCTCTTACCTCATGAGCCGAAATCTTAAGCACAGACTGCCGAGTTGAAGATAGATTACCATAAGCAGTACGGACAGTTAATTGAATCCATCTAGCAATAGAATGGACCGTAATGTCCTTTCTATTAGGCATCAGAGACAGAAAGAAGCGTTTTTGTCCCTTTCTGATAAACTGAGATCTTTGTTTATAGATACGTAAAGCTCTAACCGGACAGAGTAAAGGCCTATGCCCGTCTGAAGACGGAAGAGCCTTAATAACAATAGGTTCCAGATATTTATTAGGAGCCTGATTCTTAGCCAAAAATCCAACATTAGTAGTAAAGGTAATAGTGTTCTCGACACTACGATAGTGAGAATCATCCACAGATAGTGCAAGAAGCTCACTGACTCTTCTAGCAGAAGAGAAAGCTAAGAGAAATGCTGTCTTATAAGATAAGAATTTGAAGTCCACTGTCTCAAGAGGCTCAAATGGCTTTTCTTTTAATTTAAGAAGAACCCAAGCTAAATTCCATTTAGGAATTAATCTAAGGGTACTAGGTCTATTTATCGAGAAGTTTCTAACTAATTTAGATAAAGAGACATTAGATCCAATTTGTAAACTATCATGGTGTGCATAGGTATTAGATAACATAGACCTATAACCTTTAATAGTAACAGGCTGCAGTTTGATCTCATCAAACAAGTATACTAGAAAGTTTGCAATGTCTGGTATGGAGGGATCAAAAATATCAACAGAATGATCCCTACACCAACGACAAAAGACCTTCCACTTAGCCGCATAGTTTAGCGAAGAGGAGGTCCTCCTACAGTTAGAAATTGCGTCCACTGCTCGTAAAATGCTTGCCGTGCAAGAAGGACCGCACAACGGAAATACGTGAAGGTTGAGACCTTGCGGGTTGTGATGTAGTTGACGCGATTTCCCCTGCGAAAGAAGATCCTCTCGTGGAGGAAGCTTCCGCGGTAAGTCCCACAGCAGACACCTGAGTAGATTTATCCACGGTCTCTGTGGAGACAGAGATGCTACCAATAGAATTTTGCATTGAGATTGTTTTATCTTTAGCAATATCTGCTGAATCAACGGCGCTGGAGGATACGCATATCCTATCATTCCGTCCCACGAGATCGACAGAGCGTCTACTGCATATGCTCGGGGATCCGGACATGGAGACACATACGTCTGCAACTGATTGTTGAGCTGAGTCGCAAATAAGTCTATCATTGGCCGCTCCCATTGATAGCAAATCTGATTGAACACCTGTTTGTTGAGAGTCCATTCTGACGGCAACAAGCGACCCTTCCGTGAAAGGGAGTCTGCTAATACATTCAGACGACCCGGAATATGACGGACCGAAAGTAGAACCTGGTGTTCTAGAACAAACAGAAGGATTCTTTCCGTTAAATTGAATAACGGAACGGAATGAGTGCCTCCCTGGTTCCGAATATATGCTACTACTGTCGTATTGTCGGACAGGATTTGGACATGTGCTTTCTGAATAATGTTCATCCAATGACGTAGTGCAAGCCAAATTGACATCATTTCTTTGATGTTTATGTGCTTGCCTAGAAACTGCAGATCCCAAAGACCCTGGCACTTCGAATCCGTTGGGATCAATGTTGCACTCCAACCTGTTTGACTGGCATCCGTCATAATCGTAAAACTCGGATCCGGCAACTGCAGTGGGACTCCCTGAGTCAACCACTGAATGTTTGCCCAAGTCTGAATCTCTTGTTTCACCTGATTTGACAAGAGAACGTCTATATCGAGCGAATGAATCTTTACACTCCAATTCTGAGTCAAGAAAATTTGGAGAGGATGAGTGCGTAACCACCCCATCGGAATGAGATCCGCAGCGGCTCTGCACAGACCTATCAGTCTCATGAACTCTCTCGCTGTGACTTTGTCTGAGTGAAGACTATAGCGAGCGTAACAACTGATTAATTTCGCTCTGGTTAACGGCAGACGAATGAGATTGTTGTGCGTCTCGAAGCTCATTCCCAGATGAGTGAATGACTTGGACGGCACCAGATCCGACTTCTCCTCGTTTATTATAAAACCGAGACGTCGGAGTAATAGAAGCAGATTCTGCACATCGTTCTGAAGCGTTCTTCTTCAGAAGAGACGGTACTTCTGATAAAAGAGCGTCTCTTTTCTGCGGATTTGACGGAAGCTGAGTCCATTTTGGACTTCGAGTTAATGGAGGCTTTCGTTTGAAGGATATTCTTAGTCCTTCCGAAATTACCCCTCGAACCCAGGGGTCATCCGTAATTGACACCCAATCGTTTATAAAACTTGATAATCTTCCGCCTACCGGAACACGATAGAGGTTCAAACCATCACCTCCTGGACATGCGAGGCTTGCGGAAGGAGAAACTACGTCCTCCACGACCCGCACCTCGCCACGTCGACCTAGGGACGTCTGACCGGTTATCTCGGCCAGAATAACGTCCCCCACATGAGTCGCTGCCTTGACGGTCTCTAGAATAAGACCTAGAGGATGCATAGGAACCTCTATAGGAACTTCTCTTGGGCGTACTTGTCCCAGAAATGCCTGTCTTACTCTTTTCTGCTGTATCCGACTTTTTGGAAGCGGATTTGAACAGCAATGAATCCAAAGCTTTCTTAGTTATCTTATCATAGATTGCTGAAAGCTTGCCGTCGAAGAGAAGATCTCTGGAGACCGAAGCGACTCTGAGAGAGTTCTTCACCTTACCATCCACGCACGTGGATGTAGCTAGGGCTGCGTCACGTCTAACCAACTCCAGGTTTGCCACTGAAAGGGCGGAGTTATACGTGGAATAAGCTACTGCCCTTGAAAGAAGTCTTAATGAGGATTGTATATCCTGGAATTCTTTCCCTTAAGACGTAATGATAACGCCTTAGTAAGGCGATCTGCGTATGATAAAGCGTCTAAGTTAACTCTGTTAGACATTATTGTCGTTTCCAACGTCGTGGTTGGAATTGACATATTGACATAGACGATGGTATAGACAATTCCAAGTCTTCAGCCTCGTCGTCTAGACGCAGAGGAACTCTCGATATGCCCTGTCCTGCCGTTTCGAATTTATTCCTTGAATTGATGAAAGGCAGATTTAGAGCATTTGCGGATAAGAAACCAGACTTGCCTGTTTTGGTAGCAAGTTTATAATATAGCGTCATTCAATAATTCGAATGTTCTTGTGACCTTATTGGACTGTGTCGGAAACTCAGGGACGATGTCCCTGAACCGATCAAAAAGTTAAAAAATTTATAGTAATTTATATATTTTTTATACTTACCAATGACCCAGACTTAGCTGGTGCTAACTCCAACAAAACCAGGGCCAAACACAAATTTTGCCCCCCAATCCCCAAAATTTGCATCCAAAACCAAAAGAAATCATGTCCTAAAGGACCTCCATACTACGCCTCTACTGCGCATGCGCAGTGACGCAGTCGTCCCGAAACTGGCGCCAATTATCATTCTTACTGGCAGTGCCTGGTCAGCGCTATGTACTCAGCGGGGAGGCAAGAGTTCCCAACTCCAGGGAGGGCCATCCCCGTCTGGGTCATTGGTAAGTATAAAAAATATATAAATTACTATAAATTTTTTAACATTTTTATACTGTACCAATGACCCAGACTTAGCTGAATAGTAAACAGGCTGGAGGGCCTAGGACATAGAGGAAAATCCAATAAGCTCAACTATATAGTAAAGAGGTAACCCCTTAAGGAGAAAAGGAGTATTAGGCTTTACATGTATCTTTCTTATTTAATATTAAATTAGAAAGATACACTACCCTTAATAATTGAGCACAATAACATTCATGTTCTCTATTAACATCCAGTATAACCCTTATACTAATTATTTTTAAAGCAAGCCAATAAATAAAGTAGTCCAGAGAATTGAGACACTTTATTTAAAAGTGTCCGAGTATTGTATATTAAAGCCCGTTTGACACTTGACATATACAAATGCTTCACACCGAGCTACACTTTAAAAATAAGACATGAATGAATTTAAACATTAATATTACACTTTAAAACCATCCCGGAAGCGACTCAGAAATACTGACTTGGAGGAGGCATTCCCTTGCTTTTCACTATAAAGCAGGTGACCTAAGGGAACACCCCCCCCCCCTCCCCCCCCCCCCTTCCCCTTGCCCTGGGTCAAATAGCCCAGAGCGAAGAGGGCAGCCGGACGGAGTCACTGCCGGAACAGAAAGCCTGCATAACTATAGTTGCAACTGTTTAGTGGACGACATTCTGAGCAACAGATAACGGACCTAAACAATGCAGGTCTCCAGAAATGGACTCAATATTTCTGAGATAAAAATTCGTAAATGTGGATGGCTGAGACCAATAAGCAGCCTTCATTAAATCTGTAATAGCAACACTATTAGCATAAGCCCAGGAAGTAGAAAGAGCTCTTACTTCATGAGCAGAAATCTTAAGCACAGACTGCTGAGAAGAAGATAAATCTTCATAAGCAGTACGGATAGTTAACTGAATCCATCTAGCAATAGAATGGACTGAAATGTCCTTTCTATTAGGCATCAAAGACAGAAAGAAACGTTTCCGTCCCTTTCTGATAAACTGAGATCTCTGTTTATAGATACGTAGTGCTCTAACAGGACAGAGTAAAGGCCTACGCCCGTCTGAAGACGGAAGAGCCTTAATAACAATAGGTTCCGGATATTTATTAGGAGCCTGATTCTTAGCTAAAAAACCCACATTAGTAGTGAAGGTGATAGTGTTCCCAACACTACGATAATGAGAATCATCCACCGATAGTGCATGAAGCTCACTGACTCTTCTGGCAGAAGAGAAAGCTAAGAGAAAAGCTGTCTTATAAGATAAGAATTTGAAATCTACTGTCCCAAGAGGTTCAAATGGCTTTTCCTTGAATTTAAGGAGAACCCAAGCTAAATTCCACTTAGGAATTAATCTAAGAGTTCTGGGTCTATTTATCGAAAAGTTTCTAACCAACTTCGATAAAGAGACATTAGATCCAATTTGTAAACTATCATGATGTGCATAGGTATCAGATAACATAGATCTATAACCCTTTATAGTAACAGGCTGCAGTTTGATTTCGTCAAACAAGTATACTAGAAAGTTTGCAATGTCTGGTATAGAGGGATCAAATATATCTACAGAATGATCCCTACACCAACGACGAAAAACCTTCCACTTAGCCGCATAGTTTAGCGAAGAGGAGGTCCTCCTACAGTTAGAAATCGCGTCCACTGCTCGTCCTGTAAAGTGCTTGCCATGCAAGAAGGACCACACAACGGAAAAACGTGAAGGTTGAGACCTTGTGGGTCGTGATGGAGTTGGCGCGATTTCCCCTGCGAAAGAAGATCCTCTCGTGGAGGAAGCTTCCGCGGTAGGTCCCACAACAGACACCTGAGTAGATTTATCCACAGTCTCTGTGGCGACAGAGATGCTACCAACAGAATCTTGCATTGAGATTGTTTTATCTTTAGCAATACTTGTTGAATTAACGGCGCTGGAGGATACGCATATCCTATCATTCCGTCCCAAGGTATCGACAGAGCGTCTACTGCAAATGCTCTTGGATCCGGACACGGAGACACATACGTCTGCAACTGATTGTTGAGATGTGTCGCAAATAAGTCTATCATTGGCCGTTCCCATTGGTAGCAAATCTGATTGAATACTTGTTTGTTGAGAGTCCACTCCGACGGCAACAAGCGACCCTTTCGTGAAAGGGAGTCTGCTAGCACATTCAGACGACCCGGTATGTGACGGACCGAAAGAAGAACGTGATGTTCTAATGCAAACAGAAGGATTCTTTCCGTTAGATTGAACAACGGAACTGAATGAGTGCCTCCCTGATTCCGTATATACGCCACTACTGTCGTATTGTCGGATAGGATTTGGACATGAGCATCGTGAATAATGTCCATCCAGTGACGTAACGCAAGCCAAATTGACATCATTTCCTTGATGTTTATGTGCTTGCACAGGAATTGCGGATCCCAAAGACCCTGGCATCTCGAATCCGTTGGGATTAATGATGCACCCCAACCTGTTTGACTGGCATCCGTCATAACGGTAGAACTCGGATCCGGCAACTGCAGCGGAACTCCTTGAGTTAACCACTGAATGTTTGCCCAAGTCTGAATCTCTTGTTTCACTTGATCTGACAAGAGAACGTCTACATCGAGCGAATGAATTTTCACACTCCAATTCTGAGTCAGGAAAATTTGAAGAGGACGTGTGCGTAGCCGCCCCATCGGAATGAGATCCGCGGCGGCTCCGCACAGACCTATCAGTCTCATAAATTCTCTCGCCGTGACTTTGTCTGCATGCAGACAATAGCGAGCGTAACAACTGACTAATTTCGCTCTGGTTAACGGCAGACGAACGAGATTGTTGTGCGTCTCGAAGCTCATTCCCAGATGAGTGAATGACTTGGACGGCACCAGATCCGACTTCTCCTCGTTTACTATAAAACCGAGACGTCGGAGCAATAGAAGAAGATTCTGAACATCGTTCTGAAGCGTTAACTCGTTGCCGTACCTCTGAAGAATGTCGTCCAGGTAGGCCGACGTTACCGCAGACGAATGAGCTCGGAAGTAGATCATTACCGAGTTCATTTCCCGAGTGAAAGCCCAGGGTGCTAGATTCAATCCGAAGCACATCGCCCGGAATTGATACACCACTCCCAGGACTGCAAAGCGTAGATACTTTCGGAATGTCGGATGTACCATGACGTGAAAGTATGCATCTTTGAGATCTATGCTCGTAGCATAATCGTTCACCCGAATACTCGCTCTGACCGATCGAATCGTCTCCATATAAAACTTCGGAGCGACGATCAGCTTGTTTATCCAGCTCAAATCTATGACTGGACGGAACGAGCCGTCTGGTTTCGGAACCAGAAACAGATGGCTGTAGAATCCCAGAGATTCCTGGTTTTCTACGACCTCTACCGCATTCTTCATTAAAAGAGACTGCACCTCTGATAACAGAGCGTCTCTTTTCTGTGGATTTGACGGAAGATGAGTCCACTTCGAGTTAATGGAGGCTTTCGTTTGAAGGATATCTTTAGACCTTCCGAAGTCACTCCTCTCACCCAAGGGTCGTCCGTAATCGACGCCCACTCTTGTGAAAAACTCGACAACCTTCCGCCAACCGGAACGCGATAGAGGTTTAAGCCATCACCTCCTGGACCTGCGAGGCCTGCGGTAGGAGAAACCACGTCTTCCACGACCCGCACCTCGCCTCGTCGACCTCGGGGCGTCCGACCGATTGTCCCGGCCTGAAGGACGTCCCGAACGAGAGTCGCTATCCTGACGGTCTCTCGAATAAGACCAAGAGGACGCACCAGAACCTCTATAGGAACCTCTCTTGGGCGCATTAGACCCAGAAGTGCCTGTCTTATTCGTGTCTGCTGTATCCGACTTTTTAGGAGCCGATCTGAACAACAGAGAATCATTAGCTTTCTTTTTAATTTTATCATAAATAGCGGAAAGCTTGCCGTCAAAGAGAAGTTCTCCTGAGACCGAAGCGACTCTAAGAGAGTTCTTCACCTTAGAATCCACTAGTGTGGATGTAGCTAGGGCTGCGTCACGTCTAACCAACTCCAGATTTGCCACTGAAAGGGCGGAGTTACACGTGGAATAAGCTACTGCCCTTGAAAGAAGTCTTAAAGAGGATTGTAAATCCTGAAACTCTTCCCCTTGAAGGCGCAGTGATAACGCCTTAGTAAGGTGATCTGCGTAAGATAAGGCATCTCTAAGTCTTCCGCCTCGTCGTCCATACGCAGAGGAACTCTCGGTATACGCTGTCCTGCCGTATCAAATTTATTCCTTGCATTAATGAAAGGCAGGTTGAGAGTATTAGCGGACAAGAAACCTGCTTTCCCCGTCCTGGAAGCAAGTTTAAATATAGCGTCGTTCAATAATTCAAATGTTCTAGCAACATTATTGGACTGCGACGGAAACTCGGGAGCGATGTCCCTGAACCGCTCAAAAAATTCAGAGTCCAATGACGCTATAATTCTCTTGTCCGGAAGCGCAGCAGTCTGGCCCGACGGAACAACTTGAGGGAGAAAGTGCCGGATGAAGTCCACGGCAGCTTTATGTTGTTCCCAGAGATTCCTGGTTTTCTACGACCTCTACCGCATTCTTCATTAAAAGAGACTGCACCTCTGATAACAGAGCGTCTCTTTTCTGTGGATTTGACGGAAGATGAGTCCACTTCGAGTTAATGGAGGCTTTCGTTTGAAGGATATCTTTAGACCTTCCGAAGTCACTCCTCTCACCCAAGGGTCGTCCGTAATCGACGCCCACTCTTGTGAAAAACTCGACAACCTTCCGCCAACCGGAACGCGATAGAGGTTTAAGCCATCACCTCCTGGACCTGCGAGGCCTGCGGTAGGAGAAACCACGTCTTCCACGACCCGCACCTCGCCTCGTCGACCTCGGGGCGTCCGACCGATTGTCCCGGCCTGAAGGACGTCCCGAACGAGAGTCGCTATCCTGACGGTCTCTCGAATAAGACCAAGAGGACGCACCAGAACCTCTATAGGAACCTCTCTTGGGCGCATTAGACCCAGAAGTGCCTGTCTTATTCGTGTCTGCTGTATCCGACTTTTTAGGAGCCGATCTGAACAACAGAGAATCATTAGCTTTCTTTTTAATTTTATCATAAATAGCGGAAAGCTTGCCGTCAAAGAGAAGTTCTCCTGAGACCGAAGCGACTCTAAGAGAGTTCTTCACCTTAGAATCCACTAGTGTGGATGTAGCTAGCCAACTCCAGATTTGCCACTGAAAGGGCGGAGTTACACGTGGAATAAGCTACTGCCCTTGAAAGAAGTCTTAAAGAGGATTGTAAATCCTGAAACTCTTCCCCTTGAAGGCGCAGTGATAACGCCTTAGTAAGGTGATCTGCGTAAGATAAGGCATCTCTAAGTCTTCCGCCTCGTCGTCCATACGCAGAGGAACTCTCGGTATACGCTGTCCTGCCGTATCAAATTTATTCCTTGCATTAATGAAAGGCAGGTTGAGAGTATTAGCGGACAAGAAACCTGCTTTCCCCGTCCTGGAAGCAAGTTTAAATATAGCGTCGTTCAATAATTCAAATGTTCTAGCAACATTATTGGACTGCGACGGAAACTCGGGAGCGATGTCCCTGAACCGCTCAAAAAATTCAGAGTCCAATGACGCTATAATTCTCTTGTCCGGAAGCGCAGCAGTCTGGCCCGACGGAACAACTTGAGGGAGAAAGTGCCGGATGAAGTCCACGGCAGCTTTATGTTGTTCCGAAAGGGATAGCTCCAAGTCATCCGTATCCCTTTCACCATCCGGTCGGACCTCACGATGTTCCCGGTCGTCTGCCCCTGATGCTTCGGCGGAGCGTACCGACCCAGCGCCGTCGGATAATTCTCGATCCGACACCGTTTCTGTCGGCTGCTGGGATGCTGCGATAAGCTGTGCTATCTGCACAAGAATGTCCGGCGTCGAGACCTGCGGAGGCGCAGTCTTTCGCTGCTTCGCCGAGGGCAGCTCCGCATCAGATGGCTCCCGCATATTTTTCCTATGCGAATGTCCGGAGTCCATCGGTCTCGAATCCCTGGCTGCCGGATGGTGTGACCTGGTCGCCGAAGAATCTTTCATCGGCGAAGCTGGTAATATATCGGCGGTCACGCAGCCAAGGTGCGGTCGTGTGCGCTGACGAGAAGAGGAAGCCTTAACAGTCTCTGCGGACTGCTTATACAACGGAGCGTCCCGAGCGACGGACGTATGCTCCGCTAAAGACACATTTTGTACCACAACATCTGGTCCCAGATGTTGTTGTATGAGAGAGGGACCTCTCTCGCTCGCGGCCCGGCTGGACCTGGACGAGCTAGGAACCGGACAAAAAGGCTTCCTCCGTTCTCGCTTACTATCCGCCGTCACTGGGTGTGCATCTATTATGTTTATAGTGCTCGCATCACCCAAAATTTCCTCTTGGACCGCATCGGACGAACCCGGCCGCCGAACCATTCGGTGAATGGACGCTACACCGGGCGAGCTAGCGGACGACATTTGTCTAATCTCCATGAGCACTTTTGCCGCTAGCTCTGAATTCATTTGTGACGACGGACGCACACTTGAAGAAGATAACATGGAAACATCACCCTGTTCTGGTTCCTCTGAAATAGAAACTGAGAGAGTAGAGTGACCTTGTGGAGAAAGAGCCGGCATCGCTCTTTCTCCAGAAACAACATATCGTGACACACGTTTCCAATGTTTCTCATCCCAATGTTCACATATAGGACAGGGATTAATGCGAGAACACTGACTACAATTAATACAATGATCATGAAAGTCAGAGGAAGATTTCTTCCTATTACAATTTGAACAACGTCCCTTCATTGTGAAAGAACAACAATAAGTCCTAGTTACTCGCAAAAACCCCTGACACAAAGATACATAATAACATGATCCATTAATAAATGAAAAAACAATTGCAAAACAAAATAATTTTGAAAAAATATTTTTTCAGAGAAGCCCAAGTTGCTGAAAAGTAACGTTGAGCCCCGATGGATCCGATGGCAAAGTGTGGTCAAAAATTTTAAATTTATATAAAATAATTAATGAGACACTTTCGGATAATATAAATGTATCTTATAATGAGATAAACTACCACAAAGGCAAACAGCCCCCCTCAAAAAAGGCTGTTGCCAATGAAAACAAACAGTGTAAACACACTAGAAAACATGACTCCAGGCACTGAAAAAACTGGCCCGGAATCAGTCATCAATTACACTCTATCTGATGCAAAACAGAGACTCCCAGGGGAGAATCTGTAGAACATCAGATGGAAGATGCAGAACACAAACGTTATACACCCATGGGTGAAAACGTAACTATGGGGAAAATAACAGAAAACATTCTGTAACCAAGCAACTCTCCCAGGAAATTTTAGAAATGAAATTTCTCAAAAATATGCCAAAAGCATGGGAGAATTGCCAGGGGGGACTTTAGAAGGCTAGGGGAGAGGAAACACTGAATAAGCAGTGCAACAATTAGCAAGAATGACAACAAGAGGCCCATGGCTCGAAAATAGGCAACTTAACATAATTTCATCAAAAAATTTTAAGTACAGCCCTGATTATTTTTTGCCACTTCTTTTTCCTCTCCTCCTTCTATCCTCCTTAGAATCACATTTTCTCCAAAAATTACGTGTCTGGCATCCTTTAAACTGAGATTTACAAGCACAAAGATCAGTGAGATGTTGACTGATGAAGGGCCAAACAGAGAATGATAATTGGCGCCAATTTCGGGACGACTGCGTCACTGCGCATGCGCAGTAGAGGCGTAGTATGGAGGTCCTTTAGGACATGATTTCTTTTTGTTTTGGATGCAAATTTTGGGGATTGGGGGGCAAAATTTGTGTTTGGCCCTGGTTTTGTTGGAGTTAGCACCAGCTAAGTCTGGGTCATTGGTACAGTATAAAAATATTCTGTGTCCAATGACGCTATCAGTCTCTTATCCGGCATCGCAGCATACTGGTCCGACGGAACAACCTCTGGAAGATAATGCTGGATAAAATCTATGGCAGCTTTATGTTGCTCCGAAAGGGAAAGCTCCAAATCCTCCGAATCCCTTTTGCCATCCTGTCGGACCCTATGAAGTTCTCGGTCGTCCCTACCTGATGCTTCAGCGGAGCGTACCGACCCAGCGTCGTCGGATAATTCCTGATCCGACAGAGATTCTGTCATTTGCTGGGATGCTGCGATAAGTTGTGCTATTTGGGATAGCACGTCCGTCACCGAGGCCTGTGGAGTAGCGGTCTTACGTTGCTTTGCCGCTGGAAGCTCTGTGTACGTTGACTCCTGCATACTTCTTTTATGCGAACGTCCGGAGTCTACAGGCCTCGTGTCCCTGGCTACCGGATGGCGTGACCCAGTCGCCGTGGAATCCCTGATCGACGAAGCTGGCTGGATATCCGTGGTCACGTAGCCAAGGTGCGGCCGTGTGCACTGCCGTGAGGATGAGGAAGCCTTATCAACAGTCTCTCCGGACTGTCTATATAACGGAGCGTCCCGAGCGGCGGACGTATGCTCCAAATGCGAAACGTTTTGTACCACAACATCTGGTCCCAGATGTCGTTGTACGAGAGAGGGACCTCTCTCGCTCGCAGCCCGGATGGACATGGACGTGCTAGGAACCGGACTAATAGGCTTCCTCCGTTCTCTCCACTGATCCATCGTCACTGGGTGTGCACTTTGTCTTATTATAGTGCTCGCATCACCCAAATCTCCTTCCTGGACCACAACTGACGAACCCGGCAGCTGAGCCATTCGATGAATGGTCGCTACACCGGGCGAGCTAGCGGACGCCAATGCCGTCAATCCTACTAGGGACCTCTTAGGCGATTGACGTATTTCCATGAGCACTTTTGCCGCTAGCTCTTCATTTAACTGTGACGACGGAAGCACACTTTTGGAAGACATCACGGAAACATCACCCCGTTCTTGTTCCTCTGAAATAGAGATTGATAAACTAGAGTGACCCTGCAGAGAAAGGACCGGCATGGCCTTTTCCCCGCTAACAACATACCGTGACACACGTTTCCAATGTTTGTCATCCCAATTGAAATGAACAGGAGTTAGTGCAAGTACACTGACTACAATTAATACAATGATTATGACAGTCAGAGGAAGATTTCCTCTTATTACAATTTGAACAATATCCTTTCATTGTGAAAAGAACACAAAAAGTCCTAGTACTCGCACCAACCCCTGAAAACAAAGATACATAATAACATGATCCATTAACATAGAAAAAATAATTGAAATCAAAAAAAATTTTTGAAAAAATATTTTTTCAGAAAAGCCCAAGTTTCTGAAAGTAACGTTGAGCCCCAATGGATCCCAAAAAGCCTAAGTGTGGACAAAATTTTTTTAAATATTACAAAAAAATTAATGCAACACTTACGTATAATAATAATGTATCTTGTTATGATTAAGCTAATACAAAGACAAGAAATCCCTCTCAACAGAAACCGTTGTCAATGTAAACAAGAAGTGTATAAACACCAGAAACATGACTCCAGGCACTGATAAACATGGCCCGAAATCAGTTACCAATAACAACACTATCTGATGCAAAACAGAGACTTCCAGGGAAGAAACTGCAGAACATCAGATGGTAGATGCAGAACACAACGCCTAAACACCCATGGGTGAGGACTTAAACATGGGGAAAAGAACAGAATTCATTCTGTTACCCAGCTAAAACTCCCAAGAAATTTTAGTAATAATATTACAAAAAATATGCCAAAAGCATGGGAGAATAGCAAGGGGGGACTTAAAGGAAAGGGAGAGAGGAAACACTGAACAAGCAGTGTAACTTTATAGCAAGAATGACAACAACAGGCCCATGCCTCAAAATTAGGCAACATAACATAATTTCGTAAAAAAATTTTAAGTTACAGCCCTGATTATTTCCTGCCACTCATTTTCCTCTCCTCCTTCTAATTCCTCTTTAGATCCACCATTTCTCTAATATTTATGTGTCTGGCATCATTTAAACTGAGATTTACAAGCACAAATATCAGTCAGATGTGAACTGATGAAGGGCCAAACAAAGAATGATAATTGGCGTCAATTTCGAGACCTCCTTGACACTGCGCATGCGCAGTGGAGGAAAAGTATGAAGGACCATATAGGACATGATTCTTTCGGTTTTAGATGCAAATTTTGGGGATTGGGGGGCAAAATTTGTGTTTGGCCCTAGATTTTGAGAATTAGCACCAGCTATGTCTGGGTCATTGGTACAGTATAAAAATACTGATATTTTGGCGCGTTTCCATATTTCCAAGGGCCATAACTCACACAAGAATAAGGCAATCAGCATGAAACTCAAACTTGATCTGTAAGTCATCGTTCTATAGTAGGTTACCAAAAATGAAATCATTCCGTTGAAACGTTTCCAAAAAAAGTCTGGAAAACTGATATTTTGGCGATTTTCCATATTTCCAAGGGCCACAAATCACACAAGAATAATGCAATCAGCATGAAACTCAAACTTGATCTGTAAGTCATTGTTCTATAGTAGTTTACCAAAAATGAAATCATTCCATTGAAGCGTTTCCAAAAAAACTCTGGAAAACTGATATTTTGGTGCTTTTCCATATTTCCAAGGGCCGAAACTCACACAGGAATACTGCAATCAGCACAAAATTCAAACTTGATCTGTAAGTCATCTTTCTATAGTAGTTTAACAAAAATGAAATCATTCCGTTGAAGCATTTCCAAAAAAAACTCCGGAAAACTAAAGTGTGACTGACAGATGGACAGACTGACAGACGGACAGACTGATGGATGGACAGAGTGCAAACCTATAGTCCCCTCCGGTGATGCCGGTTGGGGACTAAAAATGGTCTCAAGACTCTTGACTTGAACATACTTGAATCACACTTCCCTAAGGATACTCTATACCAAAAATAAAAACATTCCGACTGCTGGATCTGAACAAGAAGATTTTTAAAGAAAATTCCTCATATTTCAACTAAGTTATAATTTGGGCTCCCACAGGGAGCCCAAATATGAACCCAGAGACTTGGTTTGAACAAACGTGAATCTCACTCCCTTAAGGATGCTGCTTACCAAATATCAAAAGATTCTGATTGGTGGATCTGAAGAAGATTTTTAAAGAATATTTTTCATACTGCACAGATTTAAAAATTTGGGCTCCCACAGAGAGCCCAAATATGGATCCAGGGATTTGATTTCAACAAACATGTGAAACAATCTTCCAAAGATGTTATATGTGAAATTTGAAAGCTTTTGGAGCAGTGGTTTGGGAGCAGAAGAGTCTTACAATGTTTTCCCCATTACCCACAGTGTTAGAAAATGCAGACACAGCATTTTTTCAAAGTACTGAAAAAGTACCCTATGGTAAAACCGATAGCAATTTTTTGGACCATTCCATTCTGTTGGACCAAAGAAAGCTTCACACAAAATAAGAACTCTCAGTACCGTGTAGATTTGGAGATATGGGCGTTTTAAATTTTTTCTATTTTTAGCTCTTGCGGTTACCATGAGGCGACTGGAAACATTTTTTGGCATAAATTAAGTACTTATAACCCAATAAGCCCTCATATAAAATTTGGTTCAAATCAGCCTCTTGGTTTGGAAAAAAGAAATTTTGGGTGGGGCAAACATTCTTGCCCCTCCCATAAAGACGGCAAATATAGCCCCACAAACTTCTCTTGAACAAATCTGAGTCTACACCTCAAAAGGAAGCTGCACACCAAATATCAAGTCTCTACTACTTCTGGTTCATTTTTTAAGATTTTGGCACACTTTTTTGGGTGTGGCCGAACCAAGGGGTGGGGCAACTTGATTTGAATAAAATCATACAGCGATGTCATAACAAACAAGCATCTCCAATTTCACTTACATTGGTTCAGCGGTTTCGGAGGAGATGACGCAAACACCATGTTCACGGACCCTGGACGGTGAGTGATCACAATAGCTAACCCTGAATTTCAGTCAGGTGAGCTAATAATTTGATAGCTTCCATCTAGATATGATACCAAAAATACATACAAATTTTTTTAAAAATTGGGAAGGAAATGAGGCATAAAGGGCGTTAATGGAATCGTTGACAATTTACGTGACAAATCCAGGATGGCTGCTGGTAGCAATGTTTTTCAACGAAATTCTGAAAAATTCAAGAACTCCCATCTGGACAATTGTCCTAAAGCCACATATGAAATATGGAACTAATCGGATGAGAGATGCAGCCTAAAGGGTGTGCCAATGGAATTGTTGACAATATATACTGTTAAGAAAAAAAGAAACGCAAAATGGGTATAGTGACAAAAACATGGCAAATTTTGGAGAATATAGTGAAGTGTGGCTGTAGATATGGTTAACAACATATCGCAGTGGTCTAAACAGTATGTAACATTTTGGACAATGGGGCAAAATTTTGGCCACAGTGACTTTCCTCCACTTAATTGATCCACGGGGGTGGGAAGTGGAGTTGGTGGTCATAGGGGTATTTGGGGTTGGGGGAGGGTTGCATAAAATCACTCTAAATCTTTCAAAATATATTTTGCAGCCAAACATTTTGTTACATCTAACTGCCCCCACACCAAGAAAGGGAGGGGAGGACATAGGGTAAAAACATTTTTACATAAAACCACTCTAATTCATCTAGAAACTCGATTTTGAAAAGAATTGAAAAAAAAATTTCCGAATTTTGGTCCAAAATTCAGAACAGCACCCAAAATTTTCAGACTTTTAAATTTTTTTTTTTTTCATCTCAAAATTGAAAAGGCATAAAAAATCAAAAATAAATTCCAAATTTTGGTCCAAAATTTCCAGGCTAAATTTTTTTTTTCCCGTCTCAAAATTGAACAAAATGCCTAAAAAATCAGAAATTTTTTTTTTCAAATGTTGGTCCAAAATTCTAAGTCTGAACCAGACCCAAAATTTTCAACCCAGGGACCCGATTTGAACAAACTTGAATCTGACACCCCTAGAGATGATGTATACCAAATGTTAAAGGATTCTGATTGGTGGATCTGAAGAAGATTTTTAAAGAAATTTCCTCATATTGCACTAAGTTAAAAAGTTCCCACAGGGAGCCCAAATATTAAGAGAGGAACTTGACTTGAACAAACTTGAATCTGGCCCCTCTAGAGATGATATATACCAAATATGAGAGTATTCTGTCTGGTGAATCTGAAGAAAAAGATTTTTGAAGAATATTTCACGTATTGCACAAAGTTAAAATTAGGGCTCCCATGGGGAGCCCAAATAATAACTCAGCGACTCGATTTGAACAAACTTGAATGTGACCCCCCCCCCCCCTATAGATGTTGTATATCAAACATGAAAGGATTCTGACTGGTGGATCTGAAGAAGATTTTTAAAGAAATTTCCTCAAATTGCAGCAAGTTAAACTTTGGGCTCCAATAGAGAGCCCAAATACTAACTCAGGGACCTGATTTGAACAGACTTGAATCTGACCCTCCTAGATATGTTGTATACCAAATATGAAAGCATTCTAACTAGTGGATCTGAAGAAGAAGATTTTTAAAGAAATTTCCTCATATTTCACTATGTTAAAATTTGGGCTCCTACAGGGAGCCCAATTATTAACCCAGGGACTCGATTTGAACAAACTTGAATCTGACCCTCCTACAGATGTTGTATGCCAAACATGAAAGGATTCTGACTGTTGGATCTGATGAAGAGTTTTGAAGAAATTTCCTCAAATTGCACCAAGTTAAACTTTGGGCTCCAATAGAGAGCCCAAATACCATCTGAGGGACCCAATTTGAACAAACTTGAATCTGATCCCTTAGAGATGTTGTATACCAAATATCAAAAGATTTCAACTGGTGGACCTGAAGAAGATTTTTAAAGAATATCCCACATATTGCTTTAAGTTAAAATTTGGGCTCCCATAGGGAGCCCAAATATTAACCCAGCAACTCATTTTGAACAAACTTGAATCTGACCCCCCTATAGATGTAGTATGCCAAACAAGAAAGGATTCTGACTGGTGGATCTGAAGAAGATTTTTAATGAAATTTCCTCAAATTGCAGCAAGTTAAACTTTGGGCTCCGAAAGAGAGCCCAAATATTAACTCAGGGACCTGCTTTGAACAAACTTGAATCTGACCCTCTAGTTATGTTGTATACCAAATATGAAAGCATTCTGACTGGTGGATCTGAAGAAGAAGATTTTTAAAGAAATTTCCTCATATTTCACTATGTTAAAATTTGGGCTCCTACAGGGAGCCCAATTATTAACGCAGGGACTCGATTTGAACAAACTTGAATCTGACCCTCCTATAGATGTTTATGCCAAACATGAAAGGATTCAGACTGGTGGATCTGAAGAAGAAGATTTTTAAAGAATATTCCACATATTGCACCAAGTAAAAATTTGGCCTTCAATAGGGAGCCCAAATCATAACCCTGGGACTTGATTTTAACAAACTTGAATTTGCCCCCCCCCCCCCCCCTAGAGATAGAACAAATATGAAAAGATCCTGACTGGTGGATCTGAAGAAGATTTATTTGAATTTTTGAAAACATTTATGGGTGCTATCTGATTTATGCCCCTTGTGGTGCCCAATGTGGGCGTGGCAACTTTATTTGAACAAACTTGAATTGACATATGATAAGGAACATGCACACCAAATTTGGTTCAATTTACTCCAGGTGTTTGTGAGGAGAAGTCGATAATATAAAGTCCACGACGGATGACAGAAGACGGCAAGTGATAAGTAAAGCTCCCTTTGGTGAGCTAAAAATTGGCAATGCTGGCAATGGGTGTCTCAAACTGAAATGAAACAGAGGCCCCACAGGGCCTGAAGCGCTTACCTTGAACAGAACAGAACAGAACCTGATATAAACCGAGGCCACAAATGAATCTACATTAAGCAAAGTGGAGCTCCCCTAGGGAGCCCCTTGATGTACAACCCATGTGGATTAATCTTTAGTTACACACCTCTAGAGGGTACTTAATAAAGAAAGTGTCCATTTGCCACCCGAGTGGCAAATAACTATTCCTCTTTTTTTTTAGCTTTTTGCCACCCGGGTGGCAAATAGCGATTTCAGTAATGGGCAAGATTTAGTTTTGGGTTGTGTTAAGATAACATTACAGGGCACAGTCACCTAGTTTGGTCTGAAGAGGTGGGGATGGGGCGATAGGGTGGTAAATAGAGATTTTAAAAAATATTGTAGAATTTGTCCAAGTGCGGAGAACTGAAGGTATGTGCTTGGCTACCACGTATGTGAAAAAGGGATGGGGGATAATGATCAAAATAAAAAGGAGACGGCAAATAAATATAATACTGAAAGTGGGAGGCAAATAATTATACAAATTAATAACTAGAGTGACGTCACGCATGCAGCCCGACTGTCCCAGGAATGGCAATGCTTAGACGCAAAATAGTCTGAGCCATTTTTTGTTAACAGTTTACCTAACGAATTTGCCATATCTGCACTCGTGATATACAAAATTTGCTATTCAAATTTTATTTTTTCATTTCTCTACTTCAAAACAAACCTCCTGACCTATTAATGGAACAAACTTGATGAGCTTGTTCCAATAAGGAGTAATAAGCCATGGTTAGAAGTAAATAAAAAATGAAAAAATCTGATGTTTCAGAAAAATAATTTGTACTGTTGGCTTCAACTTGTGTTAGGTAAAGGATTAAGATGCAGTACATAAAGCAATGTTGGGCGATACGAGTCAATTTTCTTTTTTGCATGTAATAACTCCCAATCCTTCAGAATGCATTTTGGGAATAATTGCCTAAGTGACATGTTTGTGTGTGTGTGTGTGTGTGGGGGGGGTGGAGGGGGGGGGTGGCAGGGGGGGGGTGGCAGGTTTGGGGAGTTGTGGAACCTATATTGAAACCTGGCCTGTATTACTAGCTGGAAAATACACATATCAACTTTGGTTGAAATCAAATAATCCAAACTGGAATTATCAGTCGGAAACCAATTGTTTACAGACAGATGGACGAACGAAAGTCATGACTATAGCCCAGACTATAAACAGTCAGGCTAAAAATGCGTTTTGTACCAAAGAAGAAATACTTGCATGAATGGCCCTGGGTGAGGAGGAGGTGGGGTGGGGGTGAGGGGTGGGGAAGAGTGGGGGTATGTTAAGGGAGTCCATTTTTTTTCCACATGTGGTCGGTCTAAATCCTTCAGAATGCATTTTGAGCAGAGAAAAAAAAATACCTAACTGGCACCATGGGGGTGGGGGTGGGTGGTGGTGTTTGTCTGGGTTTTTAACCACAAACTTTAACCAAAACTGTAAAAAAGCATTTTTGACAAAAGGAAAAAAAAGGTTCTGCATGTAGTGACTGTAAATAGTTCAAAATGCATATTGGAGGAAATAAAAAAAAAAAAGCCTAATTAAGGGGAGGGGGAGGGGGGGGGGGGGGGGGGGGTGTTTGTCTGGGTTTTTAACCAAAACTGTAAACAAGCATTTTTGACGAAAGAAAAGAAAAAGTGCCTAAATGGCCCCCAGTGGGGTGGGGGTGGGGTGGGGAAGAGTTGGGGGGGTTCGTAAGTTTAAAAAAAAGGTTCCGCATCTAGTGACTGTAAATAGTTCAAAATGCATACTGGAGAAAAGAAGGGAAAAAAAAGCCTAATTGGGGAGGGGGGGGGGGGGAATGTGGGTGGGTGTAGGGGTGTTTGCCTGGGTTTTTAACCACAAACTTGGAGTCATCCTACCAAGCTACAATGAAATCTCTTCATAATTATGGCCTGTTGAATATTCTAAAGGTTTTGGGGCTTCGGGCCTCTGTTGCCGTCACAGTTGCCCAAAAGGGGTGTTCTCATCTAGACATTATATGAAGACAACCTACCAAGTTACAATGAAATCCCTCCATAAATATGACCTGTAGACTGTGCTAAAGGTTTTCGAGCTTCGGGCCCCTGTTGCCATCATAGTTGCCCAAAAGGGGACGTTCTCATCTAGACATTATATGAAGTCAACCAATCAAGTTACAAGGAAATCCCTCCATAAATATGACCTGTAGCCTGTGCTAAAGGTTTTCGGGCTTCGGGCTTGGGCAGCCATCATGGCTGAATGATCGCAACCAAATGGGGACATTCTCATCTGGGCATCATGTGGATTCATCCTACGAAGTTACAATGAAATCCCTTCAATGAAAGTGTCAAAGACACTGTAGCTCAACTTGTCAAGACATGTACATGTATAGAATGTGACACAGCAATGACAAAGATCTAGGTAATGACCTGATAACAAAGGTACATATAAAGTATTGTAACGGTCTGTACATAAATACTGACCGTAGCCTGTAACAAATGTATAGGTGAAGTATTGTAAAGGTGGGTGACAGTCAGATGCTAAACTAGAAAAGAAATCTTCGAGTCCCAGAGTGGGTCTGACTGAACCCCAAAATATTTGTTCTCATAGCACAGTGATAACAAAGGCACCCCAAAACACACTCATTCCTGTCCCAAGGTGAAAACAAAGGTACCCAAGATGTTTCATGAAGATCAGTTCATAAATACGAGCTGTATAGAAGTTGTGACAAAAAACTGATTGGACCTAATTTTGGTACAAAATGGCCACTACCAGCCATCTTGAATTTTGGACCGCACTCAGAAACACTCGTTGCCGTCCCAAGGTGATAACAAAGGTACCCAAGAAGTTTCGTGAAGATCGGTTGATAAATACAGCCTCCAGCCCAAGCAGTATTGACATGTGCACTTACAGTGTATAAGTAGCACTAAATAAATCAAAATTCATCTAATTTGCATAATTTCTGCACGAGAAAAAAACCTGTACTGTATGTGATGTATTCCATTTTACTAAACATTCATACAAAAATTTATTCAAATCAGAACTTTCATACAGAAGTTCTGTACAAAAGACTGACTGCACTAATTTTGGTACAAAATGGCTGTGGTGGCCATCTTGAATTTTGGACCACACCCAAAATCACTCCTTCTCATCCCACGGTGATAACAAAGGTACCCAAGAAGTTTCGTAAAGATCGGGTCCATAAATACGGCCTCCAGCCTGAGCCGTATAGAAGTTGTGTACAAAAAACTGATTAGACCGAATTCGGTACAAATGGCTACTGGCAGCCATCTTGAATTTTGGACTGCACTCAGAAACACTCGTTCTCGTCCCAAGGTGATAACAGAGGTACCCAAGAAGTTTCGTGAAGATCGGTTGATAAATACAGCCTCTAGCCCGGGGCTGTATTGACATGTGTACTTACTGTGTGTAAGTAGCACTGAATGAAAGTGTCAGTGACACTGTAGCTTAACTTGTGTGTTGTGTTTGATGAAAAGGATAATGTTCAATGTTCATGAAAGGATTATGAAATAAGACAAGAATTGTGATAATTGGGAATATGTTCATTTCTGTTTCCTGTATACTATGTTTATGATAAAAATAATATGAGGTGTACACTGTACTAAAGAGCTGAGGGGTGGGTTAATATGACCTCACAGTTAATGTATGTGGCCCTCACAGTTAACGTATATCAACGAAAGCTACCAAGTTACAGTGAAATTATTCCAAAATGAGTCATCCTATCAAGTTACATTAAAATCCCTTCATAAATATGGCCTGTGGACTGTGCTAAAGGTTTTCGTGCTTCGGGCCCCTGTAACCGTCAGTTTCCCAATTGCGTCCAAAGGGGACGTTCTCATCTAGACATTACATGAAGTCTCTAGCTCTCTAGTCAGGCTAAAAATAAAATTGATCTGAGTCAGCATTCATTAGTTATTGGACAGTAACCAAATTCAATATGGCCACCATGGAGGCCATATTGAATTGGCTCGCTGATCCAAAATCAAAAGGAAGCTTCCACAAGACACCAATAATGCATAACCATAAATTGAAATTGATTCGAGTCAGTATTCATCAGTTATCGGATGGAAACCAAATTTAAGATGGCCACCATAGAAGTCATAATAAATTGGTCACTGGCTGCCACCTTGGTTCAGCTGACTGGTTCAAATCGAAAGGAAGCTTCCTCTAGACACCAACAATGCATAATTAAACCAGAGGCTCAAGTGAGCCTAAAATGCCCACCTGGCTCAATTTGTCAAAAGAGATGAGTGTATCAGTAAGTGATCAGCAGCAAGAGCAATTATTTGATTTGCTATGACACAACCTAAGGCAACTTTTTTGGCCATTCATTTCTGCTGGTCCTAGGAAAGCTTCCTAGCAAGCTCTGTTCTGTGAAGTATTAAAAAACAACAACCGAACAAAATTTTTGTTTTGTTTTCAAGTACCGTGGTTCTCTCTAGCCCCCCCCCCCCCCCACCCCCTCAAAAAAAGAAAATTAAAAAAAGACAAGAAAAAGAACAAGCGACGCGATTTGAACAAAACTTGAATGTGACACCCCCAGAGATGTTACATACCAAATATGAAAGGCTTCTCACTAGTGGACCCGAAGAAGAATTTTCAAGTAATTTTCTCATATTGCAATAAGTTAAACTTTGGGCTTCAATAACTAGAACTATCACTGAAGGTGATTAATACCCCCGCTTTGGGTTTTTAGAGGAATGCACTTCTGATCATGTAGACGAAGGCCATAAGGAAATGTATACATAAAGATCATTTTTTGTTGTTGAAATTTGTATTTGCATGTGGCCTTCCACAGAACAGCACTGAATACTTAAAGAGCCCACACATATATGGTTTACATTTGGAAAAACACATTTACAATGTGCAACATGTATTCAAAATCGGTTCATTAATGTAGGAGGAGTTGCACACACAAGAATCCCATTTGAAAACCCATAATAAATCCAAGTTAAAGGGAGATAACCTGGTTAAAATTGTCGCAGATCAAAAATTTGGGAATATGCGTATGTTCACTTAGTTGTGATAATGTTTGAAAGGTTTTGTCAAAATTGATTGATAAATGTAGGAGGAGTTGCACGCACAAGAATTTCATGTAGAAACCCATAATAAATCTAAGTTAAAGGGAGATAACCTAGTTAAAATTGCCACAGCTCAAAAATTTTGGAATATGCGCATGTTTACTTAGTAGTGATGATGTCTGTAAACTTTTGTCCAAATTGATTGATAAATGTAGGAGGAGTTGCGCACACAAGAATTTCATGCAGAAACCCATATTAAATCAAAGTTCAAGAGAGATAACCTGGTTAAAATTGTTGCAGATCAAAAAGTTTGGAATATGCACATGTTCACTTAGTAGAGATGATGTTTGAAAGGTTTCATCAAAATCGGTTCATTAATGTAGGAGGAGTTGCACACACAAGAATTTGTTCGAACGGAAAGACATAATAAATCTAAGTCAAAGGGAGATAACCTGGTTAAAATTGTCGCAGATCAAAAATCTTGGAATATGCGCATGTTCACTTAGTAGTGATGATGTCTGAAAAGTTTTGTCCAAATTGATTGATAAATGTAGGAGGAGTTGCATGCACAAGAATTTCATGTAGAAACCCATAATAAATCTAAGTTAAAGGGAGATAACTTAGTTAAAATTGCCACAGCTCGAAAATTTTGGAATATGCGCATGTTCACTTAGTAGTGATGATGTCTGTAAACTTTCGTCCAAATTGATTGATAAATGTAGGAGGAGTTGCGCACACAAGAATTTCATGCAGAAACCCATATTAAATCAAAGTTCAAGAGAGATAACCTGGTTAAAATTGTCGCAGATCAAAAAGTTTGGAATATGCACATGTTCACTTAGTAGAGATGATGTTTGAAAGGTTTCATCAAAATTGGTTCATTAATGTAGGAGGAGTTGCGCACACAAGAATTTGTTCAAACGGAAAGACATAATAAATCTAAGTCAAAGGGAGATAACCTGGTTAAAATTGTCGCAGATCAAAAATCTTGGAATATGCGCATGTTCACTTAGTAGTGATGATGTCTGAAAAGTTTTGTCCAAATTGATTGATAAATGTAGGAGGAGTTGCGCACACAAGAATTTCATGTAGAAACCCATATTAAATCAAAGTTCAAGAGAGATAAGCTGGTTAAAATTGTCGCAGATTAAAAAGTTTGGAATATGCACATGTTCACTTAGTAGAGATGATGTTTGAAAGGTTTCATCAAAACACAAGAATTTGTTCAAACGGAAAGACATAATAAATCTAAGTCAAAGGGAGATAACCTGGTTAAAATTGTCGCAGATCAAAAATCTTGGAATATGCGCATGTTCACTTAGTAGTGATGATGTCTGAAAAGTTTTGTCCAAATTGATTGATAAATGTAGGAGGAGTTGCGCACACAAGAATTTCATGTAGAAACCCATATTAAATCAAAGTTCAAGAGAGATAACCTGGTTAACATTGTCGCAGATTAAAAAGTTTGGAATATGCACATGTTCACTTAGTAGAGATGATGTTTGAAAGGTTTCATCAAAATCGGTTCATTAATGTAGGAGGAGTTGCACACACAAGAATTTGTTCGGATGGAAAGACACAATAAATCTAAGTCAAAGGGAGAAAACCTGGTTAAAATTGTCGCAGATCAAAAATCTTGGAATATGCGCATGTTCACTTAGTAGTGATGATGTCTGAAAAGTTTTGTCCAAATTGATTGATAAATGTAGGAGGAGTTGCGCACACAAGAATTTCATGTCCGGAAAGACGTACGGACGGACGTACGGACGGACGGACGGACGGACGGACGGACGGACGTACGGACGTACAGGGCGATTCCTATATAGCCCCCACTTCTTCGAAGCGGGGGTATAAAAAGCCCAAATATTAAAATATTAACCCAGGGACATGATTTGAACAACCTCAAATCTAACCCTCCTAGAGGTGTTGTACACCAAATATCAAAAGAATCTGACTGCTGGATCTGAAGTAGATGATTTTAAACAATAATTACCCATATTGCACTAAGTAAATATTTGGTCTCCCTTGGGGAACCCAAATTTTAACCCACGGACACGATTTGAACAAATTTGAATCTTACACCTCTAGAGATGTCACATACCAAATATGAAAGGATTCTCAATAGCAGGTCTGAAAAAGATTTTTAAAGAAATTTACTCATATTGCACTTATTGCACTAAGTTAAAATTTGGGCTCCAATAAAGAGCCCAAATATTCATCCAGGGATCCCATTTGAACAAACTTGAATCTAACCCCCCTAAAGATGCTGCATACCAAATACCAAAAGAATCTGGCTGGTGGATCTGAAGAAGATTTTTAAAGAATATCCCCCATATTGCACCAAGTTAATAATCAGGCTCCCATAGGGAGCCTAAATATTAACCCTGGGACTCGATTTGAACAAATTTGAATCTTACACCTCTAGAGAATTCACACACCAAATATGAAAGGATTCTCACTAGTGGATCAGAAAAAGAAGATTTTTAAGAAATTTTCTCATATTGCACTATTTATTATTTATTTATTGGTGTTTAAGGTCACATACTTATGCACAATGGCTAATCGTGACCGTGACAGTTTTACGGGTGGAGGAAGCCGGAGTACCCGGAGAGAACCACCGAGTAACGACGAGCAGCTGTCAGCTCTCCAACATCGTAACTCTGAACTCTGCACCGCAGCACAGGCAGGGTTAGATTGGTTGAAGACATGCGCACCATTGACGTGCAGTACGCCTCAGTACACAGCGTCATCGTGCCCCCATGTAGGCAATCGGGGTGAAGTGTCCTGCCCAAGGACACAACGCGGTTGCCGCAGGTGGGATTCGAACCGAGGACCTCTCGGCTTGCAGCCTGCACCTCTACCAACTGAGCCACCGCGCCCCCTCATATTGCACTAAGTTGAAATTTGGGCTCCAATAAAGAGCCCAAATATTCATCCAGGGATCCCATTTGAACAAACTTGAACAAACTTGAATCTGACCCTCCCCCCCCCCCCCCCCCCCCCCGAGATGCTGCATACCAAATGTCAAAAGAATCTGACTGGAGGATCTGAAGAAGATTTTTAAAGATTATTGCCCATATTGCACAAACTTAATATTCGGGCTCCCATAGGAAGCCCAAATATTAACCCAGGGGTCTTGATTTGAAAAAACTTCAATCTGACTCCTGTAGAGATGTTATTATTATAAATTATTATTATTATAAAAGCATTTTTATAGCGCCTTTTTTACTATACAGAATTCAAAGGCGCTTGGTATGGTGAATACAGATTATAGTGAAAATTTATAGACATTTACCTATTAAAGGCTTGTTTAAATAAATGAGTTTTAATTGCTTTTTGAAATTTATATAAATCGTTTTCTTTGCGGACATCAATGGGAAGAGAATTCCACAGTTTTGGACCTGCCACGGAAAATGCTCTGTCTGCGAAGGTTTTACAATTACTTCTCGGTACAAAAAGTTCACAAGTGTTCTTTGATCTTAGATTTCGCGTGTCGAATTTTGTGGATCATGTTTTTCAAATAGTCTGGGGCACCTCCACAGATACATTTGTGAACAAATGTCAAAATTTTAAACTGAATTCTTTTCGCTACTGGCAACCAATGTAATAATTTCAATGCCGCTGTACTGCTATCATATCTTGATTTTCCCAGAATAAGTTTAGCTGACATATTTTGAATTTTTTGAAGTTTTGACAGAAGATTTTGTGAAATGCCAAATAGAAGTGCATTCCCATAGTCCAGATGAGAAATTGCCAATGCCTGAACTATGAGTCTGCAGGAATCTGTGGTGAGATGTTTTCTAATTTTCCTGATGTTATATAAATTATATGAAGCTATCCTACATTTTTCCATCACATGTTTTTCTAGTTACATATTCTCGTCAATATGGAAACCAAGGTACTTTACGGAATCACTTTTACTAATGTTGGTGGAACCAACGCAAATGCCATTACGATTATTCTTACGCAATTGATCGTGGGAACCAAAGAAGATTACTTCTGTTTTTGAATCGTTCATTTTCAACTTGTTCTCGGACATCCACACACGTACCTCATCCAAACATGCTTCTAACCCATTGCACACCTTCTCTTCCTTGATAGCATCACCTGATAAGAAACTGTCGTAGAATGAGTGGTCATCCGCATACCCAAGTATATTTACTTTACTTTGAATAAACTGAAGTGTGCTCGCATAAACAGTGTAAAGGACTGGGCCTGCACAGGAACCTTGGGGGACAGAGAAATTTAGCAGTTTTGATGTTGATTTGTGTTTTCCTACAACCACGACCTGCTTATGTAAACATAAGTATGACTTAAACCAACTGAGAGCTGTATCTGACACTCCAAAGTTGTCGTGTAGAACGTTAAGCAGTATTTCATGATCTACTGTATCAAATGCAGCGGATAGATCTATGAGGGCCATAACAGTTATCTTTTTTGAATCCATATTTAGAAGAATGTCATTATGTATTTTAATTAGTACCGTTTCAGTACTATAATTATTTCTATATGCACTTTGATAATCAGGAAGTAGATCGTTGCTTTCCATATGGGAAGTGAACTGAGCCAAAACAGCTTTTTCAACTAATTTAGACAGGTACGATAAATTACTTACAGGCCTGTAATTTGATGGTATTAGATCGAGTCCTGTTTTTTTTAGTATTGGATGGACGTAAGCAATTTTCCATGCATCACAGAACTCTCCAGATGATAGAGATAGGTTGATAATCCTTGTTAACAGTGGTATCAGGATATCAATATTATCTCTAATCAACCAGGAAGGCACTGGATCTGAGAAACATGTTGTTGGCTTGGAGCGCTTGACAATATTCAACACATCTTCCTCGGTGACAGTATGAAAACAAGAGAAGGGAGACCCCTCAAATGTTGGGGTAGTTTTGAAATTGGCACAGTGTTTCAGTGCATTCCGGATTTTATCAATTTTATCTATAAAAAATGAGGAGAATTCCTCAGCAAGCTTTTCACTTTCAATACCAGGTAATGGGTTTGATTTTTCTCGACCAGTCAGTTTATTAACTATGTCAAAGATTTTTTTGGAATCTTTTCCACAGTTTGACACCACAGTATTGATATATGTGGTTCGGGATCTTTGAAGTGCGGTGCTATAACCATTTCTTTTTTCTTTAAAGTTAATTTTATCACATTCAAGGCCAGTTCGTTTCCATCTTCTCTCTGCAGCTCTGCGTGATTTTTTCATTTTCCGAATCGACTCATCGTACCATGGAATTTTCGGCCGAACTGTGACTGATTTGGTTTGCAATGGTGCATGCTTGTTGATTATATGTTGAAGAGTTTCGTTATAACTGTTATAGATATCAGCCACATCATTGATGCACATTGATGCGCCAACCATAGCAGTAAGATCGCATCTAAATTTAGTTTTGTCAATGTTTTTGACTTTCCTGAAGGACACTGTCTGAGTAGAAACTTTAGGTTTCTCAAACCCAAGTTTCATTATAACAAATCGGTGGTCCGAGATGGCGTGACCACTTACTGGTGAACCTACTGACAATTGCTGATCATCTTTTGTCACTATCCAGTCGAGGATGTTACCTGATATGTGAGTTTCGGTAATTACATGTTGTTTGAGACCGAAGGAGTAAAACATTTTTTCCATTTTTTGGGTATCGTTATTGCATTTGTTGTTGAAATGAATGTTGAAATCACCAGCATAAATAACATTTTCAGAGTCTGTTAGCGTTAGCTCGAGATATTCTTCGAACTCAGCAATAAAGGATGTAACACTAACTTTATGAGCATCTGAGTAAGGCGGTCTGTATATTACATGTATTAACATTGAAATTTCATTGTATGCTATACGCCAGCATCCATATTCAAACGATGATTTTTCGCCCGAACTGATTAGTTTAACCTTCAGTGATATTTTAAATATAAGTCCTATCCCACCACCTTTTCGGTTAGGTCTTGGAACATCGATGAAGTCGTAGCCATTTCCTTTTAGACCAGCTCTTGTTACTTGGTCTCGGTTGTCTAACCATGTTTCAGTGATGGTACATATGTCGATTTTTGAATCGAGCATATAGTCCATAAAAACTGGAACTTTGTTATTTATTGATCGCACATTTACCTGTAATCTATCCCTTTGTTATGTATGGACTTAAGTTTGCACCCTGCACGTTTTCCACGCTTTACCTTTCTCGTTCTTGAAATACCAAGGGTTAAAATAGTATTATAAGTCACTGAATCAAGTCTATCTTGACTTCTGTTGTTGAGGCTGATCAGAGTTTCCTTGCTGTAATATAGCTGATTGAATATTGTAGTAATGTCTTCACACATTGTGGGCTGAGCACAGTTCATCAACAGCTCACACAGTACACAAAGAAAAACAAAGCACATCCAAAACACACAAAATTGTCCAGATTTTGAAATCATTTTTCAATTTTCATAAACAAGAAACTGAACTGAGATTGCTGTACAATTTTCATTTTGAGAATGTTTGTGGAAATAACAAAAATTCAAAAAATAGTCAGAGCTCTCTCAGGTGCTGCTTCCAAGCGCAATCCCTACAGCCCTCTCTATACCAAGTATCAAAAGAATCTGACTGTTTGATCTGAAAAAGATTTTTTAAAGCTTATTCCCCATAGCGCCCTAAGTTAATTATTTGGGCTCCTGTGTTGAGCCCAAATATGAACCAAGAGGTTCGATTTGAACACACTAGTATTTGAGCGCCCTATGGATGCTGTATACCAAATATCAAAAGATTCTGATCAGCGTTTCTGAAGAAAATGTTTTTTTTCAATATGCTGACTCAGCATTTTTTCAAACGCCCTACAGAACACCCTGACACAATCGATAGCCATTTTTTTTTAAATCCATTGTACTGGTCAAAAGGATGCTTCATACCAAATAACAGTTCTCTGTACCGTGTAGTTTGGGAAATATGGGCATTTGAATTTTTTTCTATTTTTAGCCCCTGGGGTACCCACAGGGCTACAAAAAAACAAATTCGGGCATCAATCAAGTATTTTGGACCCACTTATACTACCAAATTTGGTTCAAATCGGCCCAGTAGTTCTTGAAATAGAAATTTTGGGCAGAGCCCAAAATGGGTATGTGTCCACAGAGAGCCCAAATATTGATCTACCAACTTCCCTTGAACACACTTTAATCTTCAACACCAAAGAGTGTTCCATACCATATATCAAGGCAATCTCTCTGGTGGTTCATGAGAAGAAGAATTTTAAAGATTTTTAGGCGTTGGCATCATTAACCAGAGCCCGAAGAAGGCAGCCACTTCATCTGAACAAAATAGAAAGGATATACTCCAGGGATGGTTTGTGCAATAAATGTTTGAATTTGGCTGAATGGCTGTGAAGAAGAAGCCAAGTTTGCAAAAGTTAACGGACGACTGATGCCAAGTGATGGCAATAGCTCCCACTGACTTGCAGTCATGTGAGCTAAAAAATAAAACTGATTCCAGTCAGCATTCACTAGTTATTAGACGGAAACCAAATTCATTATGGCCACCATCGGGGCCATATTGAATTGGCTAGCTGGACCAAAATAAAAAGGAAGCATTGTCTAGTCATTCACAAGTTACCCCTAAAATTATGATTTGATGAAATAAGTGGTTCTTTAGTTATTTGACGGAAACCAAAAGTTAACAGATGGATGGACGACAGACCTGGTGAAAACATAATGCTCCCACGATTTTCCCTGGGCATAAAAATATAGAGGCTCTTTTGGAAACAAGAGGCCCCACGGGGCCTGAAGTGCTCATCTTGTACAGAACACAATTTTAAACAGAGTCCAAGAATGAGTCTACATTAAGCAAGCCATCTCCATAGGCTACACTGTCAGTCCTCGAGTCCCTCGGGAGTGACAAAAATAATCTGGGCATCATGCCTTTTCTTCAGTTGATCATAAGTAAAATGTAGAGCTCCCCTATGAAGCCCCTTGATACAACCTATGTGGATTAATCTTAGTACCTCTAGAGGGTACTGAATACAAAATTTTTAATTCTTCAGCAAAATGGCCAATTCCGGCTCCCATAGAGAGCCCAAATATTAACCCAGGCTCTTGATCTGAACATAGTTAAATCTGACTTCCCTAGAGATGTTGTGTACCGAATATGAAAGCATTCTGACTGTTGGATCTGAAGAAGAGAAATTGTAAAGAAATTTCTTCGAATTGCACTAAGTTCAAATTTGGGCTACCATAGCAAGCCCAAATATTGACCTATGGCTCCAATTTGAACAAACTTGCATCTGACCCCCCTAGAGATGTTGTATACCAAATGTGAAAGCATTCTGACAAGTGAATCTGAAGAAGAAGATTTTTGAAGAAATTCCCTCATATTGTATTAAGTTAAATTTCATGTTCCCATATGGAGCCCAAATATTAACCTAGGCACTCGAATTGAACAACCTGGAATCTGACCCCCCTAGAGATGTTGTATACCAAATATAAAAGCATTCCGACTGGTGGATCTGAAGAAGTAGATATTTAAAGAAATTTTCTCATATTGCACTAAGTAAAAATTTGGTGCACTAAGTAAAAATTTGGGCTACCATAGTGAGCCCAAATATATACCTAGGGATTTGATTTGAACAAACTTGAATCTGACCCCCATAGAGATGTTGCATACCAAATATCAAAGCATTCTGACTGATGGACCTGAAGAAGAAGATTTTTTTAAATTACCCTCCATATTGAACAAAGATAAAATTTGGGCTTCCATAGGAAGCCCAAATATTAACCTAGGGACATGGTTTGAACAATCTAGAATCTGACCCTCATAACAATGATGTATACCAAATATCAAAAGATTCTGACTGGTGGTTCTGAAGAAGAAGATTTTTAAAGAATATTCCCCATATTACCCTATGTTAAAACTTTGGGCTCCTGTAGAAAGCCCAAATATGAACCAATGAGCTTTATTTCAACAAACTTTTATCTGACCCCCCTATGAATGCTGTATACCAAATATCAAAAGATTCTGATGATTGGTTCTAGAGAAAAGATTTTTTTAAATTTTTGCAAATATGCTGACTCAGCATTTTTTTGATGCCCATTACAGAACACCCTAACATAACTGATGGCAATTTTTTTTTTACCATTCAATTCTACTGGTCATAAGGATACTTCATACCAAATAAAAGCTCTCTGTTCCGTGGGGTTTGGGAAATATGGGCGTTTGAAAATATTTCTATTTTTAGCTCCCAGGGTTCCCATGGGGATGCGGGAATTTTTTTTTTTGCATGGGTCAAGTACTTATGACCCAATACTACCACAAACCAAATTTGGTTCATACCGGACCATCGGTTCAGAAAATAGAAATTTTGGGCGGGGCCAAAAATCTTACCCCTCCTATTACAAAGCCAAATATTACTTTACGAACTTCGTTTGAACAAACTTGATTCTACACCTCATATGGAAGCTCCATAGCAAATACCAAGTCATTGTACACACTGGTTCTTGAGAAGAAGATTTTTAAAATATTTTGGAGCATTTTCCCGCACTCCCTCCCTATGGGGCTGGGCATGCTGAGTTGGACAAAAATGAAATGCCCCTTTGGGACCATCACTCACACAAACCTTCACTTGAATTGGCCCAGTGGCTTTGGAGGAAAAGACCAAAACATGGTGTTGACGGACGCCGGATGACGGACGACGGCCGACGGACGGGAAGCGATGAGATTAGCTCAGCTTGACTTTGTCAAGATGAGCTAAAAAACTGTGCAAGGGGAAAGGGTCCCTGAACCATGTAACCTGCAATCCAACACACTATTATAAATTTGATTCAAACTATACAAAAATATTCTATGATGACTCACAGGATTTGTAATGATGGCAATAATAGCTTCTGGGCAAACCTCGGCACATGCATCACACAAATCTCTAACAATGGAAGCATTTGTATTGAAAAGATCATCTCTGGTCATACCTGAAAAGATATGAGAAAATATAACCCGAGGCTCAAGTGAGCCTAAAACCCTCACCTGGCTCAAGTTGTTAAAAGAGATAGGTGTATCAGTAAGTCAGCAGCAAGAGCAATTTTTTGATTTTGCTCTGACACAACCAAAGGCAACTTTTTGGCCATTGATTTCTGCTGGTCCTAGGAAAAAGCTTCCAAGCAAGCTCTGTTTTGTGAAGTATTAAAAAACAACCAAACAAAATTTTTTGTTTTGTTTTCAACTACTGTGGTTCTCTCTTCCCTCACCCCCCTGCCCCCCCCCCCCCCCCCCCAAAAAAAAAAAATGAAATACTTATGACCCAGTTATATACTTCATGACAAATTTGGTTCACATCTACCCATTGGAGCTGAAAGTTAAAAAATTTATAGTAATTTATATATTTTTTATACTTACCAATGACCCAGACTTAGCTGGTGCTAACCCTAATATTCTAGGGCCAAACAAAAATTTTGCCCCCCTCCCCAAAATTTGCATCAAAATCCAAAAATTAGATGTCCTATGTGATCCTCCATACTTTCATCCACTGCGCATGTCAAGGAAGTCCGAAATTGGAGCCAAATCCTCATTCTTACAATCAGTGCCTGGTAAGTGTTAAGTAATCCGCGGGGAGGTATGAGTTCCCAACTCCTGGGAGGGCCATCCCCGTCTGGGTCATTGGTAAGTATAAAAAATATATAAATTACTATAAATTTTTTAACATTTTTATACTGTACCAATGACACAGACTTAGCTGAATAGAAAAAAGGCTGGAGGGCCTAGGACATACAGGAAAATCCAAAAGGCTGAAACAGAATTATCCCTACAAGGAAAAGAGAATAGGTTTTACATGTATCTTTCTTGTTTGTTTCAAAAAGAAAGACACAATACCATCGAGTAATTAAGCACAATAACATCAATGATCTCTATTAACATCCAGTATAACCCATTATACTAATCTTTTTAAAGGAAAGCCAATAAATAAAGATAGTCCAGAAGATGCTTCTCTTTATACTCATTTAAAAGTGTCTGAGGATTGTATATTAGCGCTTGTATGACATGTGACATATACAAATGCTTCACACCAAGGTACACTTTAAAAATATTACATAAATGAGATAGACATTAGCTTTACACTTTAAAACCATCCCGGCACCGACTCGGAATTACGGACTCCAGAGGAGGTATTCCCTTGCTTTTCACTATAAAGCAGGTGATATAAGGGAACACCATCCCCACCCCCTTCCCCTTGCTCTGGGTCAAATACCCCCAGAACGAAGAGGGCAGCAGGACAGAGTCGCTACCAGAACAGAAAGCCTGCATAACTATAGTTGCAACTGTTTATTGGACGACATTCTGAACAACAGATAACGGACCTAAACAACGTAGGTTGCCAGAAATGGACTCAATATTTCTAAAATAAAAATTTGTGAACGTAGAAGGCTGAGACCAATAATGCAGCCTTCATTAGATCGGTAACAGCAACACTATTAGCATAAGCCCAAGATGTAGACAGCACTCTTACTTCATGCGCTGAAATCTACAGCACAGACTGCTGAGCTGAAGATAATTTTTCATAAACAGTACGGATAATTAATTGAATCCACCTTGCAATAGAATGGACTGTAATATCTTTTCTATTAGGCAGCAGAGACAGAAAGAAATGCTTACGTCCCTTTCTGATAAACTCGGATCTACGTTTGTAAATGCGCATGGCTCTAACTGGGCAGAGCAAAGGCCTTTGACCGTCTGAAGACGGAAGGGCCTTAATAACAATAGGTTCAGGATACTTATTAGGAGCCTGATTCTTAGCCAAAAATCCAACATTAGTAGTCAATGTAATAGTATTACCAAAAGTACGATAGTGAGAATCATCGACTGATAGTGCATGAAGCTTACTAACTCTTCTGGTAGAAGAGAAGGTTAAGAGAAAAGCTGTCTTATAAGATAAGAATTTGAAGTCCACTGTATCAAGTGGCTCAAATGGCGCTTCTTTTAGCTTCAGAAGAACCCAAGCTAAATTCCACTTTGGAATTAACCTAAGGGTTCTAGGTCTATTTATCGAAAAGTTTTTCACTAACTTAGATAAAGAGACATTAGATCCAATCTGTAACCTATCATGATGAGCATAGGTATCCAATAGCATAGACCTATAACCCTTAATGGTTACTGGCTGCAGTTTGATCTCGTCAAACAAGTAGACCAGAAAATCAGCAATGTCTGGAATGGAGGGATCATAAATAACAATAGAATGATCCCTACACCACCGATAGAAAACCTTCCACTTAGCAGCATAATTTAGCGAAGAGGAGGTCCTCCTACAGTTAGAAATCGCGTCCACTGCTCGTCCTGTAAAGTGCTTGCCATGCAAGAAGGACCGCACAACGGAAAAACGTGAAGGTTGAGACCTTGCAGGTTGTTATGCAGTGTGTGCGATTTCCCCTGCGAAAGAAGGCCCTCCCGTGGAGGAAGCTTCCGTGGAATGTCCCACAACAGACACCCGAGTAGATTTATCCATGGTCTCTGGGGTGACAGAGACGCTACCAACAGCAGTGAGATTGCTTGATTTTTAGCAATATCTGCTGAATCAACGGAGCTGGAGGATACGCGTATCCTATCATTCCATCCCAAGAGATCGAGAGGGCGTCTACTGCAAATGCTCGAGGATCTGGGCATGGCGACACATACGTCTGCAACTGATTGTTGAGATGCGTCGCAAACAAGTCTATCATAGGATGATCCCATTGGAAGCAAATCTGATTGAATTTTTCGTTTGTTGAGAGTCCATTCTGATGGCAACATGCGACCTTTCCGAGAAAGGGAGTCTGCTAGAACGTTCAGACGACTCGGTATATGATGGACTGATAGGAGAACTTGGTGCTCTAGGACAAACAGAAGGATCCTTTCCGTTGAATTAATAACGGAATGGAATGAGTGCCTCCCTGGTTCCGAATATATGCTACTAGTGTCAAATTGTCAGACAGAATTTGAACATGCGAATTCTGAAGAATGTTCATCCATTGACGTAGCGCAAGCCATATTGACATCATCTCTTTGATGTTTAGGTGCTTGTTTAGGAACTGCGGATCCCAAAGACCCTGGCACTTGGAATCTGTTGGGCTCAGAGTTGCGCCCCAACCTGTTTGACTCGCATCCGTCATTATCGTAAAACGCGGATCCGACAGTTGCAGTGGTACTCCTTGAGTTAACCACTGAATATCTGCTCAAGTCTGAATCTCTTGTTTCACTTGATTCGACAAGACGATGTTCGTTTCGAGCGAATGAGTCTTCACACTCCAGTTCTGAGTAAAAAATATCTGGAGTGGATGAGTGCGTAGCCGCCCCATCGGAATAAGATCCGCAACGGCTCCACACAAACCTGTCAGTCTCATGAATTCTCTCGCTGTTACTACATCTGAGTGACTACATCTGAGTGAAGACAAAAGCGAGCGTAACAACTGACTAATTTCGCTCTGGTTAACAGAGATTGTTATGCATCTCGAAGCTCATTCCCAGGTGGGTGAATGACTTGGACAGCACTAGATCCGACTTCTTTTCGTTTACTCTGAAACCGAGACGTTGGAGCAGTTGAGGCAGACTCTGAACATCGTTCTGAAGCGTTAACTCATTGCAGTACCTCTGAAGAATGTCGTCCAAGTAGGCCAACGTTACTACAGACGAATGAGCTTGGAAATGAGTCATTACCGAGTTCATTATTCGAGTGAATGCCCAGGGCGCTAAATTCAGACTGAAGCACATCACTCGGAACTGGTAAACGACTCCAAGGACAGCGAAGCGAAGATACTTTCTGAACTCTGGATGTACCATGACGTGAAAGTTCACATCTTTGAGATCTATGTTCGTAGCATAATCGTTCACTCGAATGCTCGTTCTGACCGATCGGATGGTCTCCATATAAAAGTTTGGAGCCACGATCAGCTTGTTTATCCAGTTCAGATCTATGACTGGACGAAACGAGCAATCTGGTTTGGGAACCAGAAACAGGTTACTGTAGAAACCTGGAGATTCTTGGTTTTCTACGACGTCTATAGCATTCTTGTCTAGAAGAGATTGAACTGATAGAAGCGATTTTGTCTTCTGAACATTTGACGGAAGCCGAGTCCAACGTGGACTTCGAGTTAACGGAGGTTTTTCCTTGAAGGACAGTTTTAGACCTTCGGAAATCACCCCTGCACCCATGCGTCGTCCATAATTAACAACCAATTGGTTAAGAATCTCGACAGCCTTCTGCAACTGGAACGCAATAGAGGTTTAAACCATCACCTGGACCTGCGAGGCCTGCCACGTCTTCCACGACCCGCACCTTGTCCCGTCGACCTAGGGGCGTCTGACCTGTTATCTCGGCCAGTATAACGGCCCCTGCCTGAATCGCTACTCTGATGGTCTCTAGAGTAAGACGTAGAGGCTTTCTTAGATCCTCTATAGGAACTTCCCTTGGACATATTCATCCCCAAAGTACCTGCCTTACTCTTCTCTGCTGAGTCCGACTTTTTAGAAGCGGATTTAAAAAGCAGAGAGTCCGAAGCTTTCTTAGTAATCTGATCATAGATAATAGAAAGCTTTCCGTCGGAGAGAAGCTCTCCGGAGACCGGAGCGACTCGAAGAGAGTTTTTCACCGTACTGTCCACTCTAGTGGACGCAGCCAGGGCAGCATCACGTCTGACCAACTCCAGATTTGCCAATGATAGGGTGGAGTTATACGTAGAATATGCTATAGCCCTCGAAAGAACTCTTATGGAAGTTTGAACATCCTGGAATTCTTTCCCTTCGAGACGTAATGATAACACTCTGGTAAGGTGATCTGCGTAAGATAATGCATCTAAATTAATTCTATTAGACGAGATTGTCATCTCCAGTATACTGGAGTTAATAGACATGGACGCTGGCAATGACAAGTTCAGGTCTTCAGCCTGGTCGTCCATCCGCAGAGGAACTCTCGGCACGCCTTGTCCTGCCGTTTCAAATCTATGTCTCGCATTGATGAAAGGCAGCTGTATAGCCCTAGGCGATAAGAAACCGGATATGCCAGTCTTAGAGGCTAGCTTTAATATAGCGTCATTCAAAAATTCAAATGACCGTGTGACATTACTGGACTGGGTCGGAAACTAAGGGACAGTGTCCCTAATCCGGCCGCAAAAGTCTGTGTCCAGTGACGCTATCAGTCTCTTTTCCGGTAATGCAGCATTTTGGTCCAGAGGAACAACATCTGGAAGGTGTTGCTGGACGAAATCTATGGCCACCTTATGTTGTTCAGAGAGGGAAAATTCCAGCTCCGCTGATTCCCTTTTGCCATCCGACTGGACCATATGAGATTCTCGGTCGTCCCTTTCTGACTCTGCAGGGGAGCGAACCGACCCAGCTTCCTCAGACAATTCCTGTTCCGAAATAGTTTCTGATGGCTGCTGGGATGCTGCAATGAGTTGAGCTATCTGTGATAGCAAGTCCACCACGGAGGCCTGTGGAGCCGCGGTCTTGCGTGACTTAGCCGCTGGAAGCTCCTGGGATGTTACTTCCTGCATACTTCTTTTATGCAAATGTCCCGACTGGTAAGGCCTCGTGTCCTTGGCTACCGGATGGCGTGACCTGATCGACGTGGAATCCCTGGTCGGTGAAGCAGGCTGGATATCAGAAGTCACGTAGCCAAGTTGCGGTCGTGTGTGCTGCTGTGAGGATGAGGAAGCCAATAGACGAGTCGCACCGGACTGTCTATACGACGGAGAGTCCCGAGGGGTGGATGACTGACGAAAATTACGTACAACAACATCTGGTCCCAGATGTTGTTGTAAGAGAGAGTGAGCTCTCTTGCTTGTGTTCCGGGCAGACCTGGACGAGCTAGTTACCGGACTGACTGGCTTCCTCCGTACTATCCTCGGATCCGTCGTCGCCGGGTGTGCACAATCCATGTTTATAGTGCTCGCATCACCCGAACTCCCTTCCTGGACCGCAACGGACGAACCCGGCTTCACAACCATTTCATGAATGATTGCTACACTGGGCGAGCTAGCAGGCGACAATGCCGTCGATCCTACGTGGGACCTCTTAGGCATTTGCCGAATTTCATTGAGCACTTTTTCCGCTAGCTCTTCATTTATCTGCGACGACGGGGGCACACTTCGTGAAGACATCACGGAAACATCACCCTGTTCTTGTTCCTCTGAAAAAGAGACTGAAAAACTAGAGTGACCCTGTGGTGAGAGGGCCGGCATGGACCTCTCATCACTAATAATATACCGTGACACACGTCTCCAACGTTTGTCATTCCAACTTGCACACACAGAGCAAGATTTAGTGCGAGTACACTGACTACAATTAACTGGTAGAGTGCTAAATTATTTTTCAAAGGTGATTTGTAACATGAGTATTTTTTTCAAAGATACAATACTCCCAGCAAGAGGAGCCTTAGTTTAGCAAGATTTCAGTATGATGAAATTTCTTCAAAAATCTTCTTCAGTCAGAATGCTTCATATTTGGTATACAACATCTTGGGGTGGGGTAGGGTGGGGTCAGATTCAGGTTTTCCCCAAGCTAAAAATAGATTCCCCAGTAGCCTGTGTTGACGGAACCTGTTTTAAGGTTGTGTGAATTTCTGAACTCTGCATGCTCTTTGAACTCTGCATTGTTCTTTGGCTAAAACTTGGCTTGTCCTTACGCATTATCACTGCATTTTTGACTTATTGTCCAGGTTGGAATCATATTCAGTGGGCATTTAGTGGTAATTCACTATTCACAGGCTGTGGTGTAAAGCATGTGGATAAAAGACATGTTAATTACTATGACGCCCACATAGTTGAGCTACCTCCCAGATATAACTTCTATTTTCTGAGAAAGCATGAGAAACAAAAGTAATGTTTTAGCCAAAGAACCATCAGTATTCAAGTGGCCTCAACAATAACAAACAAAAAATCCTGAAAGACTTATTACATAATTGTATTTTCAAAAAGCATTCAAAAATGTATTAGTGAATACATTTCAAAGTATTCATATTCAAATACATTTGAAAATTTGTGTGTTTGTATTCATATTCATAAAATTTCAATTGTATTCATATTCATAAAATTTCAAAGTATTCGCATTCATATTCAAAAACTTGAATAACCATCAATGGTTTACGATTATTTATATTTTTTAAAAGAAAAAAGAGAAACCATTATCGAGTGTAATTGGAAACTTCAAATAAAATGGATGACCAAATCATTACTACATTCACTGGACAAAAGAGTCTGAACCAGACCACAAAGTAATGATAATATCGATCACGATTCGCATTCCCAATCGAATCAATGATGGAATGCCTGTGCTTGGCTACATATTCATTTCCAAAGATCCAGGAACACAATTTATTCCTGTCATCAATGAAAGAGCAACCATTTACATGTATACTAATTTATTTACCAACCACAGAAAACATTTCAGTATGCCTACATGTCTGTTAGCAAACTGAAACATTATTATTATAAGGCCACACGTAATAAATTGATTCTCAGGCATTATTTTTTAAATCAGTGACGGAGGTAGAATTTTATTTTTGATTTTTTATCCCCGCATGATATTGTCGTGATCTCTGTCCGTCCGTCCGTCCGTCCGTCAGTACGTCACACCCTGAAAGGCTCCTAGGGTATTCAATTCGAAACGTTTAAACTACGCTAACGTGTTCAGGTAACATCTCTAGATGTGCATGAAGGTTTCGGAATTTTGATTTTGCCTCCGGTGGTTCCAGTGGAACCACTTTTATCGTTAGAAAATCAGTTTTCATCGAAAGACTCCTAGGGTATTTAATTCGAAATACTTAAACTATGCTAATGTGTTCAGGTAGCAACTCTAGATGTGCATGAAGGTTTCGGAATTTTGATTCGGTCCCCGGTGGTTCCAGTGGAACCACTTTTTTCGTTAGAAAATCAGTTTTCATCGAAAGGCTCCTAGGGTATTTAATTCGAAACGTTTAAACTATGCTAATGTGTTCAGGTAACATCTCTAGATGTGTATGAAGGTTTCGGAATTTTTATTTTGCCCCCGGTGGTTCCAGTGGAACCACTTTATTTATTTATTTATTTATTGTTGTTTAAGGTCACATACTTCTGCACAATGGCTAATCATGACCACAACATGGAGATAAAGTCAAGGTCAGTCAATCGTTTATACCCCATGCTGCCTATTTTAGAGGACTTGCACCCCAAGCATTAGTGACTGGGTCCTATTTTACCAGTGAAACAGAGCTTGTTTACCACAGTAAACAAGCACTGCTTCACTTCCCGGGGTTCCCACGGTGGGGGGGGGGGACCACTTTTATCATTAGAAAATCAGTTTTCATCAAAAGGCTCCTAGAGTATTCAATTCGCTAATGTGTTCAGGTAGCAACTCTAGATGTGCATGAAGGTTTCAGAATTTTGATTCGGCCCCCGGTGGTTCCAGTTGAACCACTTTCATCGCTAGATAATCAGTTTTCATCGAAAGGCTCCTAGAGTATTCAAATCGAAACGTTTAAACTATGCTAATGTGTTCAGGTAACATCTCTAGATGTGCATGAAGGTTTCAGAATTTTGATTTTGCCCCCGGTGGTTCCAGTGGAATCACTTTTATCGTTAGAAAATCAGTTTTCATCGAAAGGCTCCTAGGGTATTCAATTCAAAATGTTTAAACTATGCTAATGTGTTCAGGTAACATCTCTAGATGTGCATGAAGGTTTCGGAATTTTGATTTTGCCCCCGGTGGTTCCAGTGGAACCACTTTTATCGTTAGAAAATCAGTTTTCATCGAAAGGCTCCTACGGTATTTAATTCGAAATGTTTAAACTATGCTAATGTGTTCAGGTAGCATCTCTAGATGTGTATGAAGGTTTCAGAATTTTGATTTTGCCCCCTGTGGTTCCAGTGGAACCACTTTTATCGTTAGAAAATCAGTTTTCATAGAAAGGCTCCTAGGGTATTCAATTCGAAATGTTTAAATTATGCTAATGTGTTCAGGTGACATCTCTAGATGTGCATGAAGGTTTCAGAATTTTGATTTTCGCCGGAACCAGTGGAACCACTTTTATCATTAGAAAATCAGTTTTCATCGAAAGGCTCCTAGGATATTCAATTTGAAATGTTTAAACTATGCTAATGTGTTCAGGTAACATCTCTAGATGTGCATAAAGGTTTCGGAATTTTGATTTTGCCCCTGGTGGTTCCAGTGGAACCACTTTTATCGTTAGAAAAGAAGTTTTCTTTGAAAGGCTCCAAGGGTATTCAATTCGAAACTTTTAAACTATGCTAATGTGTTCAGGTAACATCTCTAGATGTGCATGAAGGTTTCGGAATTTTGATTTTGCCCCCGGTGGTTCCAGTGGAACCACTTTTATTATTAGAAAATCAGTTTTCATCGAAAGGCTCCTAGGGTATTTAATCCGAAACGTTTAAACTATGCTCATGTGTTCAGGTAACATCTCTAGATGTGCATGAAGGTTTCGGAATTTTGATTTTGCCCCTTGTGGTTCCAGTGGAACCACTTTTATCATTAGGAAATCAGTTTTCATCGAAAGGCTCCTAGGGTATTTAATCCAAAACGTTTAAACTATGCTCATGTGTTCAGGTAACATCTCTAGATGTGCATGAAGGTTTCGGAATTTTGATTTTTCCCCCGGTGGTTCCAGTGGAACCACTTTTATTGTTAGAAAATCAGTTTTCATCGAAAGGCTCCTAGGGTATTTAATTCGAAACGTTGAAACTATGCTAAGGTGTTCAGGTAACATTTCTAGATGTGCATGAAGGTTTTGGAATTTTGATTTGGCCCCAGGTGGTTCCAGTGGAACCACTTTTATCATTGGAAAATCAGTTTCCATCGAAAGTCTTCTAGGATATTTAATTTGAATTGTATAAACTATGCTAATGTGTTCATGTAGCATCACTAGATGTGTATGAAGGTTTCGGGATTTTGATTTTGCCCCAGGTGGTTCCAGTGGAACCACTTTTATTGTTAGAAAGTTAAAAAATTTATAGTAATTTATATATTTTTTATACTTACCAATGACCCAGACTTAGCTGGTGCTAACTCTAAAAAATCCAGGGCCAAACACAAATTTTGCCCCCCAATCCCCAAAATTTGCATCTAAAACCAAAAGAAATCATGTCCTAAAGGACCTCCATACTCTGCCCTTACTGCGCATGCGCAGTGTCAAGGACGTTCCGAAATTGGTGCCAATTATCATTCTTACTGGCAGTGCCTGGTCAGCGCTATTTACTCAGCGGGGAGGTAAGAGTTCCCAACTCCTGGGAGGGCCATCCCCGTCTGGGTCATTGGTAAGTATAAAAAATATATAAATTACTATAAATTTTTTAACATTTTTATACTGTACCAATGACCCAGACTTAGCTGAATAGTAAAAAGGCTGGAGGGCCTAGGACATAGAGGAAAATCCAATAAGCTCAACTATATAATATAGAGGCAACCCCTCAAGGAGAAAAGGAGTATTAGGCTTTACATGTATCTTTCTAATTTTATGTTAAATTAGAAAGATACAATACCCTTCATAATTGAGCACAATAACATTCATGTTCTATATTAACATCCAGTATAACCCTTTATACTAATTATTTTTAAAGTAAGCCAATAAATAAAGTTAGTCCAGAGAATTGAGACTCTTTATATTCTTTAAAAGTGTCCGAGGATTGTATATTAACGCCCGTTTGACACTTGACATATACAAATGCTTCACACCGAGCTACACTTTAAAAATAAGACATGAATGAATTTTTAATATTAATATTACACTTTAAAACCATCCGGAAACGACTCAGAAATACTGACTTCGGAGGAGGCATTCCCTTGCTTTTCACTATAAAGCAGGTGAACTAAGGGAACACCCTCCCCCCCCCCTTCCCCTTGCCCTGGGTCAAATAGCCCACAGCGAAGAGGGCAGCCGGACGGAGTCACTGCCAGAACAGAAAGCCTGCATAACTATAGTTGCAACTGTTTAGTGGACAACATTCTGAGCAACAGATAACGGACCTAAACAATGCAGGTCTCCAGAAATGGACTCAGTATTTCTGAGATAAAAATTCATGAATGTGGATGGCTGAGACCAATAAGCAGCCTTCATTAAATCTGTAATAGCAATACTATTAGCGTAAGCCCAAGAAGTAGCAAGAGCTCTTACTTCATGAGCCGAAATCTTAAGCACAGACTGCTGAGAAGAAGATAAATTTTCATAAGCAGTACGGATAGTTAATTGAATCCATCTAGCAATAGAATGCACCGAAATGTCCTTTCTATTAGGCATCAGAGACAGAAAGAAACGTTTTCGTCCCTTTCTGATAAACTGAGATCTCTGTTTATAGATACGTAATGCTCTAACAGGACAGAGTAAAGGCCTACGCCCGTCTGAAGACGGAAGAGCCTTAATAACAATAGGTTCCGGATATTTATTAGGAGCCTGATTCTTAGCTAAAAATCCAACATTAGTAGTGAAGGTGATAGTGTTCCCGACACTACGATAGTGAGAATCATCCACCGACAGTGCATGAAGCTCACTGACTCTTCTAGCAGAAGAGAAAGCTAAGAGAAAAGCTGTCTTATAAGACAAGAATTTGAAATCTACTGTCCCAAGAGGTTCAAATGGCTTTTCCTTCAGTTTAAGAAGAACCCAAGCTAAATTCCACTTAGGAATTAACCTAAGAGTTCTGGGTCTATTTATCGAGAAGTTTCTTACTAACTTAGATAAAGAGACATTAGATCCAATTTGTAAACTATCATGATGTGCATAGGTATCAGATAACATAGACCTATAACCCTTAATAGTAACAGGCTGCAGTTTGATTTCGTCAAACAAGTATACTAGAAAGTTTGCAATGTCTGGTATGGAGGGATCAAAAATATCAACAGAATGATCCCTACACCAACGACGAAAAACCTTCCACTTAGCCGCATAGTTTAGCGAAGAGGAGGTCCTCCTACAGTTAGAAATCGCGTCCACTGCTCGTCCTGTAAAGTGCTTGCCATGCAAGAAGGACCGCACAACGGAAAAACGTGAAGGTTGTGATGGAGTTGACGCGATTTCCCCTGCGAAAGAAGATCCTCCCATGGAGGAAGCTTTCGCGGTAGGTCCCACAACAGACACCTGAGTAGATTTATCCACGGTCTCTGTGGAGACAGAGATGCTACCAACAGAATCTTGCATTGAGATTGTTTTATCTTTAGCAATACTTGCTGAATTAACGGCGCTGGAGGATACGCATATCCTATCATTCCGTCCCAAGGGATCGACAGAGCGTCCACTGCAAATGCTCTTGGATCCGGACACGGAGACACATACGTCTGCAACTGATTGTTGAGATGTGTCGCAAATAAGTCTATCATTGGCCGTTCCCATTGGTAGCAAATCTGATTGAATACTTGTTTGTTGAGAGTCCACTCCGACGGCAACAAGCGACCCTTTCGTGAAAGGGAGTCTGCTAGTACGTTCAGACGACCCGGTATATGACGGACCGAAAGAAGAACCTGATGTTCTTGAGCAAACAGAAGGATTCTTTCCGTTAGATTGAACAACGGAATTGAATGAGGGCCTCCCTGATTCCGTATATACGCCACTACTGTCGTATTGTCGGATAGGATTTGGACATGAGCATTGTGAATAATGTCCATCCAATGACGTAACGCAAGCCAAATTGACATCATTTCCTTGATGTTTATGTGCTTGCCCAGAAATTGCCAAAGACCCTGGCATCTCGAATCCGTTGGGATCAATGATGCACCCCAACCTGTTTGACTGGCATCCGTCATAATGGTAAAACTGGGATCCGGCAACTGCAGCGGAACTCCCTGAGTTAACCACTGAATGTTTGCCCAAGTCTGAATCTCTCGTTTCACTTGATCTGACAAGAGAACGTCTATGTCAAGCGAATGAATTTTCACACTCCAATTCTGAGTCAAGAAAATTTGGAGAGGATGCGTGCGTAACCGCCCCATCGGAATGAGATCTGCAGCAGCTCCGCACAGACCTATCAGTCTCATGAACTCCCTCGCTGTGACTTTGTCTGCGTGCAGACAATAGCGAGCGTAACAACTGACTAATTTCGCTCTGGTTAACGGCAGACGAACGAGATTGTTGTGCGTCTCGAAGCTCATTCCCAGATGTGTGAATGACTTGGACGGCACCAGATCCGACTTCTCCTCGTTTATTATTAAACCGAGACGTCGGAGCAATAGAAGCAGATTCTGCACATCGTTCTGAAGCGTTAACTCGTTGCCGTACCTCTGAAGAATGTCGTCCAGGTAGGCCGACGTTACCGCAGACGAATGAGCTTGGAAATACATCATTACCGAGTTCATTACCCGAGTGAAAGCCCAGGGTGCTAGATTCAATCCGAAGCACATCGCCCGGAATTGATACACCACCCCTAGGACTGCGAAGCGTAGATACTTTCTGAATGTCGGATGAACCATGACGTGAAAGTACGCATCTTTGAGATCTATGCTTGTTGCATAATCGTTCACCCGAATACTCGCTCTGACCGATCGAATCGTCTCCATATAAAACTTCGGAGCGACGATCAGCTTGTTTATCCAGCTCAAATCTATGACTGGACGGAACGAGCCGTCTGGTTTCGGAACCAGAAACAGATGGCTGTAGAATCCCGGTGTCTCCTGGTTTTCTACGACCTCTACCGTGTTCTTCATTAAAAGAGACTGCACCTCTGATAACAGAGCGTCTCTTTTCTGCGGATTTGACGGAAGTTGAGTCCATTTTGGACTTCGAGTTAATGGAGGCTTTCGTTTGAAGGATATCTTTAGACCTTCCAAAATCACCCCTCTCACCCAAGGGTCTCCGTAATCGACGCCCACTCTTGTGAAAAACTCGACAACCTTCCGCCAACTGGCACGCGATAGAGGTTGAAGCCATCACCTCCTGGACCTGCGAGGCCTGCGGTAGGAGAAACCACGTCCTCCATGACCCGCACCTCGTCCCGTTGACCTCGGGGCGTCTGACCGGTTGTCCTGGCCCGAAGGACGTCCCGAACGTGAGTCGCTGCCTTGACGGTCTCTTGAATAAGACCAAGAGGACGCACCGGAACCTCTATAGGAACATCTCTTGGGCGCATTAGACCCAGAAGTGCCTGTCTTACTCTTATCTGCCGTGTCCGACTTCTTAGAAGCAGATTTGAACAGCAGAGAATCCGAAGCTTTCTTAGTAATTTTATCGTAAATTGCAGAAAGCTTGCCGTCGAAGAGAAGTTCTCCGGAGACCGAAGCGACTCTGAGAGAGTTCTTCACCTTACTATCCACGAGTGTGGATGTAGCTAGGGCTGCGTCACATCTAACCAACTCCAGGTTTGCCACTGAAAGGGCGGAGTTACATGAGGAATAAGCTACTGCCCTTGAAAGAAGTCTTAAAGAGGATTGTATATCCTGGAATTCTTTCCCTTGAAGACGCAGTGATAACGCCTTAGTAAGGTGGTCTGCGTAAGATAAAGCATCTAAACTGGCTCTGTTAGACGAAATAGTTGTCTCCAACACCGCGGTTGGAATAGACGCAGACGACGGTAATGATAATTCTAAGTCTTCCGCCTCGTCGTCCATACACAGAGGAACTCTCGGGATACCCTGTCCTGCCGTATCGAATTTATTCCTTGCATTAATGAAAGGCAGGTTGAGAGTATTGGCGGACAAGAAACCTGCTTTTCCTGTTTTGGAAGCAAGTTTGAATATAGCGTCGTTCAATAATTCAAATGTTCTTGCAACATTATTGGACTGAGACGGAAACTCGGGAGCGATGTCCCTGAACCGCTCAAAGAAATCAGAGTCCAATGACGCTATAATTCTCTTGTCCGGAACCGCAGCAGTCTGGCCCGACGGAACAACTTGAGGGAGAAAGTGCCGGATGAAGTCCACGGCAGCTTTATGTTGCTCCGAAAGGGATAGCTCAAAGTCATCCGTATCCCTTTCACCATCCGGTCGGACCTCATGATGCTCCCGGTCGTCCGCCCCCGATGCTTCAGCGGAGCGTACCGACCCAGCGCCGTCGGATAATTCCCGATGCGACACCGTTTCTGTCGGCTGCTGGGATGCTGCGATAAGTTGTGCTATCTGCACAAGTACGTCCGACATCGAGGCCTGCGGAGGCGCATTCTTTCGCCGCTTCGCCGAGGGCAGCTCCGCATCTGATGACTCCCGCATACTCTTCCTATGCGAACATCCGGAGTCGATCGGCCTCGTGTCCCTGGCTACCGGATGGTGTGACCTGGTCGCCGAAAAATCCCTGATCGGCGAAGCTGGTAAAATATCGGCGGTCACGTAGCCAAGGCGCAGTCATGTGCGCGGACGAGAGGAAGAAGCCTGAGCAGTCTCCGCGGACTGCCTATACAACGGAGCGTCCCGAGCGACGGACGTGTGCTCCGCTTGCGACACATTTTGTACCACAATATCTGGTCCCAGATGTTGTTGTACGAGAGAGGGGCCTCTCTCGCTCGCGGTCCGGCTGGACCTGGACGAGCTAGGAACAGGACTCAAAGGCTTCCTCCGATCTCGCCTACTATCCGCCGTCACTGGGTGTGCACGTTGAATGTTTATAGTGCTCGCATCACCCAACATTTCCTCCTAGACCGCATCGGACGAACCCGACTGCCGAACCATTCGGTGAATGGACGCTACACCGGGCGAGCTAGCGAACGACATTTGTTTAATCTCCATGAGCACTTTTGCCGCTAGCTCTGTATTCATTTGTGACGACGGAAGCGCACTTGCGGAAGATAACATGGAAACATCACCCTGTTCTTGTTCCTCTGAAATAGAAACTGATAGAGTAGAGTGACCCTGTGGTGAAAGAGCCGGCATAGCCCTTTCTCCACTAACAACATATCGTGACACACGTTTCCAATGTTTGTCATCCCAAAATTGACATATAGAACAGGGATTAGTGCGAGAACACTGACTACAATTAATGCAATGATCATGAAAGTCAGAGGAAGATTTCTTCCTATTACAATTTGAACAATATCCTTTCATTGTGAAAAGTCAACAACAAGTCCTAGTTACTCGCACAAACCCCTGACACAAAGATACATAATAACATGATCCATTAATAATGAAAAAACAATTGAAAATCAAAATAATTTTTAAAAAATATTTTTTCAGAGAAGCCCAAGTTTCTGAAAAGTAACGTTGAGCCCCAATGGATCCGATGGCCAAGTGTGGTCAAAAATTTTAAATTTATATTAAATAATTAATGCAACACTTACGGATAATAAAAATGTATCTTATAGTGAGATAAACTACTCCAAAGGCAAACAGCCCCCCTCAAAAGAGACTGTTGCCAATGTAAACAAATAGTGTAAAAACACCAGAAAACATGACTCCAGGCACTGACAAAACTGGCCCGAAATCAGTCATCAAAATTACACTCTATCTGATGAAAGACAGAGACTCCCAGGGGAGAATCTGCAGAACATCAGATGGAAGATGCAGAACACAACGTTCATACACCCATGGGTGAAAACGTAACTATGGGGAAAATAACAGAAAACATTCTGTAACCAAGCAACTCTCCCAAGAGAATTTAGAAATGATCTTTCTCAAAAATATGCCAAAAGCATGGGAGAATTGCAAGGGGGGACTTAGAAGAGCAGGGGAGAGGAAACACTGAATAAGCAGTGCAACTTTTTAGCAAGAATGAAAACAAGAGGCCCATGCCTCGAAAATAGGCAACTTAACATAATTTCATAAAAAATTTTAAGTACAGCCCTGATTATTTTTTGTCACTCCTTTTTCCTCTCCTCCTTCTATATCCTCCTTAGAATCACCATTTCTCCAATAATTACGTGTCTGGCATCCTTTAAACTGAGATTTACAAGCACAAAGATCAGTGAGATGTTGACTGATGAAGGGCCAAACAGAGAATGATAATTGGCGCCAATTTCGGAACGTCCTTGACACTGCGCATGCGCAGTAAGGGCAAAGTATGGAGGTCCTATAGGACATGATTTCTTTTGGTTTTAGATGCAAATTTTGGGGATTGGGGGGCAAAATTTGTGTTTGGCCCTGGATTTTTTAGAGTTAGCACCAGCTAAGTCTGGGTCATTGGAACAGTATAAAAATACCCAAATTCTGAATAATTTGACCTTGAGGTCAACTTCAAGGTCAAAGCATGGCAACCTTGGTATGCGAACGTTGTCTTGAGATAATCTACCCACATACCAAATATCAAAACCCTATCTATTAAGGGAAAAAAGTTACAGCCCAGACACGAACTTGTCAGAAAAGAACCCCGAATTCGGAATAATTTGACCTTGAGGTCAAAGTTCAAGGTTAAAGCATGGCAACCGTGGTATGCGACACATCGTGTTGAGATATTCTACCCACATACCAAATATCAAAACCCTATCTATTAAGGGAAAAAAGTTACAGCCCGGACACGAACTTGTCAGAAAAGAACCCCGAATTCTGAATAATTTGACCTTGAGGTCAAAGTTCAAGGTCAAAGCATGGCAACCTTGGTACGCGACACATCGTTTTGAGATAATCTACCCACATACCAAATATCAAAACCCTTTCTATTGAGGGAAAAAATTTACAGCCCGGACACGAACCTGTCAGAAAAAAAAAATCTGAATAATTTGACCTTGAGGTCAAACTTCAAGGTCAAAGCATGGCAACCTTGGTACGCGACATGTCATCTTGAGATAATCTATCCACATACCAAATATCGAAACCCTATCTATTAAGGGAAAAAAGATACAGCCCGGACACGAACTCGTCTGAAAAGAACCCCAAATTCGGAATAATTTGACCTTGAGGTCAAAGTTCAAGGTGAAAGCATGGCAACCGTGGTACGCGACACATCGTCTTGAGATAATCTACCCACATACCAAATATCAAAACCCTATCTATTAAGGGAAAAAAGTTACAGCCCGGACACGGACTTGTCAGAAAAGAACCCCGAAAACGGAATAATTTGACCTTGAGGTCAAAGTTCAGGGTCAAAGCATGGCAACCTTGGTACATGACACATCGTCTTGAGATAATATACCCTCATGTCAAATATCAAAACCTTATCTATTAAGAGAGAAAGATTACAGCCCGGACGCATGAACAGAGCGATCACTATAGGGCGTCTGCCTCACGGCGGGGCCCTAATAATATCTGCATCCATTTGAATGGAATTAAAAACCAAAACTGTTGTACACTATATTTGCACCAATGACATTTTCAAGACAGTAATCAAAGATTTCAGGCTTTCAGTATCAATACATGAAACTCAACACAAAAATCCATTAATATTCATGACCTGTCAACAGCAAGGCTGAAGCATTGTAAAATGTTCATCAGTTTATCAAATGCAGTTTCCTTTGATGAACTATAACTTGCCACTTGCTCTTCATTTATAGTGTCCGATATATTTATTTCTACACGTAATTTTGAAAGCTTGAACATCAAAATCGGTTTCAAATTCACAGTTGAAGTCGGATGGAAATTTAGGGTTACAATGGCACTACTGCTTCTCGGCCTCGCGTAATTTGGCGTAAATAATTTTTGTTTGCTACTCGGCCTCATTTTGAGCCGAAAAACGCAGCTTTCAAGGCCAAATGGCATCCCAAATAAATTATTTTACTTCAACTTTTCACTGTCAACTTTATGCCAATTATTTTATTTTTTCATTTTTCATCTTCAGTGATAATGTTCAGTTATTTTTGTTTTTATATATTGATTTATTTAATTACTTTTTTTACACAGCCGTGCATTCCTTGACCCGAATTGTTCAAACAGTTTGTTCTCCATATTCAAGTGTATTGCTTGTAAAATCAGCATATCATATTTCCCTTGGGTGGTAAAAGATATGTTCCCCATTTCATGTTGTTCCCTGTATCCGATTCTATTACGTGCAAAATAACCGTAGCATATCTTCCCTGGGTGGCAACAAGTAAAGATATGTTCGGCGCTTCACTTTGCTTTTTGTATTCAAGTGTAAATTATGCAAAAAATACCGTATAATATCTTCCTTGGGTGGCAACAAGTAAAGATATGTTCCGCGTTATTACGCAAAAAGCAAATGTGAATTAGACACTATTTCTAAAACATCGCCCTAGTAACAGAGGCAGAGGCAAGTAAGTTTGTATACTGTATTCACACATCCAACCACTCCTTGGCCCGAATCATTCAATCATTTAAAAGCGTGCCTCCATATCTCCACCCCAATACCCAACCCGCATCAATCAGACATCAGAACCGCTGATGAAAAAGAGAATCTTTTTATACTTTCCTTGCGTAGTAATAAAGCCCCCCCCCCCCCCCCCCCACCCGATCCTTCCAGGGTGTGTAAATGTCTTGTCCCCACCCACTATTGCAGCATATATATGCCCTCCACCACTGATCTAACTGCAGCCCCTGCTATAATATCTACACTGACAATCGTAGGCGAGGGTTCCATACACCCCATCCACACCCCCCCCCCCCCACCCCCACATATGCATGATGTACACACTGACATATACCCAATGATCATAATCTCACAACATATACATGCTATGTTCAACACCAATGCACTTTTAAGTGTAATTGCTAATTTAGGAGAATATTTGGAAGTATTCTTGTCTATTGAGCCTATTGGGTTCTAGTGTTTGAAGTTTGTTAATCCAAAATGCTTCACGATACCTCCTGCAAGCTGTATTTTGTTGATTAATTTGTTCAATCCCAATAATCTTAAAATTGTTTATACTATGGTTTTTGGTCAGAAAATGATGTGGTATCGGTTCATTCATAACCTCAAGTTTTATTCTACTCAGATGGTTTTGCATTCTCTCATACAATTTTGTCCCCGTCTCTCCCACGTACACAACTTCATTGCACTTGTCGCAGAGAATCCCATACATCACATTCCTGGATATGCAGGTGATTTTTTTGCCTATGTAGTAGGCCATTCCGTTCTTGTTCCGTTATATATATATATATATGAAAGACTGATGCCAATGGGGATCGAACCACTGCCTTGAGTGAGAATCAATCTCTTCTTCAAATTTCCTGCTTGAGATTTCATGGACGCTCGAACTGCTAGCATGCCTTTTTTGGGGCTTGTCGGTAGCCGAGTGGTCTATGGTGCTGGTCCAGTTTTGTTAGGTGATTGGTGCCGCAGAAATGTACTCTCGTCATGGCAGTGGTTCGATCCTCATTGGCGTCAGAGTCTTTCATCCTAAAAAATGCATAACAGAAGTGCCGAATTCTGTATTCTATACCTCAAGCAGGAAATTTGAAAAAGTGATTGATTCTCACTGATTTCATCTGCATTACATGGTATAATACATTGTAAACAGCTAATTCTGAGGGATTCCGAGTAATTTCGTGTGGACTGTGCCAGTTCCATGGATGCTCGATCTGCTAACATGCCTTTTTTGGGGCTTGTCGGTAGTCGAGTGGTCTATGGCGCTGATCCAGTTTCACTAGGCGATTGGTGCCGCAGAAATGTACTCTCATCAAGGCAGTGGTTCGATCCCCATCGGCATCAGAGTCTTTCATCCTATATATATAAAACTTAACCATCGGTATTTGCGCAAGTTCAATGGAAAGACAAGCTTAATAATAGTATTGAAAGTGTTAGTCTCAAAGGAAGACTTGGAACAGAGTAGTCAATGGATATTGAAAGTCAAGACAACACCAGAATAACTGACATACGTGCGTGAGACCAATAAAATAAATGAAAGTGTCAATGACACTGTAGCTCAACTTGACAAACTTGAACTTGGAAAGTTATAAATGAAACGGCAAAATTGAAGATCATTGGTACCAATGTTATTTGATGAAATTTCAACATAACAGCATTGTGTGTGCACAACGTCAGAGTGATCCATGCAATTTTTAAATGTAAACAGTAAGACTGGTTAAAGGATGAATGTTGATACACAAATGCAGTATGTTCAGAGTTATTGTAAATGTTAACTTTTTTCACAGAAATGAATGCTAATCAATAGCTCTAATCTAAAGGTCTTGCCTAATGAGCACACCAAGTTCAAAAACAATCCTATGATAAATGTGGCCTGTAGGCCATGTCAAAGAATGTTGATGCACAAATGCAATAAATTCAAAGATTGTTGCTAACAGCAACAGTTTTTGATGGAAATGAAAAGAAAACCAACAGCTCCTATCTTTGTCACCCTGCATAAGCATACAAAGTTTCAAAACAACCTGATAATGAATGTGCCCTCTGAGGCATGCCAAAGGAAGATGTTAATGCACAAATGCACTTAGTAGAAGGTCATTGCTTGTGGCAATGGTTTTGGGGGTTTTTTTATGGAAATTCATAAATATACCCTGCTGAGAGTTCAAAAGGGATAAGCTGATGCACAAATGCAGTAAGTTCAAAGGCTGGTGATAACGACAATAATGTTTTATGGAAATGAAAAAAAGCAATAGCTCACATCTAGAGGTCACCCCGAACACACATACCAAGTTTCAAAGTGATCCGATCATAAATGTGTCCTGAAGGGTGTGTTACAGGGAAATATTGAGGCCTGACTAAACTAAGTTCAAAGGTCAGCGGCAACATTTTTTGACAGAAATGGAAGAAAATCGCCAGCTCCCATATAGATGTCACCCCATACAAGCACACCAAGATTGCAAGCGATCCAATCATAAATGTGCCCTGCAGGGTGTGTCAAAGGGAAATATTGATGCTTAACTGCACTAAGTTTTTACTAAGTTCATCGAAGGTCATTGCCAGTGGCAACATTTTTTGACGGAAGAGGTCACCCCAAACAAGCATGCCACGTTTCAAAGCAATCCAATCATAAATGTGCCCTGTAGGTTGTGCCAAAGGGAAATATTGAGGTCTGACTAAACTAAGTTCTAAGAATGTTGGCAACATTTTTTGATGGAAATTGAAGAAAATCGATAGCTCCCATCTAGAGGTCACCCCAAACAAGCATACCGAGTTTCAAAGTGATGCTATCATAAATGTGACCTGTAGGGTGCTCCAAAGGGAAATATTGAGGTTTGACTAAACTAAGTTCTAAGAACGTTGGCCGCGGCAACATTTTTTGACGGAAATTGAAGAAAATCGATAGCTCCCATCTAGAGGACACCCCAAGCAAGCATACGAGGTTTCAAAGCAATCTCACTAGGGCTGCACGATATTTCTATACACCGGTAATACCGGTATTGAAATCTTCACCGGTTGAATATCGTCCATTCTATGTGAATACCGGTATATCGTCTGTAACGATATTCATTTTTAGCACATGATATAAAACGTAGTTGCCTTCATTTTCCTAAAAAGTTAAAAAATTTATAGTAATTTATATATTTTTTATACTTACCAATGACCCAGACTTAGCTGGTGCTAACTCTAACAAAACCAGGGCCAAACACAAATTTTGCCCCCCAATCCCCAAAATTTGCATCCAAAACAAAAAGAAATCATGTCCTAAAGGACCTCCATACTACGCCTCTACTGCGCATGCGCAGTGACGCAGACGTCCCGAAATTGGCGCCAATTATCATTCTTACTGGCAGTGCCTGGTCAGCGCTATGTACTCAGCGGGGAGGCAAGAGTTCCCAACTCCAGGGAGGGCCATCCCCGTCTGGGTCATTGGTAAGTATAAAAAATATATAAATTACTATAAATTTTTTAACATTTTTATACTGTACCAATGACCCAGACTTAGCTGAATAGTAAACAGGCTGGAGGGCCTAGGACATAGAGGAAAATCCAATAAGCTCAACTATATAGTAAAGAGGTAACCCCTTAAGGAGAAAAGGAGTATTAGGCTTTACATGTATCTTTCTTATTTAATATTAAATTAGAAAGATACAATACCCTTAATAATTGAGCACAATAACATTCATGTTCTATATTAACATCCAGTATAACCCTTATACTAATTATTTTTAAAGCAAGCCAATAAATAAAGTAGTCCAGAGAATTGAGACTCTTTATAGTCATTTAAAAGTGTCCGAGTATTGTATATTAAAGCCCGTTTGACACTTGACATATACAAATGCTTCACACCGAGCTACACTTTAAAAATAAGACATGAATGAATTTAAACATTAATATTACACTTTAAAACCATCCCGGAAGCGACTCAGAAATACTGACTTGGAGGAGGCATTCCCTTGCTTTTCACTATAAAGCAGGTGACCTAAGGGAACACCCGCCCCCCACCCCCCCCCCCCCCCACCCCCTTCCCCTTGCCCTGGGTCAAATAGCCCAGAGCGAAGAGGGCAGCCGGACGGAGTCACTGCCGGAACAGAAAGCCTGCATAACTATAGTTGCAACTGTTTAGTGGACGACATTCTGAGCAACAGATAACGGACCTAAACAATGCAGGTCTCCAGAAATGGACTCAATATTTCTGAGATAAAAATTTGTAAATGTGGATGGCTGAGACCAATAAGCAGCCTTCATTAAATCTGTAATAGCAACACTATTAGCATAAGCCCAGGAAGTAGAAAGAGCTCTTACTTCATGAGCAGAAATCTTAAGCACAGACTGCTGAGAAGAAGATAAATCTTCATAAGCAGTACGGATAGTTAACTGAATCCATCTAGCAATAGAATGGACTGAAATGTCCTTTCTATTAGGCATCAAAGACAGAAAGAAACGTTTCCGTCCCTTTCTGATAAACTGAGATCTCTGTTTATAGATACGTAATGCTCTAACAGGACAGAGTAAAGGCCTACGCCCGTCTGAAGACGGAAGAGCCTTAATAACAATAGGTTCCGGATATTTATTAGGAGCCTGATTCTTAGCTAAAAAACCCACATTAGTAGTGAAGGTGATAGTGTTCCCAACACTACGATAATGAGAATCATCCACCGATAGTGCATGAAGCTCACTGACTCTTCTAGCAGAAGAGAAAGCTAAGAGAAAAGCTGTCTTATAAGATAAGAATTTGAAATCTACTGTCCCAAGAGGTTCAAATGGCATTTCCTTCAATTTAAGAAGAACCCAAGCTAAATTCCACTTAGGAATTAATCTAAGAGTTCTGGGTCTATTTATCGAAAAGTTTCTAACCAACTTCGATAAAGAGACATTAGATCCAATTTGTAAACTATCATGATGTGCATAGGTATCAGATAACATAGATCTATAACCCTTTATAGTAACAGGCTGCAGTTTGATTTCGTCAAACAAGTATACTAGAAAGTTTGCAATGTCTGGTATAGAGGGATCGAATATATCTACAGAATGATCCCTACACCAACGACGAAAAACCTTCCACTTAGCCGCATAGTTTAGCGAAGAGGAGGTCCTCCTACAGTTAGAAATCGCGTCCACTGCTCGTCCTGTAAAGTGCTTGCCATGCAAGAAGGACCGCACAACGGAAAAACGTGAAGGTTGAGACCTTGCGGGTTGTGATGGAGTTGGCGCGATTTCCCCTGCGAAAGAAGATCCTCCCGTGGAGGAAGCTTCCGCGGTAGGTCCCACAACAGACACCTGAGTAGATTTATCCACGGTCTCTGTGGCGACAGAGATGCTACCAACAGAATCTTGCATTGAGATTGTTTTATCTTTAGCAATACTTGTTGAATTAACGGCGCTGGAGGATACGCATATCCTATCATTCCGTCCCAAGGGATCGAGAGAGCGTCTACTGCAAATGCTCTTGGATCCGGACACGGAGACACATACGTCTGCAACTGATTGTTGAGATGTGTCGCAAATAAGTCTATCAATGGCCGTTCCCATTGGTAGCAAATCTGATTGAATACTTGTTTGTTGAGAGTCCACTCCGACGGCAACAAGCGACCCTTTCGTGAAAGGGAGTCTGCTAGCACATTCAGACGACCCGGTATGTGACGGACCGAAAGAAGAACGTGATGTTCTAACGCAAACAGAAGGATTCTTTCTGTTAGATTGAACAACGGAACTGAATGAGTGCCTCCCTGATTCCGTATATACGCCACTACTGTCGTATTGTCAGATAAGATTTGGACATGAGCATCGTGAATAATGTCCATCCAGTGACGTAACGCAAGCCAAATTGACATCATTTCCTTGATGTTTATGTGCTTGCACAGGAATTGCGGATCCCAAAGACCCTGGCATCTCGAATCCGTTGGGATTAATGATGCACCCCAACCTGTTTGACTGGCATCCGGCATAACGGTAAAACTCGGATCCGGCAACTGCAGCGGAACTCCTTGAGTTAACCACTGAATGTTTGCCCAAGTCTGAATCTCTTGTTTCACTTGATCTGACAAGAGAACGTCTACATCGAGCGAATGAATTTTCACACTCCAATTCTGAGTCAGGAAAATTTGAAGAGGACGTGTGCGTAACCGCCCCATCGGAATGAGATCCGCGGCGGCTCCGCACAGACCTATCAGTCTCATAAATTCTCTCGCCGTGACTTTGTCTGCGTGCAGACAATAGCGAGCGTAACAACTGACTAATTTCGCTCTGGTTAACGGCAGACGAACGAGATTGTTGTGCGTCTCGAAGCTCATTCCCAGATGAGTGAATGACTTGGACGGCACCAGATCCGACTTCTCCTCGTTTACTATAAAACCATGACGTCGGAGCAATAGAAGAAGATTCTGAACATCGTTCTGAAGCGTTAACTCGTTGCCGTACCTCTGAAGAATGTCGTCCAGGTAGGCCGTTGTTACCGCAGACGAATGAGCTCGGAAGTAGATCATTACCGAGTTCATTACACGAGTGAAAGCCCAGGGTGCTAGATTCAATCCGAAGCACATCGCCCGGAATTGATACACCACTCCTAGGACTGCGAAGCGTAGATACTTTCGGAATGTCGGATGTACCATGACGTGAAAGTACGCATCTTTGAGATCTATACTCGTTGCATAATCGTTCACCCAAATACTTGCTCTGACCGATCGAATTGTCTCCATATAAAACTTCGGAGCGACGATCAGCTTGTTTATCAAGCTCAAATCTATGACTGGACGGAACGAGCCGTCTGGTTTCGGAACCAGAAACAGATGGCTGTAGAATCCCGGAGATTCCTGGTTTTCTACAACCTCTACCGCGTTCTTCATTAAAAGAGACTGCACCTCTGATAACAGAGCTTCTCTTTTCTGCGGATTTGACGGAAGATGAGTCCACTTTGGACTTCGAGTTAATGGAGGCTTTCGTTTGAAGGATATCTTTAGACCTTCCGAAGTCACTCCTCTCACCCAAGGGTCGTCCGTAATCGACGCCCATTCTTGTGAAAAGCTCGACAACCTTCCGCCAACCGGAACGCGATAGAGGTTTAAGCCATCACCTCCTGGACCTGCGAGGCCTGCGGTAGGAGAAACCACGTCTTCCACGACCCGCACCTCACTCCGTCGACCTCGGGGCGTCCGACTGATTGTCCCGGCCTGAAGGACGTCCCGAACGAGAGTCGCTATCCTGACGGTCTCTCGAATAAGACCAAGAGGACGCACCGGAACCTCTATAGGAACCTCTCTTGGGCACATTAGACCCAGAAGTGCCTGTCTTATTCGTGTCTGCTGTATCCGACTTCTTAGGAGCAGATTTGAACAACAGAGAATCCTTAGCTTTCTTTGTAATTTTATCATAAATAGCGGAAAGCTTGCCGTCAAAGAGAAGTTCTCCTGAGACCGAAGCGACTCTAAGAGAGTTCTTCACCTTAGAATCCACTAGTGTGGATGTAGCTAGGGCTGCGTCACGTCTAACCAACTCCAGATTTGCCACTGAAAGGGCGGAGTTACACATGGAATAAGCTACTGCCCTTGAAAGAAGTCTTAAAGAGGATTGTATATCCTGAAACTCTGAAGGTGCAGTGATAACGCCTTAGTAAGGTGATCTGCGTAAGATAAGGCATCTATATTGGCTCTGTTAGACGCAATAGCTGTTTCCAACACCGCGGTTGGAATAGAAGCTGACGACGGTAATGATAGCTCTAAGTCTTCCGCCTCGTCGTCGATACGCAGAGGAACTCTCGGTATACCCTGTCCTGCCGTATCGAATTTATTCCTTGCATTATGAAAGGCAGGTTGAGAGTATTAGCGGACAAGAAACCTGCTTTCCCCGTCCTGGAAGCAAGTTTAAATATAGCGTCGTTCAATAATTCAAATGTTCTTGCAACATTATTGGACTGCGACGGAAACTCGGGAGCGATGTCCCTGAACCGCTCAAAAAATTCAGAGTCCAATGACGCTATAATTCTCTTGTCCGGAAGCGCAGCAGTCTGGCCCGACGGAACAACTTGAGGGAGAAAGTGCCGGATGAAGTCCATGGCAGCTTTATGTTGTTCCGAAAGGGATAGCTCCAAGTCATCCGTATCCCTTTCACCATCCGGTCGGACCTCATGATGTTCCCGGTCGTCCGCCCCCGATGCTTCGGCGGAGCGTACCGACCCAGCGCCGTCGGATAATTCTCGATCCGACACCGTTTCTGTCGGCTGCTGGGATGCTGCGATAAGCTGTGCTATCTGCACAGGAATGTCCGGCGTCGAGACCTGCGGAGGCGCAGTCTTTCGCTGCTTCGCCGAGGGCAGCTCCGCATCAGATGGCTCCCGCATACTTTTCCTATGCGAACATCCGGAGTCCATCGGTCTCGAATCCCTGGCTGCCGAATGGTGTGACCTGGTCGCCGAAGAATCCTTGATCGGCGAAGCTGGTAATATATCGGCGGTCACGCAGCCAAGGTGCGGTCGTGTGCGCTGACGAGAAGAGGAAGCCTTAACAGTCTCTGCGGACTGCTTATACAACGGAGCGTCCCGAGCGACGGACGTATGCTCCGCTAAAGACACATTTTGTACCACAACATCTGGTCCCAGATGTTGTTGTACGAGAGAGGGGCCTCTCTCGCTCGCGGCCCGGCTGGACCTGGACGAGCTAGGAACCGGACTCAAAGGCTTCCTCCGTTCTCGCTTACTATCCGCCGTCACTGGGTGTGCATCTATTATGTTTATAGTGCTCGCATCACCCAAAATTTCCTCTTGGACCGCATCTGACGAACCCGGCTGCCGAACCATTCGGTGAATGGACGCTACACCGGGCGAGCTAGCGGACGACATTTGTCTAATCTCCATGAGCACTTTTGCCGCTAGCTCTGAATTCATTTGTGACGACGGACGCACACTTGAAGAAGATAACATGGAAACATCACCCTGTTCTGGTTCCTCTGAAATAGAAACTGAGAGAGTAGAGTGACCTTGCGGAGAAAGAGCCAGCATCGCTCTTTCTCCACAAACAACATATCGTGACACACGTTTCCAATGTTTCTCATCCCAATGTTCACATATAGGACAGGGATTAATGCGAGAACACTGACTACAATTAATACAATGATCATGAAAGTCAGAGGAAGATTTCTTCCTATTACAATTTGAACAACGTCCCTTCATTGTGAAAGAACAACAATAAGTCCTAGTTACTCGCAAAAACCCCTGACACAAAGATACATAATAACATGATCCATTAATAAATGAAAAAACAATTGCAAAACAAAATAATTTTGAAAAAATATTTTTTCAGCGAAGCCCAAGTTGCTGAAAAGTAACGTTGAGCCCCGATGGATCCGATGGCAAAGTGTGGTCAAAAATTTTAAATTTATATTAAATAATTAATGAGACACTTTCGGATAATATAAATGTATCTTATAGTGAGATAAACCACAGCAAAGGCAAACAGCCCCCCTCAAAAAAGGCTGTTGCCAATGAAAACAAACAGTGTAAAAACACCAGAAAACATGACTCCAGGCACTGAAAAAACTGGCCCGGAATCAGTCATCAATTACACTCTATCTGATGCAAAACAGAGACTCCCAAGGGAGAATCTGCAGAACATCAGATGGAAGATGCAGAACACAAAGGTTATACACCCATGGGTGAAAACGTAACTATGGGGAAAATAACAGAAAACATTCTGTAACCAAGCAACTCTCCCAGGAAATTTTAGAAATGAAATTTCTCAAAAATATGCCAAAAGCATGGGAGAATTGCCAGGGGGGACTTTAGAAGGCTAGGGGAGAGGAAACACTGAATAAGCAGTGCAACAATTAGCAAGAATGACAACAAGAGGCCCATGCCTCGAAAATAGGCAACTTAACATAATTTCATCAAAAAATTTTAAGTACAGCCCTGATTATTTTTTGCCACTTCTTTTTCCTCTCCTCCTTCTATCCTCCTTAGAATCACATTTTCTCCAAAAATTACGTGTCTGGCATCCTTTAAACTGAGATTTACAAGCACAAAGATCAGTGAGATGTTGACTGATGAAGGGCCAAACAGAGAATGATAATTGGCGCCAATTTCGGGACGTCTGCGTCACTGCGCATGCGCAGTAGAGGCGTAGTATGGAGGTCCTTTAGGACATGATTTCTTTTTGTTTTGGATGCAAATTTTGGGGATTGGGGGGCAAAATTTGTGTTTGGCCCTGGTTTTGTTAGAGTTAGCACCAGCTAAGTCTGGGTCATTGGTACAGTATAAAAATAAATCTATTTAATCAAACAGCTGATCAGAGAAACAGGAAGTCTTTTTTCACTTCTCGAACAAACGACGAAAATCGAGATATAACGTGACTTCGTCTTCTGACCTTTGAACTACTTTGAATGAACTGTGCGTCGACAAACCGAAATGATTTTTAAGAACTGTGGGCGAGATTAGTTTTTTGGGGTTTTTTTTGTTTGTTTTATCAGTAAACTTTATACTCGGTACATGAAATATTCTCAACATATTGGCCAATATTCTCCCAAGTGTTTGTTCCTTTATCCATTGAACGGTTGTAAAAACACTGTCTGTAACTGTCAATTCAGTACGAGTCAGGGAAGCAAGAAATTATTGCAGACACTGAAATCTTTACATGTGGCTTACACTGGGGGAAGTAAACAAGCAACATCAGACAATGGTGAGCAACTGCCATTAAAGAAAAAAGGGACAATAGGTAGTTTATTTAAAGGTAAATTACGCCAGCAGTGTGATTTCTTTGTATGTTGGTGCGGATTCTCCCGACAGTGACACTAATCCCCCAGACTGGTAGTGGGTGAATGCCACGAAAGTTGCGAATGGACTTGCCGTTTCGCAAATTTTGCATTTCAATTTAACAACAACACTGGCTACCCTTTTCCAGAAATATATATTGCACAATCATATATAACCCTCTATTATAATAATATAGACAAAAAGACAATTTTCTATAGTTATAATAGCGGTGATATCTGACTGCCTTCTCAACTTTTAACAAATTTTCGACGATATACCGGTATATCTCGATATTTTATTTGATATCGTCACCGGTATTCAAATCTGAATATCGTGCAGCCCTAAATCTGACCATAAATGCGACCTGTGAGGTACGCCAAAGGAAATTGTGGACGTATGTACTAACATACTAACGTCCGTAGGTACGCCGACAGACGAGAAGTGATAGCAATAGCTCAGCTTGACTTTGTCAAGTTGAGCTAAAAAACACATGAACGCAATGAAAGGGTTTATTACCAACAAGACGAATCCCAACAAGACGAATGTCGAAAATGGTCATCCCAACAAGACAAATCCCAACAAGAGTAATTTAATTAAAATGACTATATAACCCATTTATTTTGAGGAATTTAATTAAAATAACTATATAACCCATTTATTTTGAGGTTTTCCATCCTAAACTGCAAACACGGCTTACTTTTGGAGAAAGAGATTTCAGTTAACTGGTGGAATGCTGGAAGCTCATTTTGGGGCTTTATTCCTGAAGTGTGGGTACCAGAGCTAAAAAGCTTCATATTCTGTGGATGTACTTCAATCAATTTTTGATGTGATATTATTAAGTCTGGGTAGATGCCCTGTTACAAGGCAATAATATGTGAACAAAATTTTGACAAACAAAAAAAACTTAGCATGCTACCAGTTAACAGAGGCACCACGCTTTGTTACAAGATGGTATTTGCTACAGTTTTTTTTTTAATCTTTTTTATCAACAAATCTCCCAAGCAAATGCATAAAATAAAACCCTAAAATATTTCAAATAGCATACATTGTAATGTACACATTCTTTTTAAAGTAAATTTTCCCCATATTTGATGAGAAAAAATCTTTTTTTTCATCTTGCTGGGATCTTTTTGTTGGGATGACATCAATAAAAGCTCTGGGACTCGTTGTGATTCTTTCACTCATGTCTGCAACATTACTAGGTGTAACTACCAACACCCACAGATGTGCAACCAACAAACCTATAATTTGTGGACTGATTTCATCAAACATTGAAATGGGGACTGTGTATGATATTACATCAAACTTTTTACTGCCTGAAGATGACAGTCCTGTTTTTATTTTGTTCTTGTCCATCCACATGGAGAAAATGTCCATGAATGAACCTGAGAAAAAAAAACGAAAATCCATGAGGCTGAAAGGCGCCAAACCCAAGACTGAAAGTGTTGGACCGAAAAGCGACAGGCCGAAAAGCAGGAGGTCAAAAAGCAATGATCCTGTTACAAATACCTAAATGAGCGACTTTTACTTGCTAAAATTTTGAGTGGGGGGGGGGGGGGGGGGGGCATAATTTTTAGGGTCGGTTGGGTTATCCTAAACACAGTTTGGGTTTTTTTGGCTGACATTTTACAACATTACAGGCATACCCGAAGGCAATTTATAATTATTTATTCAACTGATACAATCAACAGTAGATGTCTTGTTAGTTGTTAGTGGAAGATGTATTATAGTGCTGATCTGATAGGTATATACAGATAGTTTCTATATGCTCATGAACAACCACAACCAAGGGTTTTTTTATTTAAAAAACCGAAACCGCATTATAAATCCCACAACTTCCAGTTCTATAACATACCAGGCTTTCTTGGTACGCCAGCAGGGATGAGAACTAGTTCTGCTCCTTTTAAACAGTCATGTAACTGGTCAGCTCCTAGGTGGCCGGTAACTTTTGCTTTTGTTTCAATGTGAGAAAGATCTGCTGCAACACCAGGAGTATGTGCAATATCATAGAGCGCTAACTGCGAGACGAGTGGAGACTGTTTTAACAGGAGTGCCAAAGGCTGTCCGATTCCACCACTTGCCCACACCCACCCAAGTAGGGCTACTCTCGCATCTTTCTAAAATGACAAAAATTAAAAAATGGTTAAAATTACACCACTCGTCTAAACAATCTTTGGAATCATGTGATGGTTTCAGCATCAATTACATGTACAATACTGCATGTAGTTAGACAGATTTCAGTTTCACATCTACTTAAGGCTTAAGGCTGCACGTTATTTCGATAAACCAATACATATCAGTATTCAAACCAGTATCAATTAATACTGGTGTAATTACAAAAATATCGGTTTATCGCCATTATTTATTTATCCACAATTTAATTTTCAAGATGTTGTGAGTTTTGACTGTGGTCCAAAACGAATAATAGTATCCCTTTACTAAACAAATTGTCAGCATACGCCCATGTAATATACAAATTCAGCAGTTGAAAAATATTGTTTGAAACATTTCAGTGAAATCATATTATGTGATTCTTCATTGGAACGAGCTCATTCCAATAAGGGGTCACATAATATTGTTTTGTTCATTTTTGGAAAAATTTAATAAACTACTATTTAAAACAAGAGACCCCATGGGGCCTAAGGTGCTCACCTGACAACAGTTGTTTAAAGAAGGATTTAATTAGCATCTATAGCTAGTTAACACTACAGAGGAATGAAATTATTTAATTATTTATAACTATGTTGTCCATGCCAGATGATTTTTTTCTAGTACTGGGACACTACCACGGAAATAATGCCCCAATTTCCAGTAATGCAAAACTTGGGAGTCCAAATATCAACCTATAGTTAAAACTAGAAGTCCTGTCATGAACTGTGCACTTATCTAGGCTTAATTGCGGGTAGGAATCGCACGCAATTGCCATATCGAATGGCATCCAAAGCACGGCAGGTTCTCCTGGTTACTCAAAGCAAACACAAACAAACCGGAGATCCATTGGCTGAAACACTGCTTGTGCGCAGGCCATATGTACAGAATTTGATAGCCTTTCTATAGTCATAATGCATAGATTAATGCGCGGATCGATGTGCTATGTGTGCACATTTCATGACAGATCTTCTAGTTTTAACTGTAGGAACTTAACTTGAACAAACTTGAGTCTGAACCCTTCCCTTCCACCACCAGGATGCTATATACCAAATATTAAAGCATTCTGACGGGGAACTGAAGAAGATTTTTAAACAAATTTCCCCATATTACGGCAAGTTGAAATTCAGGCTACCAAAGGGGGTGACCCAATTTGATCCTTGAATCCTCCCCCCCCCCCCCCACCCTCAATATTGGACTACGTTAAAATTTGAACTACCATAGCGAGACCAAATATTAACCTACGGACCCAATTTGAACAAACTTGAATCTGATCACCCCCCTCCCCCCCCCCCCCCCCCCCCCCCCCAAGATGTTGTATACCAAATACAAAAGCATTCTGACCGGTGTATCTGGAGAAGATGATTTCTTAAAGAAATTCCCTCATATTGCCCTAAGTTAAAATTCAGACTCCCATAAAAAGCCCAAATATTAACTCAGGGACTAAATTTAAAAAAAATTGAATCTGATGACACCCCATTCCACCCCCCCCCCCCCCCCCCCCCCCCCCCCATTCCCTAGACATGTTGTATACCATATATCAAAACATTCTAAGACATGATTCAGGAGAAGAAGGCTTCTAAAGAAATTCCCTCATATTGCGCTATGTTAAAATTTGGCCTACCATAGGGAGCCCAAAAATTAAGTCAGGAACCCAATTTGAACAAACTTGAATCTGACCCACCTAGAGATGTGTATACCAAATATGAAAGGTTTCTAACTTGCGAATCTGAAGAAGATGATTTTTAAAGAAATTCCCTCATATTGCACCAAGTTAAAATTTGGGCCCACATAGTCAGCCCAAATATGAACCCAGGGACTTGTGCCCCTAGAGATTTAGTCAACTTAAATCTCACCCACCTAGATATGTTGTATACCAAATATGAAAGCATTCTGGCAGGTGGATCTGAAGAAGATTTTTAAAGAAATTTCCTCACATTGCACTATGTTAAAATTTGGCCTACCACAGGGAGCCCAAATATTAACTTAGGGACACGATTTGAACAAATTTAAATCTCACCCGCCAAGATATCTTGTATACCAAATATGAAAGAATTCTGACTGGTGGATCTGAAGAAGATTTTTAAAGAAATTCCCTCATATTGCACCAAGTTAAAATTTGGGCTACCATAGGGAGCCCAAATATTAACCAGGCACTCGATTTGAACAAACTTGAATTTGATCCTGCTAAAGATGTTGCATACCAAATATGAAAACATTCTGACTGGTGGATCTGAAGAAGATTTTTAAAATTATTCCCCAAATTGCCCCAAGTTAAAAATTTGGGCTTCTGTATTGAGCCCAAATATGAACCAAGGGTATTCATTTTAACACACTTGTATCGACCCAGAGAGAACCACTGAGCATCGACAAGCAACTGACAGCTCAACATTTCAACTCTGTTCAAGCTGTGCTCAAGCAAGGTTACAGCGGTTGAAGACATGTGCACCATCGAAGTGCAGTGGGCCTTAGTACACGGCATCATCTTGCCCCCATGTAGGCAACCGGCCCGGGATAAAGTGTCTTGCCCAAGGACACAACACGGGTCATCCCGGACGGGGATCAAACTCAGGACCTCTAGCAAAGAAGTCCAACAATCTACTACTGAGCCACCGCGCACCCCATGCAATGTCAGAACAAGCAATCACCTCAAATATAACTAAAATTGGTTCAGCAGTTTAGGAGGGACAGGTGCAAACACCATGTTCATGGACGACAGACGAGTGATCACTATAGTTCATCCTGACTTTCAGTCAGGTGAGCTAATAAAATATTTTGATATCGTATGCGTTGGAACAAAAAATTTAATGTTGTGGTTTGGGTTACATGACTGAGAAAAATAGGGACAGTGTAGGTACGCTCTTTTTTATCTCACTTTGAGGTGAATAATTTAGCTTGACATACCAATATATGCATGAGAAATCACACCAGGGGTGGAATATCAACTCAAATGATATACTCAGTTTCTTTGACAAAGCAAACACAAGGAACACACAGTATGATTCAGTGGACTGGCTTTTTATATTGATTTGAAGCCCACTTCAAGTTGAGAATGTTTCTTTCACATAACACAATCCAGTATGCCTGGAAATTCGACTTTGTTGGTGTTTCTGTACCAAAGTATTCACCATGTACCGTGGATGTATTTCAGACAGGTTACAGGATATCCACAATCAAAAGTACAGTAATTCATGGTGTCTGAGAATGTTGAATTCACATGAGCGATGGATTGAGTCGTCTGAGGCACAAAACTGAAAAAGGATGTTGCAACTTTTCAAACAGCATGTCATGATATGTACGAGAAAGTTGTCACAATTTTCATGCTTTCATGAAAAACTAAGTTTTCTAATACATTCTTTTAGATATTTTTCATGAATAAATAGTTGTTAGACGCTTTTGATTGTTCTCAGTCATTTGGAAATGCTTCCCCATGACATATCAACCTATCAAATGTACGGCGTCAGAACATCAATTCACCCAAGAAAGAAAATGAAAAACTGATTTAAATTGATTTCTAGCATGAGCATATGGACAATTTTCAGCTGCCTTTGTTTTTTTGAACACTCCATTAAACACTGACGATTGTTGGAAAGGTTTCATGGATATCTTCTAAAAAGATAATAAAATAAAATACATGCATGTCAAGGGTTATTCTTTTGCTATTGCCAGTATTGGAGAGAAATTTAAAAAATCTGTACTGTGAATTATGGGCCAAATATAACTGACAACATGTGGAAGAGTAGGAATGTTGGTCCCAGAAAAAGTGCTGTGAAAGGTAGGCCCACTCTTATCAATCATAAATTGTTAACACAGAATGCCCACCAAACCATGCAGTTATGGAAAGGCATGTTGGGGGGGGGGGGGGGAGCAAATTTTTACAGATATTTAAATTTTATAGTAAATTTTCTTTCTTATTAAAAGCACCAAGAAAAAATAAGCCAAATTTGGGTCGAGTGCGACCGGCGCACATCCAGTAGGGAACACTCCTCTCCTTGTATTAATCCACAGCTTCCAAGACCAATGTGCAGATGTATCATTCTATTTGAATCCGCCAACATTGGAGTTATGTGATCAGCAGGGAGGAATGATTCTTATCCAAATAAGAAGAGAGGAGGGCATCCATGTAAACAACTGTGGTAGGTATAATGAAGAAAATTTACTATAAAATTTAAATTTCTTATCAAACTACCTTACAATTGTTTACAACACGCTGAATAGACAATAGGAAGAGGAAATCACATAACCAACCCCCACATAACCTGACTGCGCTGGAACCATGGACAGAGGAAGAGTTCCCAAGGCCATCACAACCATTAGTAAATGACAATGAGAATTGAGGCGTATGGCCCTGAGTGACACACAGGCAGAAAGGACAGTACCAAGAACAGGGCTGGAACTGGACTTGCAAGAACCCTAATGGGTAGGGTTGATGACAGTCTGAGCAGAAGAAAGAGGGCCTAAAGAACTGACGCAGATAGAAGGTGGAGAAAGTGTAAGCATAAGCGCAGGAGGTAAACAATGCATGCACCTCGTGGGCAGAAAAGCGATTGGTAATACAATCATCAGTCATTAGACAAGCGTATGACGCGCGAATAGCAAGACAAATCCATCGAGAACTGGACTGAGGAGAGATCTTCTGTTGACCAGGGATAAGGGACAAATAATCTTTCCCTGCCTTTCCTAATGAACTGTGTCCGGTTGAGGTAAATGCAAATTGCATGAACCGGACAGAGCAAAGGGCGATTACCCTCAGCTGAACTATGAGCCCTGATACAGATAGGAGGTGGAGTAGTTTCTGATTCTTGGCCAGAAAGAAGCAATCAATGGTAAAATATCACTATTTGCGGAGCTCCAGAAAAAAGACCGGATCAACAGAGAGGACGTGAAGCTCACTAACAACCCTACTGGCTGAGGCAAAAGCCATCTTGTATGTGAGAAAAATGCATATCCACCCGGGATAAAGGTTCAAATGCCCTCCCCCCTCCCCCTATGCAAAGTAGCACCCAAGAAAGATACCATCTTGGGGTAAGCTGCAAAATCCTAGACCTTTTCAAAGAAAAGTGTCAAACAAGCTTGGAGAGGTAAGGATTAGTGCCAATACGACGCTTTCCCACATACGAAAAGGTCTCTGAAAGCATGGACCTGTACCCTTTGATGGTAACAGGTAGGAGGCCCCGAGAATAAAACACATATACCAAAAACTCTGCAATCTGTGTTATCGAAGGATCGACATAATCAACAGTGAGTGATCAGCAAACAATCAACGGAAGACCTTCCACTTAGCCGCATAGGCTAAACCAGTGGAGTGACACACTGAAGAAGAAATGCACTCCACTGCTCGTCTCGAAAAAACTTCTACGGAGGAGACAGGACCTGACAAAAGATACGTGCCAAGCCACAATGAAATCGGGTTGACATGAAACCTCCTCGGGTGACCTTGGCAAAGAAGGTCGTGATGTAGAGGGATACGTGCTGGAACCGCCGTCAACAGAGAGCAGAGCTGATTGGTCCACACCCACTGAGGCAACAGGGGAGCGATCAGAATGATTCGACAACTGAAGGTTCGTATCTTGGCTAGAACCTGAGGCAGAAGCTGAACCGGCGGGAAAGCGTAGCTGAAAAGACTGTTCCAATCGAGTGACAGAGCATCCACGGCGAGAGCCAGACGATCTAGACACGGGGGCATGAAAGTGTCCACCTGAGGGTTCCAACAGGTCACAAAAAGATCAATGTGGGGACGATCCCAGAGATCGCAAAGTGACTGAAACACTGCCCTGTGAAGCATTCACTCGGTGGAACTGACTCTGCCCCGTTGGGACAGGGAGTCGGCTAGGACGTCCAGACGACCGGGAATGTGATGAACCACCACCCCGGCATTGACATCCGGAGCGAGCAGAAGATCCTGAGCCAATTTGTACATGGGAACAGAAGGACCTGATAATTCAAAAGGTGGGGATCCACAGCCGGAAACTCAGAAGAGCAAGAAGCTCCTTCTGGTTGATGTGAAGAGCTGCTTGATTCTGGTCCCATACACCATGAAGGGAAATACTTAGAGGATCCAACATCGTGCAACATCCAAGATCACTGACATCAGCCATCAGAACACGATCGTCATGGGCAGTCCAACAGAACTCCCTGCATAATCCACTGACCATCCGTCCAGGGATGAAGGTGACAATGAAGAGCAGGGACCAGCCGTGAGGGTGACTAGGGCGATTATGTTGCCCTTCTAAGCCCAAAGTCACCTAGAAAAATAGTCGAAGCGATTCCAAGTCGACCTCTAAAAATTGGCCAAAATGAGAGAAGGCTGAACTGAGTGATCCGAGGTTTACATAAAAATGATTATTTTCAAGAATCGAATGTGCTTGTGTGTGATAAATGGGCATTTTCATTCATCAAATAAGCGAGCATTTATTTGAAATGAAACGACAATCAATTGTCCATTGTCGCTTTTTGCAGATTTTTTATTTCAATTTTGTTCCGTTTCAGTCGGAGCTTCAAGTGTCGAAACGAAAATAGGTGACTTACGCGACTCAACAAAATAACCCAGTATGAAAGTAGGTTACCTCGCTTAGGATGGCGAAAATGTACACACAACGGACGTATTTTGTAACTCTGTATTTTTATTTTGTTTTGCTGACGACTGTTAACTGGTGGACCGACTATTCCCAGAAAAACACGAATGGAATTGAAACACATAAAAAAAAAGCTCTAGCGATGACAAGAAAAGCTTTGTACAGGGCACAAGTGTGCATATGAAGAATCTTGAAAACGGGTCTTCCTAAACACAGGAATGATACGGAATGACACCAGAATGCCATAACAAAAGGGATGTTACATCCCAACGCTCACCTACATTCACGCTTGATAATGTCGTTCAAATGTAACATGCCAAATATTTAGTTAATATAAATCATTAACTAAGCATCAAATGATTAATGTGGTTTATGTTATGGCTTTGGAAAGTCTATATTTCTGCATTTATCATATATCAATTCAACATAGAATCATTGGATATAAAAGCATTTTTTTCTTTTAGAAATGTTTATGATTAAGAATATGAATCGTGAGGCCAGATATTAAATCATAAATCAGAATTAGGGAAGGCTTTCATAAATCACTGAAATTGTAATTGAAGTACATTCATTGGTTAAAGAGGAGTTGCGGAAAAACATTCGTTCAAGAAAGTGACTATAAGTCCCAACAAAAATACATCACATCAACAACTAAAATAAGCCTTTATGTCACTAGTAACAAGTATGAGAAAGTATTAAATGAAAAAAAAAAGTTAAAAAAAATTTTTTTTACAGAAAGTGAATATAAAGTCCCAAAAATCCCCCTCAAATTCCTAAAATATGCATGTAATAAGGGCGCAACGTTACCGCAATGTAGTTTAGTAACCCATGCGTACAATATCAATTGCCTGGAAAGACACATAGAAACAGAACTCACCTTAACACCTCACCTTAACACAAACTTTTAAAACTTAAAATTGAGTAAGTCAGAGAAAAACGTGAACATTGTGACTGAAAAAAAGAAAAGAAATCAGTTAAATTTCTGCATACAGTAGGGTTAATACCTGCAGTTGTTATTGAAATGAGAAAATAAAAAATTAAACAGTAATGAGAGGTGAAGGCACCACAATCTGCACAAAAGCTGACTTTAACGCAAATTCTTACAACACCTAAACGCTAATTCTTACAAGTTTTGGCAGAAAATCAGCCTCAAATTCCTCAAATATGCATGTAATGAGGGTTAAATATTACTGCAATGGAGTTCAGTAACCCAAGTGTAGAATATTAATCGCCTGGAAAGACACACAGAAACACAACTCACCTAAACACAAAGTTTACAAAGTTTTACAACTTAAAATTTACTAAGTCCGAGAAAAACATGAAAATTTTGACTGAAAAAAAAGAAAATTTCCGTTAAATTTCTGCATACAGTCAGGTTAATACCTACAGTTGTTATTGAAATATGAAAATCAACAGTAATGAGAAGTTAAAGCAGCACAATCTGCACAAAAGCTGACTTTAACGCAAATTCTTACAACACCTAAACGCAAATTCTTACAACTTTTGACAGAAAATTTTAGGTGAAATTTAGAAAAAAAGTTGTAGTATCAGGGTTAAATACTGTTCTGATAGTCCCCTACAACCTACATATGCAATATCAAAGGCCTGAGCCCACTGATCTTTGAGAACTCACCTTAACACAAACTTTTAGAACTTAAAATTTACTAAGTCCGAGAAAAACATGAAAATTTTGACTGAAAAAAAAGAAAATTTCCGTTAAATTTCTGCATACAGTAGGGTTAATACCTACAGTTGTTATTGAAATATGAAAATCAACAGTAATGAGAAGTTAAAGCAGCACAATGTGCACAAAAGCTGACTTTAACGCAAATTCTTACAACACCTAAACGCAAATTCTTACAACAACTTTTGGCAGAAAATTTTAGGTGAAATTTGGAAAAAAGTCGTAGTATCAGGGTTAAATACTGTTCTGATAGTTCCATACAACCAACATATGCAATATCAAAGGCCTGAGCCCACTGATGTTTGAGAAATTAACCTTAACATTAAATCTTACAATATTGGTCACGCCGGACGCCGACGCTGACGCCCGAGGTTATGACAATAGCTCACCACATCTTACAGATGTAGGTGATCCAAAAATGATGCGGAATGACATTAATTTTACAAAATACTCGACCCCAGAATGCATTTTGTTTATTAACTAACAAAGTACCTTCCAAGCAACCTTCTTACATCTGGTCCTGTTCAGACTTTCAGACTTTGGAAATTATTAGCTTAGTAGACTTTGGTGAAAGGCACCCACAGGAGGGTGCTGTGGGGATTGACTCGAAGAAGAGGGTAGCAGTGGGGGATTTTCAGTCAATAATTACTTTGTAATTTTTTACCTGGCATAGATGCATCACAGACAACTGGACCTGGATTAATCAGACATTAATGGAGAACCACGAGCTGAAAATATGAAGGGGCGGCAGGGGGTGGTACATAAATATTCTTTATTTTCCTAAACTTGCCTATGAAGTCTCCCTACTTGACTCTGCAGTCTCCTTATTTTTTCTGGAGGGAGACAAGAAGTCTCCCTAAAATTCCCCGCTAGTCCCTGATGAAGAGATGCTGTTAACTGAAGCTCCAGAGGATCGACATTCAGCCTCCAACGACTGAGCAGAAAGTGCTGGAGAGGTCAGACATGCAGCCGATCTGGAGGAATGAGATCTGTCACCGAACCGCAGAGACTGACAAATGAGACGTGGACTGGATCAGAGTCGGTGCTAAAGCCGAGAGAATCACAGCCCTGGGAACTGCCACCGTATTTAGCGGAGTACAGAAATCCATCCCTAGATGGTAAAACGACTGAGAAGGGACCAGGTCCGACTTCTCCTTGTTTACACTGAACCCTAGCGACGTGAGCAGGCTCAACAGTGTGTCGACATCTGACTCCAGAAGAGAAGCATTGGAGGGCCTCTGGAGGATGTCATCCAGATACGCCGAAGTAGTCACCCTGGACTGTGTGCGATGGAATAGCTATCATATGCGACACGAGTCGGGTGAAGGCCCAAGGAGCCATGTTGAGGCCGAAAGGCATGGACTTGAACTGGTGAATTCGCACCAGAAAAGCGAACATGAGATACTTTTGCGATGTCCGATGAATCGAAACGTGAAAGTAAGAGTCTTGCAGGCCAATACTGGAAGCGAAATCTCCGTGGTGAAAGGGGCGGTGAACCGACCTGAAAGTCTCTATGCTGACTTGGAAGCAATGATAGACTGGTTCAGGATACTCAGATCGATAACCGGTCGGAGTCGGCCATCCTTCTTCAGCACCAAGAACAAATGGGAATAAAATCTCACTGAAGGAATGTTCTTGACGACCTTGATCACACCCTTTGATAGGAGATTGAATATCTCCGTGATCAAAAGTTTGACGTCAAACATCTAAAGGAATTTGGGTCGGAAGAGGCACCCTCGACCAAGTGGAGTGCCTCTGAAAGGATATCCATAGACCAGACTGAACATCTAACACGCAAGGATCAGATGTGATCGTGGCCAATGGTCTGCAAACTCGGAAATCCTCCCTCCAACCTGGGACGAATCGAGGTGACGACCTTCATTTCGAGCCCCGGAGAGGAGAAACCACCTCCTCTGCAAGATGAAGGATCCTGATACCTCCCTCTGGACTGCTGATGCTTACCCTTATCACGTGAGTAAGAGAAAGAAGTGGGAGGATCAGCACTTGGCTTCACAGAGGAAGCAGAAGGCGGATCAAGCTGGCGAAGCAGCAGCTGATCTTTGGAATGATGAAGGACATCATTCAGATCATCGCTATGGAATTTTGGAATAGTCACGCACCCACCAAAGAAGCAGATCAAAGAGCAGGGTGATGCCCTTTATGAAGGGATCAGCTTGTGTCCAACACAGTGTCCCAGCGAACTAATTCCAAATTAGCCGTGTTACAGGTATGTGTGTGAGTAAGATGCATGACCGCCTCCTAGATCACACGCAAAGGAGCCTGTATGTCATCAAACGTACCTGGAGGCAGAAAAGCAGCCAAGGCAGAGACAACGTGATCCGAGAGAGAAAGCATGGATTCCAAAGTTGCCCTAGGAATAACGGCTGACTTGGGTTTGGAAAGTCCAAGAGGGGAGTCCTAATCAAAGACTGTCAAAGACCGGCAGACCGACGGATTGGTGGAATCGTAGGAATGATAACGCACAGGGGGCAAAAAGGTATTAGCCAAGTGAAGAATAAAGTCTACATAGCCTTGGAAATCAGCTTCGAGTCCAATGCTGCAAAAGCTTCGACCACTTGTACCGACTGGTACGGTCGAAGGCATCCAGAAGTAGGTTGCTCCACAGACTGTAGGAGTGCGACCGATGATCGTGGCCTGGCTGAAACCTTCAGCTGGTCTGACTGTTTGAGTTCCTTCAGGAACTCAAACACAAAGTGAAGAGCTGCCCCCAAGGCAGAAGACTGATGTCTCTCAACATGTGTCTGACCCATCGCATGAGTCGGAAGACACATAGCCCATGTCGGACATACCAGCCAATGCCTCCCATGGTGTAGGAACACTGTGGGATCAGAAAGTGGCCTGCTTCCAATCCTGGGAGGTTGTGTCACGGAGGGTGTCTGGAAGGCACTAGAAGCCCCGCTGGAGACAACGGAAAGGCCTCACTTAGCTCACGACCCGACAAAGTGGCTTTGCATCTGACCCTCTAAACCAGTGAAGGGTCACAATCCTCTAAACACCCGACTCGGGGCAATGGGTGGCAGCCGAAACAACTGAATATTTAAATTTTATAGTAAATTTCCTTTCTTATTATACCTACTGCAATTGTCTACAACAGGCTTTCACTACAGTGGAAGACCCTAACTCGGAAAATATACTCTCTATTTTGATCTTTCCCAAGAGATTTGGGAAAGAAAAGTGGTGGAAAAGCACCAAGAAAAAATAAGCCAAAACTGGGTCGAGAGCCATCGTAGGGGACGCTCTTCTCTTAGTACAAATCCATGGCTTCCGGAACAAGTGCGCAGACGTATAATCAATGTGTCATTCTACTGAATTCGCAAACATTGGAGTTATGTGATTGGTGGGGAGGAAGGATTCTTACGAAAAAGAAGACAGGAGGGCCTCCATGTGAACAATTGCGGTAGGTATAATAAGAAAGGAAATTTAATATAAAATTTAAATTTCTTATCAACCTACCTTAACAGTTGTTTACAACAGGCTGAATAGACAACAGGAGGAGGGAATCACATAACCAACTCCCACATAACCCGACTGCACTAGAACCGTGGACAGAAGAGCCTATAAAACCACAGCATCACAACCATTAGTAAATGACAATGAAAGATGAGGCGTAAGGGCCTGTGTGACACACAGACAGAAAGGACAGTACCAAGTACAGGGCTGGAAATGACCTAGCAAGAACCCTAATGGGTAGGGTTGATGACAGCCAGAGCAGAAGAAAAGAGGGCCTAAAGAAAAAAGGTCCTCAGACTGCTCCTGCGACTCACGCTGATGGGTGGAGAAAGTCGAAGCATTTCTTCAGTAGTCTGCCTGCTTAACAGCCGACAATAGACGGAGCTAGCATAAGCCCAGGAGGTAGACAATGCACGCACCTCGTGGGCAGAAAAGCGTTTGGTAACGCAAACGGCAGTCGCTAGACAAGCGGATGTCAGATGACGCGCGAATAGGGGTGGAGGCTTTGATTACCTTTTAGTGTTTATTATTAAGCCATTGAAAAGATAATTAATGGAATGGGGGGGGGGAGGGGGAAGGGGCAGCAGTTTCTGGGCATGTATAGGCCGAATTACTGGGGCAGGCTTATTACACATGCAATTATGACAGCTATAAAGTCTCTTTCTGAGAACTAAGTTTTTAGTCTGTGTAATTTCGTTTTTGTTGTGGTGTAGGGTCCATGAGAAACGAGTCAACAGTCACACATCAAGCGAACGACGTACGTTGTGTTGAATAACCCTGTGTAGGAAACGTCATAAAAGTTTGTGCAAAACATCCTAAAATACCCTGTACAGGGTGCTTGATGAACACGGGCAATCCAGGAGTTAGTAACAGCGGAGTGAGAAAAATAGCAATGTGCAAGTAACGACACATGTGTATTTATGTTACAAAGGTCACCCATGTAGACTATTTGCAGTTTGGGAAATATGAAATACATAAGTAACAATTGAATCAGATTTCATATTTTTTATTCGAAAATAAATGAACGCACACCCTCACACAAAATTTTTGTAGCTACATCCAGACCAGGAGTCGCTGCGTGTGTATGTTGATTTTTTCCAAATATAAATTCATCATCCCGCTGTACAACTGTGACGTGACATGTATGTGTTTTGTTTCGAACTGAACACCTCCAGTGAATGGACGACTTCAAAACTTTCTGCAAAGAAAAAGAAAAGAAACTTTTCATAAAACCAACTTCGAATCGAGAATGGAGAAAATGTTCTCCTCTATTCACACACCCGACAATACTCCCATCAGACCTCCCCCCGCCCACTCCACACAGCCACCTCAACCCACAAGTAAAAATGAAAGTGTCAATGACACTGTAGCTTAACTTGTGTGTTGTGTTTGATGAAAAGGATAATGTTCAATGTTTATGAAAGGATTATGAAATAAGACAAGAATTGTGATAATTGGGAATATGTTCATTTCTGTTCCCTGTATGCTATGTTTATGACAAAAATAATATGAGGTGTACACTGTACTAAAGAGCTGAGGGGTGGGTTAATATGACCTCACAGTTACTGTATGTGGCCCTCACAGTTAACGTATATCAACAAAAGTTACCAAGTTACAGTGAAATTATTCCAAAACGAGTCATCATATCAAGTTACATTAAAATCCCTTCATAAATATGGCCTGTAGACTGTGCTAACGGTTTTCAGGCTTTGGGCCCCTGTAGCCGTCAGTTTCCCATTTGCGTCCAAAGGGGACGTTCTCATCTAGACATTATATGAAGTCAACCTTCCAAGTTACAAGGAAATCCTTTAATAAATATGACCTGTAGACTGTGCTAAAGGTTTTTGGGCTTTGGGCTCTGGCAGCCATCATGGTTGAATGATCGCAACCAAAAGGGGACATTCTCATCTGGGCATCATCTGATGTGATCCTACAAAGTTACAATGAAATCCCTTCATAAATCTGACCTATAGACTGTGCTCAAAGTTTTTGGGCTTCGGGCCCCTGAAGCCGTCACAATTGACCAATCACGACCAACAGGGGATGTCATCATCTAGGCATTATATGGAGTCAAACTTATGGGTTACAATGAAGTCCTTCCATAAATATGACCAATAGACTATGCTAAAGGTTTTGGGGTTTTGGGTTCATGCAGCCATCAAGGCTGAATGATCACGACCAAAAGGGGACGTTCTCATCTAGACATTATTTAGAGACATCCTACCAAGGTACAATGAAATCCCTTCATAAATATCACCTGTAGACTGTGCTAAAGATTTTCGGGCCCCTGGAGCCAACACAGTTGCCTAATGGTGTCCAAAAGAGGCTGCTCTCATCTAGACATTACATGAAGTCAACCTACCAAGTTACAATGAAATCCCTTCATAAATATGACCTGTAGATTGTGCTCAAGATTTTCGGGTTTCAGGCACCTGTAGCCATCACAGCTGACTAACCACGACCTAAAGGGGATGTCATCATCTAGGCATTATATGGAGTCAAACTTATGGGTTACAATGAAGTCCTTCCATAAATATGACCAATAGACTATGTTAAAGGTTTTGGGTTCGGGCAGCCATCAAGGCTGAATGATCGTGACCAAAAGGGGACGTTCTCATCTAGACATTATTTAGAGTCATCCTACCAAGGTACAATGAAATCCCTTCATAAATATCACCTGTAGACTGTGCTAAAGATTTTCGGGCCCCTGGAGCCAACACAGTTGCCTAATGGTGTCCAAAAGAGGCTGCTCTCATCTAGACATTACATGAAGTCAACCTACCAAGTTACAATGAAATCCCTTCATAAATATGACCTGTAGATTGTGCTCAAGATTTTCGGGTTTCAGGCACCTGTAGCCATCACAGCTGACCAACCATGACCTAAAGGGGTCATCATCATCTAGGCATTATATGGAGTCAACCTAACAAGTTACAATGAAATCCTTCTATAAATACGACCTACAGACATGCTAAAGGTTTTCGGGCTCGGGCAGCCATCAAGACTGAATGATCGTGACCAAAAGAGGACGTTCTCATCTGGACACTATTTGGAGTCATCCTACCAAGCTACAATGAAATCCCTTCATAATTATGACCTGTAGACTTTTCTAAAGGTTTTCGGGCTTTGGGCCCCTGAAGTCGTCACAGTTGCCCAATCGTGTCCAAAAGGGGATGTTCTCATCTAGACATTGTATGAAGTCAACCTACCAAGTTACAATGAAATCCCTTCATAAATATTACCTGTAGACTGTGCTAAAGGTTTTCGGGCTTCGGGCTCGGGAAGCCATCATGGTTGAATGATCGCAACCAAAGGGGACAATCACATCTGGGCATCATCTGGAGTGATCCTGCAAAGTTACAATGAAATCCCTTCATAAATATGACCTGTAGACTGTGCTCAAGGTTTTCGGGCTTCGGGCACCTGTAGCCATGACAGTTGACCAATCACGGCCAAAAGGGGATGTCATCATCTAGGCATTATATGGAGTCAACCTAACAGGTTACAATGAAATCCTTCTATAAATATGACCTTTTGCCTATGCTAAAGGTTTTTTGGGCTTGGGCACCTATCAAGGCTGAATGATCGCGATCAAAATGGGACGTTCTCATCTAGACATTATTTGGAGTCATCCTACCAAGTTACAACGAAATCCCTTCATAAATATGACCTCTAGACTGTGCTAAAGATTTTCGGGCTTCCGGCCCCTGTAGCCGTCAGGGTTGCCCAATCACGCCCAAAAGGGGACTTTCTCATCTAGACATTGTATGAAGTCAACCCACAAAGTTACAATGAAATTCCTCAATAAATATGACCTGTAGACTGTGCTGAAGGTTTTGGGGTTTTGGGCTCGGGCAGTCGTCACGGTTGGCAGACCATGCCCAAATGGGGAAGTTCTCATCTAGACATCATAAGAAGTCATCCTACCAAGTTACAACGAAATCCCTCCACATTAAACATGACCTGCAGATTGTGCTATAAGTTTTTGGGTTTCGGGCTTGGGCAGCCATCAATGTTGATAGATCATGCCCAAAAGGGGACGTTCTCATCTAGGCATTATACAGAGGCATCCTACCAAGTTACAATGAAAACCCTTCATAAATACGACCTGTAGACTGTGCTAATGGTTTCTGGGTTTTGGGCTCGGGCAGCCATACCGGTTGCCTGATAGTCACTAAAAGGGGACGTTCTCATCTAGACATGACCCCAAACATGCATATGAAATTCCATGACGATCAATCAAGAACTGCGGGGTGTAGCCCGTGCTAAAGGAAAATGTGAACAGACGTCGGACTCACAGACAAACAGACTTCCGCACGCGTGATGGCAATAGCTTATCTTGACTATGTCAAGTTAAGCTAAAAAGCAGACAATAAAACAGCCTCTATGCATTCAACCATTGAATTGATTGATAGGATTAAGTAAAACGCAGGAACAATACCTTACATTGTATAACCAAAGGGCCAAAGAATCAACCAATCAGATATCTTTTGAGTGCTTTGGAAATTGTTCATTGGCTACAACTCAAAATAAGAAGAATGATTTATGGGATCCGAAATATTGAGATAGTATTTTGTACCTTAACATTATAGGCATAACCTAAACTGTCTGTGAGCTTTCTTTTTCCCTTGTGTGTACCATTATCTATGACTTCAAATGTTACACTTGCATCTGTGCTGTTCTCACACTGATCCCCTTCTGCAATCGGGTCATCTCGAATAGAGCTATGAAAAAAGAAACATTAAACGCAATTATAAACAACATTAAAAAAAAAATAAATATATATATATTTATCACATAATCACACCATTCTATGGTGTATTAAAGCCATGTAATAAATTTTCATAGTACACTAGTGTAATGAAGGTAAATAAACAATCCACAAATGGAATGTCAGTATGTGAGTGAAACTATTTTCTGCAGTGCACAGAAATTGGAAACACCATGTCACAGTCAGGATCGTAATGATAAGGGAGAACAGAGTTGTTTGTTCATTTATTTTAACCCTTTATCTGACGTAACACCCAAAACCGGCAAGCGCTATGCTTTTATATTTTGATTTTTTGCCTCCAAAACATAGCTTTGCACTCGTTCCAATGATGGGTCATAAGCTATGTTTTGGAAACAAAAATTCAAAATCTTGAGTTATACATGTTCGGGAAATTATTTTACGAGTGTCGTCTGCTACTAGCATTAGTTAAATGTTTAATAGTTGACACCGGCCATTGCGGCCAAAAATGACAAAATCGGACTATGTGATAAATAGAATCTCGAACTCCGGAAAGGAAACACATGTGCAGGTTTTACCATAAAATTTAGTAATATTAGTGAACGATAGTTACAAAATGATCACATTTTCTCATTATTAGCTTTTATATATTTCCTTCTTTATATTTAAATGAAAAAATACTTACTCTTCCGTTATTACTTCTGGGATTTGAAAAGCTTGCCTGCTGATGTGCAACGCCGATGAGTCAGCTTGTTGGCTGTTCAGTTCTTCAGGAATGTGTGTATTCAGTACGTCTCTGGCTATGTCAGTCACAATGGAACCATCTGCAGACAACTCGTGCCTGCCACGGCTTTCATCCAAAATTGGCCTACAATTAAAGAATTATGGATTTTATATTCGCAGGATTCCAAAAAAGATTGTACTGTCGAATGTGGATTTGTAAAAGTGTATAATGTATAAAATAATTCAAGGAGGAAAATTTTGCTGAAGTCTTAATGAAAGTGTCAATGACACTGTAGCTTAACTTGTGTGTTGTGTTTGATGAAAAGGATAATGTTCAATGTTTATGAAAGGATTATGAAATAAGACAAGAATTGTGATAATTGGGAATATGTTCATTTCTGTTCCCTGTGTGCTATGTTTATGATAAAAATAATATGAGGTGTACACTGTACTAAAGAGCTGAGGGGTGGGTTAATATGACCTCACAGTTAATGTATGTGGCCCTCACAGTTAACGTATATCAACAAAAGTTACCAAGTTACAGTGAAATTATTCCAAAACGAGTCATCCTATCAAGTTACATTAAAATCCCCTCATAAATATGGCCTGTAGACTGTGCTAAAGGTTTTCGGGCTTCGGGCCCCTGTAGCCGTCAGTTTCCCAATTGCATCCAAAGGGGACGTTCTCATCTAGACATTATATGAAGTCAATCTACCAAGTTACAATGAAATCCCTTAATAAATATGACCTGTAGACTGTGCTAAAGGTTTTTGGGCTTTGGGATCTGGCAGTCATCATGGTTAAATGATCGCAACCAAAAGGGGACATTCTCATCTGGACACTATTTGGAGTCATCCTACCAAGCTACAATGAAATCCCTACAAAATTATGACCTGTAGACTGTTCTAAAGGTTTTCGGGCATTGGGACCCTGAAGCCGTCACAGTTGCCCAATCGTGTCCAAAAGTGGACGTTCTCATCTAGACATTATATGAAGTCAACCTACCAAGTTACATTGAAATCCCTTCATAAATATGACCTGTAGACTGTGCTAAAGGTTTTCGGGCTTCGGGCTCGGGCGGCCATCATGGTTGAATGATCGAAACCAAAGGGGACAATCTCATCTGGGCATCATCTGGAGTGATCCTGCGAAGTTACAATGAAATCCCTTCATAAATATCACCTGTAGACTGTGCTCAAGGTTTTCGGGCTTCGGGCACCTGTAGCCATCACAGCTGACCAATCACGACCAAAAGGGGATGTCATCATCAAGGCATTATATGGAGTCAACCTAACAGGTTACAATGAAATCCTTCTATAAATATAACCTTTTGCCTATGCTAAAGGTTTTTGGGCTCAGGCAGTCATCAAGGCTGAATGATCACGGCCAAAATGGGACGTTCTCATCTAGACATTATTTGGAGTCATCCTACCAAGTTACAATGAAATCCCTTCATAAATATGACCTGTAGACAGTGCAAAAGGTTTTCGGGCTTCGGGCACCTTTAGCCGTCAAAGTTGCCCAATCACGACCAAAAGGGGATGTCATCATCTAGGCATTATATGGAGTCAAACTTACGGGTTACAATGAAGTCCTTCCATAAATACGACCAATAGACTATGCTAAAGGTTTTGGGGTTTTGGGTTCGGGCAGCCATCAAGGCTGAATGATCGCGACCAAAAGGGGACGTTCTCATCTAGACATTATTTAGAGTCATCCTACCACGGTATAATGAAATCACTTCATAAATATCACCTGTAGACTGTGCTAAAGATTTTTGGGCTTCAGGCCCCTGTAGCCGTCAGTTTCCCAATTGCATCCAAAGGGGACGTTCTCATCTAGACATTATATGAAGTCAATCTACCAAGTTACAATGAAATCCCTTAATAAATATGACCTGTAGACTGTGCTAAAGGTTTTTGGGCTTTGGGATCTGGCAGTCATCATGGTTAAATGATCGCAACCAAAGGGGGACATTCTCATCTGGACACTATTTGGAGTCATCCTACCAAGCTACAATGAAATCCCTTCATAATTATGACCTGTAGACTGTTCTAAAGGTTTTCGGGCATTGGGACCCTGAAGCCGTCACAGTTGCCCAATCGTGTCCAAAAGTGGACGTTCTCATCTAGACATTATATGAAGTCAACCTACCAAGTTACATTGAAATCCCTTCATAAATATGACCTGTAGACTGTGCTAAAGGTTTTCGGGCTTTGGGCTCGGGCAGCCATCATGGTTGAATGATCGCAACCAAAGGGGACAATCTCATCTGGGCATCATCTGGAGTGATCCTGCGAAGTTACAATAAAATCCCTTCATAAATATCACCTGTAGACTGTGCTCAAGGTTATCGGGCTTTGGGCACCTGTAGCCATTACAGCTGACCAATCACGACCAAAAGGGGATGTCATCATCAAGGCATTATATGGAGTCAACCTAACAGGTTACAATGAAATCCTTCTATAAATATAACCTTTTGCCTATGCTAAAGGTTTTTGGGCTCGGGCAGTCATCAAGGCTGAATGATCACGGCCAAAATGGGACGTTCTCATCTAGACATTATTTGGAGTCATCCTACCAAGATACAATGAAATCCCTTCATAAATATGACCTGTAGACAGTGCAAAAGGTTTTCGGGCTTTGGGCACCTTTAGCCGTCAAAGTTGCCCAATCATGTCCAAAAGGGGACGTTCTCATCTAGACATCATATGAAGTCAACCTACCAAGTTACAATAAAATTCCTTCATAAATATGACCTGTAGACTGTGCTTAAGGTTTTCGGGCTTCGGGCTCGGGCAGCCATCATGGTTGAATGATCGCAAGCAAAGGGGACAATCTCATCTGGGCATCATCTGGAGTGATCCTGCGAAGTTACAATGAAATCCCTTCATAAATATCACCTGTAGACTGTGCTCAAGGTTTTTGGGCTTCGGGCACCTGTAGCCATCACAGTTGACCAATCACGACCAAATGGGGATGTCATCATCTAGGCATTATATGGAGTCAACCTAACAGGTTACAATGAAATCCTTCTATAAATATAACCTTTTGCCTATGCTAAAGGTTTTTGGGCTCGGGCACCCATCAAGGCTGAATGATCACGGTCAAAATGGGACGTTCTCATCTAGACATTATTTGGAGTCATCCTACCAAGCTACAATGAAATCCCTTCATAAATATGACCTGTAGACAGTGCAAAAGGTTTTCGGGCTTCGGGCACCTTTAGCCGTCAAAGTTGCCCAATCATGTCCAAAAGGGGATGTTCTCATCTAGACATTATATGAAGTCAACCTACCAAGTTACAATGAAATCCCTTCATAAATATGACCTGTAGACTGTGCTTAAGGTTTTAGGGCTTTGGGCTCGGGCAGCCATCATGGCTGAATGATCGCAACCAAAGGGGACAATCTCATCTGGGCATCATCTGGAGTGATCCTGCGAAGTTACAATGAAATCCCTTCATAAATATGACCTGTAGACTGTGCTCAAGGTTTTCGGGCTGCGGGCACCTGTAGCCATCACAGTTGACCAATCACGACCAAAAGGGGATGTCATCATCTAGGCATTATATGGAGTCAACCTATTTATTTATTTATTTATTGATGTGTAAGGTCACATATTTATGCACAATGGCCAATCATGACTGTGACAGTTTTACGGGTGGAGGAAGCCGGAGTACCCGGAGAGAACCACCGAGCAACGACGAGCAGCTGCCAGCTCCCCAACATCGTAACTCTGCACTGCAGCACAGGCAGGGTTAGATTGGTTGAAGACATGCGTACTATCGACATGCAGTACGCCTTAGTACACGGCGTCATCGTGGACCCACATAGGCAATGGGGGTGAAGTGTCCTGCCCAAGGACACAACACGGTTGCCGCAGGTGGGATTCGAACCGAGGACCTCTCGGCTTGCAGCCTGCACCTCTACCTACTGAGCCACCGCGCCCCCGGAGTCAATCTTACAGGTTACAATGAAATCCTTCTATAAATATAACTTTTTGCCTATGCTAAAGGTTTTTTGGGCTCGGGCACCCATCAAGGCTGAATGATCATGGCCAAAATGGGACATTCTCGTCTAGACATTATTTGGAGTCAACCTACCAAGTTACAATGAAATCCCCTCATAAATATGACCTGTAGACTGTGCTAAAGGTTTTCGGGCTTTGGGCTCCTTTAGCCATCACAGTAGCCCAATCATGTCCAAAAGGGGACGTTCTCATCTAGACATTATATGAAGTTAACCTACCAAGTTACAATGAAATCCTTTCATAAATATGACCTGTAGACTGTGCTAAAGGTTTTCGGGCTTTGGGCTCGGGCAGCCATCATGGCTGAATGATCGCAACCATAGGGGACAATCTCATCTGGGCATCAACTGGAGTGATCCTAAGAAGTTACAATGAAATCCCTTCATAAATATGACCTGTGGACTGTGCTCAAGGTTTTCGGGCTTCAGGCACTAGTAGCCATCACAACTGACCAATCACGACCAAAAGGGGATGTCATCATCTAGGCATTACATGGAGTCAACCTAACAGGTTACAATGAAATCCTTCCATAAATATGACCTTTTGCCTATGCTAAAGGTTTTTGGGCTCGGGCACCCATCAAGGCTGCATGATCGTGATCAAAATGGGACATTCTCATCTACACATTATTTGGAGTCATCCTACCAAGTTACAATGAAATCCCTTCATAAATATGACCTCTAGACTGTGCTAAAGGTTTTCGGGCTTTGGGCCCCTGTAGCCGTCACAGTTGACCAATCATGCCCAAAAGGTGACTTTCTCATCTAGACATTGTATGAAGTCAACCCACCAAGTTACAATGAAATTCCTCAATAAATATGACCTGTAGACTGTGGTAAAGGTTTTCGGGTTTTGGGCTCGGGCAGTCGTCATGGTTGGCAGATCATGCCCAAATGGGGAAATTCTCATCTAGACATCATAAGGAGTCATCCTACCAAGTTACAATGAAATCCCTCCACATTAAACATGACCTGCAGACTGTGCTAAAAGTTTTTGGGTTTCGGGCTTGGACAGCCATCACAGTTGATAGATCATGCCCAAAAGGGGACGTTCTCATCTAGGCATTATACAGAGGCATCCTACCAAGTTACAATGAAATCCCTTCATAAATATGACCTGTAGACTGTGCTAATGGTTTTCGGGTTTTGGGCTCGGGCAGCCATACCGGTTGCCCGATCGCGACCAAAAGGGGATGTTCTCATCTAGACATGACCCCAAACCTGCATATGAAATTTCGTGGCGATCAGACAAGAACTGCGGGGTGTAGCCCGTGCTAAAGGAAAATGTGAACAGACGTCACAGACTCACAGACTAACAGACTTCCGCACGCGTGATGGCAATAGCTTATCTTGACTATGTCAAGTTAAGCTAAAAAAATAGGAGCATTATTAGAGGTTCAGTTGGAACTTGCAAAGAGAAATATTACTCCCCCGGATCCCTTTACAGAGATTGGTTCAACATTACAAAATAAAAAGGTTTCTCACCCGTCTGTATCTTGTATGTTTTGATTTGAAAGTCTGCTGCTCTCAGCAGTTGGTGTACCAAGAACACTGGAGCGGTCATCAGGTATGCTACACCTTTCACACCAGAAGTCCACTTCTTCCTCTGCATTAACCATTTGAAGATATAACTCACAGGATATTCCTACAAGTGAACAAGAAATAGTTGCAAAAATAATGAGAGAGAAAAAAATTATTTCTCACATACATTTCTACCTCTTTGAATGGAATGTGTCCATAATATTGGAATTGTTAGACTTTTCATATAGCATTTCCCCAAATTCTTTGAAACTTCGATATTTTATACACCTTTAAAATATAAGAATCTTTTTTTATTTTTCTAATATGACGTCTTTTTCCGACGTTTTGGTGTTAAAATACAACAATAACCAAATTCAGACCCATTTTCAAAATAATTCCGTTACTTCACCATACAGGCTATCCATTTCACACCCACTGAACTGTTAAACAGTGTCATTGCCTACAAAATTATACCAAATATGCCCAAATACCTGAAACATTGCCCATTGTTGCGGATCTCAAACATTGACGTTTTTGACTGAAATTTGGTTCCTTGACTACCGCTATATATTACGCGAGATTTGCAGCTTGAGTGTATGTAAAAATAGGCCGATGAAATCATAAGATGTGTACCCATACGCACAACTAGTAGAAAGCTGTATGACGGAGGGCCACCACGGATGCCGACATTATGTACACCATACAAGGTATGGGTACATATAGAAATGGATTGGAGGAGTGTCTAATTTGATGGATCTCCGGAGGAAATTATTAGATTTACATAAAAAACTATACAGCACATCAGTAACCTGAATAAATATATATATATAAAGTAACATGACAATCGGATTAATATTTTTTGAGTTATCTCATGCCAAAGGATTGGAGGAATTTTCAATTTGAAGGATAAAGGGTTAATATCTCAGGATCAAATCATCAGATTTACACCAAAAACTATACAGCTCGGCAAATCAGTAACCTGAACACAAATATAAAGTAACTAGACAATCCAAGCAATATTTTTCAAGTTATTGAATGCCAAAGGGATTGGAGGAATTTTCAATTTGAAGGATAATGGGTTAATATCTCAGGATCAAATTATCCGATTTACACCAAAAACTATACAGCTCGGCACATCAGTAACCTGAACACAAATATAAAACTTGACAATCCAAGCAATATTTTTCAAGTTATCGAATGCCAAAGAAATTAAAAATTTTTAGTAAATTTTGTTTCTTAACATACCTACTACAATTGTTTACAATTGGCTGTAACATAAGTGCAAGCCCTACTTCGGAACTAACTCAAGCTTTTAGAATCTTTTCCAAACGAGTTGGAAAAGTACTAGAGTGCAAAAGCACGAAAAAGATCGAAAAAAGGGTCGAGCGAGACCAGCGCTCGAAATTACAGGTACTCTCTCTGATCACCTCTTGCGTTTACCGAGCGCATGCGCAACAACCGTGACGTCAATTCCGTATTTCCGCCAACGAGAAGTTTGTGATTTAGCGGGGAGGCATCGATATCAAAGATATCCCCAAGGAGGGTGGGCCTCCGGTAAACAATTGTGGTAGGTATGTTAAGAAACAAAATTTACTAAAAAATTTTAATTTCTTTTCAACCTACTCACAATTGTTTACAATTGGCTGAATAAACAATAGGAGGAGGTGAATCACATAACCAATACCAACAAGAGTAGCAGAACGAAGCAAGGATGGCAGAGAACAAAAACGAAAACCTGTAATGAAGATAGAGAGAAGGCACCTGAAAAGAACAAGGCTGAGCGAAGCGCAACCTCGACAAAAACAATTTTAACAAGGGTGCACAACAGCCTGAGCAGCAACAAGAGGGCCTAAAGAATAAAGGTCCTCAGATTGCTGCTGAAGGTGGCGGAGATAAAAGGAGGAGAAGGTAGAAGCATTCCTCCAGTAAGCCGCATTCATGACATCACGGAGCGAAACAGAATTGGAGAACGCCCAGGATGTAGAAATGGCACGAACCTCATGAGCATTAAGCCGGTTCGAAACAAGATCCGACGCAGACAAGCGAGAATAAGCCAGCTTGATTGCAAGACAGATCCACCTGGAAATAGAATGGGAAGAGATAGACTGCCTCTTAGGAATGAGAGACAGAAAGAATCTCTTCCGACCCCTCCTAATGAACTGAGTGCGAGTAAGGTAAGTCTTGATCGCACGAACAGGACAAAGAAGAGGCCTCCGGCCATCTACAGCGGGGAGAGCCCGAATGCAGATGGGAGGAGGTACCGAATCAGGAAGTTGATTCTTAGCCAGAAAAGAGCAATCAGTAGTGAAGGTGACACTGTTAGCCTCATTTCGGAAGAAGGCAGAATCAACAGACAGCGCATGAAGCTCACTGACTCGACGAGCAGAAGCAAACGCTAGAAGAAAAGCCGTCTTATAGGTGAGAAAATGCATGTCGGTCTCAGATAAAGGCTCGAATGGCGCCCCCTCCAAACAGTGCAACACCCATGCCAAGTTCCACTTGGGTGTAAGATGCAAAACTCGAGGCCTCTTCAAAGAAAAGTGCCGAATAAGTTTGGAGAGAAAAAGATTACGACCGATGCACCGCTTTCCCACATAAGTGAAAGTATCAGACAGCATAGACCGATAGCCCTTAATCGTAATAGGCTGGAGGCCCTTGGAGTCAAAAAGAAAAACCAGAAAATCCGCAATTTGAGCGATTGACGGATCAGGGTAATTCACATTGTGATCTGCACACCAGCGGCAGAAAACCTTCCACTTGGCGGCATAAGTCATGCCAGTGGAATGTCGCCGCGATGCAGAAATGCACTCCACTGATCGTCTCGAAAAACCTCTACGTCGGAGACTGGACCTGATAAAAGACAGGCGTGAAGGGACAGGCTCGTCAGATTGTTGTGATACTTCCTGGGACGACCCTGTGAAAGAAGATCGCGACGTAGAGGTAGACGAATCGGTCGATCGGCCAATAGAGGCCACAGCAGATTGATCCACACACTCTGTGGAGACAGGGGTGTGATCAGAATGATCCTGCAACTGCAAGCACGAATCTTCGCTAATACTTGAGGAAGAATCGGTGCAGGAGGAAAGGCACAGCCGATCCAACCTGTCCAGTCCAGAGACAGAGCATCTACTGCAAATGCCAGAGGATCTGGACAAGGGGAGACGAAGGTCTCTACCTGATGATTCCAGCGAGTAGCGAAAAGGTCGACCTGAGGACGGCCCCACTGCTCGCAAATCGCCTGAAACACCGACCGATGTAGCATCCATTCGGTTGGAAAGACACTGTCGCGTCGGGACAGGGAGTCGGCTAGGACGCTGAGATGCCCGGGAATGTGTCGAATGGACACCCGAGCGTTCACATCCCGCGCCAACAGAAGAAGATCCCGAGACAGCCGATACATGGGAATCAAATGTGTGCCGCCTTGATTCCGTATGTAGGCCACTACTGTCGAATTGTCCGAAAGAAGTAGGACAACATGGTCCGACAGATGAGGGATCCAAAGCCGAAAACTCAACAGAAGAGCAAGGAGCTCCTTCTGGTTGATATGAAGGCCCACCTGCTCGCTGTCCCACTCTCCGTGAGTAGACAGGCCGAGAGGATCCAACGTCGCACCCCAGCCCCGATCGCTGGCATCCGCAGTAAGGATGCGATCGGCCAAAGGAAGATCCAACGGAACACCCTGTGTATGCCAGGGAATATCTGCCCAAGTACGGAGGTGACAAAGCAGAGACCGAGGAATAGTGAGTTCCAGGTCCAGCGGATCTACATTCGGACGCCAATGATCCAACAGAAAGTGTTGGAGAGGTCGGACAAACAAGCGACCGAGCGGAATGAGATCTGTCACCGAACCGCAAAGGCCCAGCATCCGAAGGAAAGTCCTGGCCGAGACCGAGGAAGATTGAAGCAGGTCCCGAGTCAAGGCGGAAAGAATCGTCGCCCGAGCTTGGGGGACCGACACTACATTCAGTCCTTCGTGTGAGTAAATTTTACGAGTGCAAAAATGTGCACTCGCAAATTGTGTTGCGAGTGCAATCGCACTCATAAAATTTCCCAAAGGTTCACAACTATGCATGTTTGAGACAAATGTGTTTAAACACAGCTAATCATGATATATCATATTTAGATTCTGATTGCTACTTGCTGAGTACTCTGAATACTTCAATAGATAGTATTTAATTCATTCAACAAAATCCAAACTTTTTCAAATGTTTTAACTATTTATTGATTGAAGTTTAGTTAGTAGTGCAGTAAACATATTATAATGAGTAATGACAGACAAAGATCATGTCAATCATTAATAATTAATGCAGTTTTTTAAAACAAAACTGAGTTAACTCAAGTGTGAAAGAGCCACAACTTCACCCATCATGGCAGATTGGCATAAAGATAACAGTTCAAAAACAAATATCAAAGATTTTAACAGTGGCAGGCCTGCCTGGCCATTGATACACATTATTTTAAATTACTGATCCTTTTACTTTAGGTTCTCAATTACAACTTTCACTGCCAGTCAGAAGAACTGGCCCCAACATCTTCAAAGGCAAACAGGCGATTTTCAAATTCTTCAATTTGACAACTTTCCAATTGTTCCATAAAATCTTCCTCTGATTCTTCATCAGATGATAACATTTCTAGTTCTTGCGCGACTGAAACTTCTTGTAGTTCAGTCGTGGCTGCACTGCCGCCGACAGCTGAAATGTCTTCATCTGAAGAGGAATCAGAGGAAGAGTTAGAGTCAGGTTTCTGTTTCACTGTTTGTGTCATCAAATTAAATGAAACAGAATCAATTTTCAGAGTTCTTCTCCTTTTCATAAAATGATTGAGAGAGGATTCAATTAAAATGTCCCTGTCTTCTGTAGACCAGATGCTATCATTTACTTTAAGTAATGTGAGGTCTTCCATAGTATCATGAGCCATAGCCAGGCCTCTGTCAGTCAGAATACAGGTCAGATGACTGAATCCACTCTCAACAATACTATTGCTGGGGCTGAATGAAAGAACAATTTCTGCCAAAAGGGAGATGTTTGGAAATTGTTCTCTTCTGTATGTGAGGATATTTCTCCACAGTTTTCTTGCCTTAACCCCAGGATAAAAATGTTTCACCATGTGCTTAAAATCTTTCCATTCTTCCTTAACTTTCAATCCATTAAAATTAATGAGTTTGAGAGGTGTATCAAAGTGTGTTGCCACCCTCTGTAGTGCTTCAAGTTCATTTTTGGTGTCAATCCAGTTAGCAGGATCTAGCCATGTCATACTTTTAAACACATTATCCTGTTCAAAAAATGACATGAACCGCCACTCAACACATTGGATCAATGCTGGTATGACCCCAACAGCAACTGTTTTTACTGCCTGTTGAAGATTCTGAAAATTGGTCTTCACCATGTTTTCATAGCTTATGTCCACATATTCACGATTTTTAGATTTTCGCCTCTTATGCCCAGCTTTCAACATTTTGCTACCAAGGACACAGCCATTTAGAGTAAACCCATACTGCTTCAAACAATCCACAGAGGGGGGTAAATCATTATCATTTGCTTTCAATTCGTTCAACGTTTCAAAAAGTTTTTCGATTGAAGGTTTGACTTCAAAAACCATGAGCTGCTCTTTTTCAAATTTGAGTGAAAGGAAAGTGATTTATTGGATTATTTGTTTGTAGAGAATGCACATGCATAAAAACTGACTATCCTTCAATTTTTTTAGTATGCCACGAAGTTTCCCCTTAATTTTTTTAGCAGAGCCAGATTCTAAAAGATTTTCAATTACATGACACAGGACAATCCAATTGTTAAGTAAATGATCTAGGCCCCTATTTTCATGGCTCACAAACCGGGTACCATGACATTTTGGAACATTGAGAACCCTGACCCCCATAGCCTGCTTGGCGTACTCTTTGAAATGATGCTTGACTTTACCAGACTGCTTAAAAAGATAGTATAGCACAACTAAAAAGTCATGGATGGAAGAGAATTGCTTTTCTTTCATCAAGGAATCTTGTATTGCTAACTGAATGCGATGCATAACACAGTGAATGGAAATAAGCCATGGTCGATTGTCATTTCTTAAACGAGTCAAGAGACCCTTGTACACCCCTGTGTTAACTGATGCCCCGTCGGCTGTTGCTCCTATTACAGCATTTTTGTATTGGTCCTCTGAAATCCCAATTTTTTTTAGAAAAGCATCATCGATACATTGTTTGAGGTTTTCTGCTGTACCATCTCCGTAGTCGTCAATGTCTTGTAAAGCGCAGCAAATATACAGAGCATTTCCATTGTGGACAGTTCTGATAAATATCAGCTCTTTCTCTGCACCGGTTTTACGTGGCTGCGACCCATCACTGAGAATTGCTATAAAACTGGATTCACTTATTTTTTGTTTAATCTGTTCTCTTGCCGACTTTGCCAAGACTGTCAATAATTTTTTTGCTGTGTCAACATTGTCATGCCCCTTTATTAACTTTACGCCATTGGCTTTTTAGTTTGTATCAGTGTTTTGAATGCAGTCAGCGGTTGGCCACTGACAGCTAAAAGATATGCTGTCACAAGGAGTTTCTTATAAGCTTCCCTGGCATTCTTTCTGACCAATGTGTCAATTCTGATTTGTTTGGGGCCGACCAAACTTTGTTTAACTTTATCATCACTTTGACACCCAGAGGTACTGGCAGATGTTGAGGCTTGTAGAGTAGGTGCATCAGTTGCTTGGGCAGTGTCAATTTTTTCTCTTTCGAAGGACAGAGCTAGGGCGTGGCATTTACTCCCCAAATGCCTTTCAAAAGTGTATTTGCTGATAAAATCAGTTCCCATGGCAAACCGGTCGAATTCTGAAAGCGCTCTCCCTTGCAGCTGTTTACGTGCATTGTCACATTGGGAAGCACAAACTTTGCACCAAAATTGGGTCACAAACGTTTTGCCACTTACATTATTTGTTTCACTTTCGAAACCAATAAGATCCTTGAAGGACCACTTCAGTAACGTTGATAGAGTCACCGTTGCTGGCATCTGGAACGTAAGTAATTCTTCAGAAAAGACAATTTCAACAAACAGCAAAAACAGACGATAAAATTTCTCGCTTGACAACTTGTACACAAATCTTTGAAGAAAGGGAAACAAGGTGAAATTATTTGGTACAAGCGATTCGGTTGGCCATACCAGACGATTTCACCACTGACTGGCCAATCACAGTTTGTCTATCTGTTTGTTGTGATTAAATTAGCATTGTACTTTCGGTTTCGTTTGCTCAATGCTGGATGAATGGGATGTAGAATGACATGCGCAGTGAATAAAGGAAACCGGAAATGTTTCAGTTTTCGCTACAATGTCGATTCGGACCTCTTGCGGAGCGGATGGTGATATGCAGGTAGGTGTGTCACAGTGTGTGTGTGTGTGTGGGTGGGGGGGGGGGGGGGGGAGGGGGGGCATATAACAGCAGTTTTGTTTCTGTTTTCGTTTTACCATTCACAAATGGACAATAACGAAATAGATGTCCATTCTGACTTGAAGCGTGGCAATGTTAGGGTGCAATTTAATTGAAGTTGAATTGTTTGATGACGGATGCGATTTTTTGCGCTCGTCTTTTATAAATTAAGGGCGCTTGCGAGCGCGAGCGCAATAGCGCCCGTCTCACGCGAAGGACTGTACATTGTGAACAGTGTCGAAATCCATCCCCAAATGACGGAATCGCTGAGAAGGAAGAAGATCCGACTTCTCGCGATTGACTCTGAAACCCAGCGACGCTAGCAGGCAAAGAAACTGCCGGACATCGAACTCCAGAACAGCAGCATCGTGGTGCCGTTGGAGGATGTCGTCTAGGTAGGCTGACGAAGTCACTGCCGACTGAGTGCGGTGGAAAGCAAGCACCTGTGACATCAGTCGGGTGAAGGCCCAAGGAGCCAGGTTCAAACCGAACGGGAGAGCTCTGAATTGAAAAACTCGATCCCGAAACGAGAACTAAAGGTATTTCCGTGACGCCAGATGAATGGGTACATGGAAGTAGGCATCCTTCAGGTCGATACTGGCCGCAAAATCGCCCTGATGAACCGAACGTCGAACCGACCGGAAAGTCTCCATACTGAAACGAGGAGTTATTATGTACTCGTTCAGGGTACTCAGATCGATGACAGGACGATATTGGCCGTTTTTCTTCGGCACCAAGAAAAGTCTCGAGTAAAACCCCAGTGAAAGGGTGTTCCTGACCACCTCGATCGCCCCTTTGGTGAGGAGATTGTCGATCTCCTGCACCAGAAGGACCCGACGCAGAGAATCGGAAGGGACCTGAGTCGGAAGGGGCACCCGAGATAAACTGGGGTGCCGATGGAAGGACAGTCGCAGACCGGATTGAATGACGTCGAGGACCCAAGAGTCCGACGTTATCTCTGTCCAACGGTCGTAAAACAGCGACAGCCTTCCCCCGACTGGAGGCGAATCGAGGTGAGAACCTTCACTTGCAGCCTCGATGAGGCCCCCGAGAGGAGAAACCACCTCGGGAAGTGACAGAGTCCTGAGACTTTCCAGTCTGAGGCTGCCAGCGAGCCTGGCCACGTCGGTGCTTCTTGTGAGCAGAAGGAGCAGGCGTAGCCGACGTCGCCGATGAGGCAGACGCAGCAGCACGCTTGGAGGGCCTGGAACGACCCCCACCCGCAGCAGCAGGTTGATCAAGCTGTCTCAGCAAAAGCTGGTCCTTCGAATGACGAAGAACTTCGCCACGAACAGCTTTCACGGAACCATGGAACAACTGAGGTCCCACCAAAGAGGCAGACCTCAGAACAGCACGTTGCTCAGAAGGAAGGGATGGTAAAGAATCCAACACCGCATCCCGGCGTGCCTGCTCCAAATTAGCCGTGTTACAGGCGTGAGCGTGTGTCAAGTTCATAAGAGCCTGTGACAAAACGCGAAAAGGCGCCTGAGTGTCATTAAACTCCCCTGGTGGAAAATATTCAGCCAGAGCAGCGACGACATGGTCCGCGAGAGATAACATACCCAGCATCTCTCGGGACAGGCCCACCATAGACTCAACTACCGACATCGGGAGAACTGCCGACTTAGGCTTAGTCAACCCGAGGGAAGAAGAATCCTCATCCACAGTAGTCATCCCTTGGAAGACTGGTGGAGAGACGGAATCGTACACACGAAACCGCGATGGAGGCAGAAAGGCATCAGCTCTAGAAAAGAAGGAACCCTGGAGGGCCTTAAAACGCATTTTGGCGTCTAAGCCCTGGAAGGACTCAACAACCTGAGCCGATTGCAGAGGACGCAAAGCCCCGGAGCTAGAAGGCTCAACAGGGTTACGGCGCTCCAGAGTGGACCGCGGCTGGACGGTCACAGAAGGCTGGTCGGAAGGTTGAACGTCCGGCAATAAGCCAAAGACGAAATCCAAAGCCTGCCCCAAGACTGACGAGGGGGGCCCATCACCTTCAAGATACTCGTCATCCTCCGTAGCAGAGGAGACGTAGCCCAACTCGGGCTGACCAGCAGAAACCTCCTGTGAATACTGTGCACTATCCACGGAGCCAGGCGAGACATCTCGGCGACCGACCAAAGGAGATTGTGCCTCAGGAGGCATATGGAGGCCAACTTGAGGGTTGCCAGAAAGCAACCGGGTGAGCGCCAAAACGGCCTGGCGCAGGTCACCCTGAGAATCCGTCGCAGCAGAATCGCCCGACGAATGGACCCTTCTGGTAGAAGAACCCAAATCCTCAGAAGAGACCGACGGCGAACGTCGATCGACAGACAGAATAGGAGCACGGTGAGAAGACACCGGAGGATAGTCCCGATTGTGACGCCCAGGGGCCATCACTGACCTCTGCAAAACAGAAGGTCCTGCCTGCAAATCCTCTAAAGAGACCGACGGCGCACATCGATCGGTAGCTGGACCTGGGACACGGTGAGAAGACACCGGAGGATTGTCCCAAGAATGACAGGAACCTGTCATTGGCCTCTGCGCAGCAGATGGCCCCAACTGCCTATCCTCTGAGACCGACGGCAAGCATCGATCAACACCCAGACCCGGAACACAGTGAGGAATCACCGGAGGAAGGTTCCGAGAGTGACAGCTAACAGGGGCTGTCACTGACCGCTGCCGAACAGCAGGCCCTGGGTGCCAACGTCCCAACACCATCTGCTAGGCGGCACACTAGCAGGGGAAGGTGGTACGATAAACGATTCACTCAAGGGACGAAGAATCGCTGCCGAAGCGACCGGCCAGCTCAACCGACTAGGAGCAAACCTAGCCAGATGAGACGGAGCAGACAGCAAACCCGCACAGCCCCGCCGCGAGGCTGGGGGAGGCTGAGAACACACAGACACACCAGCAGATACAGCCTCGGTCCCCCGAGACTGTAGACCATCCCCAGAGGAGATGGAAGAGCCACCATCAGACAGAATAGGATCTGGAGTAGCAACTTCCTCAACAACGGTTGACGGTGTAGGAGGCAGATCGGAGAGGGTTACCGAGCTGACCTCGGAAAAGCTCTCAACGAAAACAAACGCCTCAATAGTGACATCAGAAGACAAAGAGACCACGGTCTCCTCGTCAGGTATCACTGAACTAACACAGCCAACAGTTGCAGAGGAACTCGCCACAGAAGGCAGATCCGAATCCTGTGTGACAGAGTCACCACGTGCACCAGCAGAAATGTCTGCTACGGCACGGCTACCCTTACCCCGAGAACGAGGGGTTCCAGCTCTGGAAAGAACCACCTTGTTCACAGAAGCCCAGAATTTAGAGGACCAAACCCCACAAATACCACATGATTGGGCCTGCGTGCAATTGTTGCAAGTGACACATGTGGCATGAGAACCGTCCACATGTTTCACCTGCAAACAAGAGGTACAAGGAATAGTCTTAGGCATGATATCAAAATAATAATCAAGCTTCCCGCCGACGGAAAATAGTACTAAGGTCGTGTTCACACGTGGGGAAAGACAAGATAAAGTGTGAAAAGACAAGCAATAAAAATACAAATTAACATTAAATAATAATAATTTGGTAGATTGATAAAAGGATACAATCCACTAGCACACTAAATATGTAGAATAAGTTGTTCACGAAGAATAAACAGCATAATTAGCACGAGTCACAAAAATTTCCGACCATGTACAATGGCGGAAAATAAAGGAATTGACGTCACAGTTGTTGCGCATGCGCTCGGTAAACGCAAGAGGTGTGCAGAGAGAGTACCTGTAATTTCGAGCGCTGGTCTCGCTCGACCCTTTTTTCGGTCTTTTTCGTGCTTTTGCACTCTAGTACTTTTCCAACTCGTTTGGAAAAGTTTCTAAAAGCTTGAGTTAGTTCCGAAGTAGGGCTTGCACTTATGTTACAGCCAATTGTAAACAATTGTGAGTAGGTTGAAAAGAAATGGATACGGATGCCGGACGGACAGAAGGACGAATGACGGATGGTCACCGTGGATGCCGGCATTATGTGTATCATACATAGTATGGGTACACATAAAAACGAATTCCAGCCCAAACTTACTTTTCCTAATATAATATAGCATTACAATAAGTAGTACAGTGGAACACACTTAACTTTATTTATGTTAACCCTCTACCAAGGTAGCGGCCCAAAATAGAATAGCGCTTTTCACAAAAATCACAATTCAATTCAATTTATATTATATGTTGTATTTTATTCTGTGTTAACTATATATAAATATCAAACACAAAGCCATGGTTCCATACATTCATAACAAATTTGTCAGGTTAATTGCATATGGGCTGAAGAACAAACTCCTGTTAATTTTATCAATATACACAAGTCGAAAAAATTACCTATTTGGCCGCAGTACACCCAATACAGGTATTTAATCTACAATATCTTGTCTGACAGACCTCCATGAGCTCTGTCAACCAAGATATAAATAGAAGAAATGTCCGGTTAATCTCAGAAAAAAACCAAAATTTTTTGCAATTTTTGGCTCTATATCAGACTAGTGTCTTGGTGAGGAGTGTGTAAAATATGGAGGAAATAAAATAACGTACATTTCCTAACTCTTAAGGGCTGCAGAAGACGCTAATCATACGAGGTATCTACCGTCACGTCTTAAAATTAAGTATATGCGTCATTTAACCCTTTGAACCCTTAAGATTGTTTTTCCAATCCAGGATCATGGCACACCGTACATTCAAAAAGTAGAATGGCTGCTTGGTGAATGTGTAGGGTAAACCAATCAATAATTTCAATGTGCATCCCAAAGATTGCATGTTGAAAATATTGACCGGTCTACCTCCAGATGACCCTTTATTGAAACTAGTGCAACGTTAAACTGATCATATTGAGTATACAAGAAAAAATATAAATAGCTTACCCGTGTCACATATCCTGTGAGTCCATTCTCTACAAAAATTGAATTCAACAGCATGCTGGTTTTTCCGAACCGTCTTCTCGCATTTAACACACTTAACCATGTTTCAAGTGCGAATGAAAAATGTTCCAGACTTTTCATCTTATATATTATAAATTTAATTTCAAGAACAACATAGACAACTTTTCGTCGGTAGCCTTTCCATAGGCCTGCTATTTGAAGTCTTACTCTTTTGTGGAAGTGTGAACGAGGGGATGACTCCTTTGAAAGTCAATGTCAAACCCTACAAGCACAGTTGATTCTAAAAACAACACTTTCAGTCTTTATTTCATAGGGAAGAAAAGGTGTTTTGATATCACTCTGCACCGTACAATCTTGAAGCCCAACAAGACATCTTTCAAACACTGAACAAATACACGTAGACTAATAGGATTCAATATGCACAATACTGGAATTTTAAGTGATATTCAAAGTTCTCTTGCTAACTAGTTGTTTATTCTTTCATGTTTCAATCGTTACTGTTATTCAATTGGCTTGCTGGCATGGTATTTTGGCTTTTCTAAGATAATAAAAACCCTTTGGTTTGTCGCGGTTATAATACCCCCCCCCCCCCCCAGCACCCACAACCTCTCCCTCAGATCCTCTCCTCCCAGCATCCATTCTATTCATCTAGTGGGGACGTTTTGACCAAAACTGGGGCCGTTATGACCAACTCGAGAGGATAAAACGTCCCCACGAATTGGTCAAAACGGCCCCAATCTCGTCTGTGATATCATACTATCATTTTGGGGCCGTTTTGACCAATGAGTGGGGCCATTTTGACCAACTAGTGGGGACGTTTTGGTCAAAACTGGGGCCGTTATGACCAACTTGAGAGGATAAAACGTCCCCACGGATTGGTCAAAACAGTCCCAATCTCGTCTATGATATCATACTATCAACTTGGGGCCGTTTTCACCAATGAGTGGGGCCGTTATGACCAACTCGAGAGGATAAAACATCCCCATGGATTGGTCAAAACGGCTCCAATCTCATCTGTGATATCATACTATCAACTTGGGGCCGTTTTGACCAAAAGTGGGAATGTTTTGACCAACTAATAGGGATTTTACATGATTTTTTTAATGTGCACAGACCTCTTTAATTTTGATGCTAAATCTGTCTACAATGCTTAAGAAACAATAAACTTTTTACAGAATTACAAAATTCTCAATACTTTTCAAGATATGGCCATTTAAAGATTGGTGATTGATCGATTTTTTTGTCACTGGAGCTTAGTGCTTTACTACTATTTTCCCAGAACTAAAATGTGACCAAAACTGACAATTTTAATGCTGAAAAATGCAAATAATGAAGACAAAAACAGTCATAAAATAAAAAGTACACAAGATAGGTTCATAAAATTTTCGGTTATATTTTGGAATCGAGGAGACCAATTCTTCCACATATTTTTAAAAAAATTTTCAATGAGACTTTTCAATCTAATTTGCATATAATTTGCATAAAAAATTTAACTATTTTTCATTCATGTAATTTAAACACTTGAAAGTGGTGTATTTTGCACAACATTCATTATTTGCGGTTGTCTGTCATGGAAAATCTATTATTCTATCTGGAAAATCAAAAATGTAAGTAACATTAAAAATAGACCATTAATTTGCATATAATTTACATATTTTAAACGTCAAATTTCCACTGATTAACCTTTACTTTGGTCCTGTTTATTTCACTTCTGTAGACAATGTAATTTGATGTTACAACCTCTAAAAGTGTATTGCCATCTCCTGGAACAATAGCAACAAACTAATTGCATATTGTTCACAGCTAAATTTCAAATATCCATAAAATTGCCAAATATGAGGTTTTGCATCATAATACAGTGCTATCCGGTTGCCCCATTTTGTTTCCTACATTAATTTCGCGTCCAATTCTGAAACTTTCCCCTTCCTAAGCATCCCTCCCCACTTGTTGCTACCTTTTGTGCATTCAAAACTTTTACTTCATGGCAAAAACGTTATAAAAACCTGAGATGTCAAACATTCTCAATAGCTGATACACTGATTCGGTCGTACTAAAAGACGACCGTAGAAAAAGTAAGGGGGTTATGGGGAAAGTGAAAGCACAAAAGGGTTGATAGCGACCTTATAAACCTATGTGTAAAACGTTATAACGATAGGATATGCTTATCCCATTTTATAACAAAAAATGTTAATCCATGAGCAAAAATCTACGGTCATCTTCTCGTACAATACTAAAAGACCACTGCAGATCGAGCTGTTAATTAAGTGAGTGAGAGAAGACAACATTAATCTCCTCACATCTTGATTACCATCCACCGGCAAAGCATTGTATTGATAACGGTTTGTAGATTGTTGTGCACATAATCTTTCCACTGTATGGGGGTGTTTGCAGATTATAAGGCAAACAAGCACTAGGTATGTTTTTAACTAAAATGCTCGATATTGACATTGTTTTCAACTTAGAAAAAACTGTATACCGACAAAGCTTAAAAAACAAACTTGTTTCTGAGCAATGCTTTAAGAAGCGACAGAGGGTTTCAAAATCATGCCAAGAAGATGCATGGAAATAGTAGACGAAGCAGAGGAATTGGTACAACCTACCTTTCTGTTAACATACACAGGAAACCACCAAACACCAGGCAAGGATTGAAACAAGCTTGCCTGGCTGGGACGAGTGTATATTTTATATAAATAATCATTTGAATAAATATTTAACAGCCCTTTTAAGGGCTGTTGTGTGTGTGCCTGTGAGAAGGTGTGTGTATGTGTGGTTGTTTCATTGCATGTTTTGTTTTTTTTTGGGGGGGGGGGGGGGGGTTCTTGTTTTTTTCCCTGCCCAATCACCCCATCATCTGTTCCCCCAGAAGGCAGACCAGATAAATATGGCCACTTCTCTAATCAAACACGGAGCAGAACTCTTGTAGTTATGCAAAATTCCGATCCATCTTTCAGTTCGAGGTTCTGGGGGATCTCAACCCACTATCATACTGCCAGTTGCACACTCAAACTTAATAGGATTATTGGCTCTTTCTTCCGACTCTCGTGGATTTATAAGCAAATAAAGCTATAAAGCAAATAAATTTATTTGGGTTACAAGGGCTTTCAACCCCACATCGTTCTTGAGCGGCGTCTTCAGCGCGCATAAACTTTTCATTTCTTCAAAATCATGCCAAGTTAAAAGACCTACAAAACAATTGTATATTACCGTATGGGCTATTAACCAGGCAATGTGAATACAAACATAACCTGGGGGTCCACCTGGGATGTCAAATAATGATTATCAATGGGATTTCAATCGTAAAGGTGGTAATTATATCATACTCGCAGAATGCCCCACTTAATCAATCTACTGCCGCCTTTCAGTATTGTACGAGAAGGCGACCGTAGATTTTTGGTCATGGATTAACATTTTTCGTTATAAAATGTTAAAATTTACAAAGTGTGAGTCATTACTTTAATATGAATGAGGTTAGACATAGAAGAGAACTAAACACTTAACATGACCACAGTTGTGGAATTAACCTCGGCGGGTAGAAAACAAGGCTACGAAATTCCAACCATTTGTATTTTTGCCTGAAACATTTCCCAAACTACCTTAATTTTTGGACAAATATTCGGCGAGGGGGGGGGGGAGGGGGGGGGGGCCAGTGGAACATTCTTTATATTCGGAAATGAGGCACAAACACGACTCCGAAGTCAATACGAGCTGCTGTCATGTTTTGAAAACCAATCATGTGTGTGTAAATAGTTTGTCCATTTCTTCACCTGTTCTAGTGTCCATCCAAACTGATTTTGGTTTCTATACGATAAATTGAGTAATGGAGGGATCTCTCACATTTGATTTGTAAGTCATTTATAAGGAAGACAAAGTGAAAATGCTGGCATGCAGATATTTGGTTACAGTCACTGACACCACATCTGACATTTGGGGCCTGGGCAACTTGTGGCCGTAATTCTAAAGATTTGAACATTTATGAAACTTCAAACAATCACCAATCACTTGCCTATGTAGGATCTGTTTGAGAATCTGTCCCTCGTGAGACCTTTACAAGCATTAGCATGTCTGTCTTCAAATTCAAAAGTTTGACATATAGGCCTACCTCACGCAGCACGTGCCACGTGGCTTGTAAGTTATGCTGGGAGCACATGTTTGAGGTTGCGACAGCAAATCTAGGGTCCACTGCTTTATTTCCACCGGATGCATTTGTCGAAGAGAAAATTAACATAAGAAAGCTGTTATAGCCCCCATATTATATTGAGATTGATATATCCTTAGTAGATAATTATATGAGAAAGATATTTTTTTTATTAGTGCATTTTCTGACTGGTCTCACTCATTTGCACTCTGTGACCTTGTTTACATCTTTGTTACACTGATCTACAATTATTGTACATATAGCTGTTGATTGTTTAAGTAGATCAGGGACCTTGTTTACTTGGATTGTGACAGAATCACCTGGAAACTGATAGAACATTGTAGACATTTCATCTTCTAGGACATTCTATCTGGTTACTGGATAAAGGTTTGTCAACAGAATTCAAAAACTCATTTTTTTAGAAAGCCATTTCAGAAAGAATCACTTCAGTTGTATCCATTGGAAATTATTATTGTTTTACAACAGCGCATTTATTATAGAAGCAGTGCTTCTTTGTGATTTTGGAAGATTGATTCCAAAAGAGAATTTTGAAGAGAATCTATTCGTCTTGGAAAAGAGAATTTATACTTTCTGTGAAACAGAATAATATTATTTTGTGAAAAGCCAGGATTCTACTGGATTATTTGGAAATTACCTGTGGCGCCAATACTTCTTAGATTTTTACTCCATTTGAATTTTACAGAGCATTTTATTATATTTTATTGGAGACTGCTGAAATTTCAAAGTGAAAATGTTATTACAAATCTATGGAATACTGTTTCTGAAGAGACATTCTTGGATTTAATACTATATACACCAGCTGGTAATTTTCTTCACAAGATTCTTCACCACTGGATTACTGGATTCTGTCAAACTGTATTTTGGACTAATTCAATAATTGATAAGTACCACTGTTTTTATTTTCTGTAAACCAATTAGTGTAAAAGATTTTTGTATCATTTTTTTTATATTAATTTTTTTTTAATTAAATTTCAGAATAGTTAAATTCATAGTTATTGTTGCTGATTCTCAGATTTCTTTCTGTTACCAATATCAGTAATATTTCCATACCGTAACAGAAATTGGGGGCTCGTTGCCGAGATTGAATATAAGATAACGAGAAAACTTTATTTGCATATTGCAATTATTATTTGGCTCACTTTTAAAACATTTAAATTTTCTTAGAAAATTTCAGTATTATTATTGATATTCTGAGAACCAGCAAACCTTTTCATCATGGTATTTATTGTGACAGAATTTATTTCTGAATTTGAAGGCTCTCCTAGTTTGGCCCTTTTAGAATCTCTTAAGAAGGAGGATTTATTCCAACTTGCTCATTATCTAAAATTACCTGCCACCCCTGGTCTGAACAAACATAAACTTAAACAGCTCATTGTTAATCATTATATGGAAGAAGGTCTTTTGCCTCAGTCTGAAACTTCCCCCTCTGAACCACAACATACTGATGCCCTTGAACTCAAAAAGTTAGAATTGGAATTAAAAAAGTTAGAAATGCAACAAAAAATGAGGTAAATTGAAATTCAGGCTCAAAAAGAAAAAGAAGAAAGAGAAAATTAAATTAAATTAAAAGAAATTGAAGCTCAAAAAGAAAAGGAGGGTAGGGAATTAAAATTAAGGGAAATTGAAATTCAGGCCCAAAAGGAAATAAAAATAAAAGAATTAGAATCTCAACGTCAAGGCTCAAATGTAATTTCACCAAGTAAATTTGATGCAACTAAACATGTTAGGCTAGTTCCCCCCTTTCAAGAAAAAGAAGTTGATAAATATTTTTTACATTTGGAAACAGTGGCAACAAGTTTAGAATGGCCAAGGGATGTCTGGACATTGCTATTGCAAAGTGTTTTAAAAGGGAAAGCCCAAGAAATCTATTCCGCTCTATCTTCTGAGCAAAGTAATAATAATGATACTGTTAAAGAGGCTATACTCAAGGCATATGAACTTGTTCCAGAGGCCTATAGGCAGAAGTTCAGAAATTATTATAAAAACGAAAATCAAACTCATGTGGAATTTGCCAGAGAAAAGCAAAATTTATTTGACAGGTGGTGCCATTCCAAAGAAATTGGGAAAGATTTCTCGAAATTAAAAGAAATGATGCTAATTGAAGAGTTTAAAGGAAAGATACATTCAGATATAAAGGCCTACCTGGATGACTAAAAAGTTGACACATTAAATAGAGCAGCAGTACTAGCAGATGACTATGCCTTAACTTATAAAATGAGTCCTAATGCCACAAATTTTTGGCCCCACAAGAATTCTTTCCAAAGTGGACCTAGACCAACTTCAGATAAAAGTCATCCTTCCAATCCTCCAAACTTTTCACCGCCCAAATTTAATAGGAAGCCTAATGAGAATAAGTCATCTAATGCCAGCCCTACATGTACACCATTACGACCCAACAGTTCAACTAAAACTTGTAATTATTGTAAGAAACCAGGTCATTTACTATCTGATTGTTGCCTGTTAAAAAGGAAAAATGAGTCCTCAACTTCACAGAATGCACTAGCATGTGCTCCATGCCCTGAAAATTATGTAATAAAGCAAGATGCTTTAGAAAATTATAAGCCATTCATTTCTGAAGGCTTTGTTTCCCTTGAGGGGGATAAGCACTGTTCCTTACCAATACAAATACTGAGAGACACAGGGGCTACTCAGTCTTTAATGTTAGAAGGCATTTTGCCATTTTCTGAAGAAAGTACTACAGGGGCACAAGTTCTGATATCAGGTATTGAGGCAAACTCTTTAAATGTCCCACTTCATAAAATAAATTTGAGAAGTAGTTTAGTAAATGGGACTGTGACAGTAGGAATCAGACCTACTCTACCTGTAAAAGGTATTTCTTTATTATTGGGAAATGACTTGGCTGGTGACAAAGTCACTGTAGAACCTCAAGTGGTGGATAAGCCGAGCACAGATGAAAGTATTATTAATTTGAAGGAATGTTTTCCTTTTGCCTTTCCAGCATGTGCTGTGACTCGGTCCATGACAAAGAGAGCTGAGGTTGATAGCAACCTCAATTGTGTTGATTTGAACATCAAAGCTGAGGATAAGAACAGTCACAGAATTACGGGTTCTGAAGACATTGATTTGTCTCAGACATTTTTGTGTCAGTGTGATGACTCCTCTAGAAATTGTAAAGAGGCCACTACACCTGAGAGTGATTGGGGGACCTCCTTGAATGTCATTTCCCGGACGTCTTTAATTCAGGAACAGGAAAGTGATCCTGACCTTGCCGAGCCACGTGAAAGGGCTCTAACAGAGATAGAAGCCCAAAACTCCCCTGTCTGTTATTTTGAAAAATCTGATGCACTCATGAGGAAATGGCAACCACCAGAAGTACCCTCCAATAGTGATTGGGAGGTTATTTTTCAAATAGTTGTCCCCACTAAATACCGGAATGAAATAATAAGCCTGGCTCATGAAAATCCAATGGCTGGACATTTGGGAGTTAGGAAAACCTACTCTCGTATTCAACAGTGCTTTTACTGGCCCAATCTTCGACAGGATGTTGTCGAATTTTGTAAAACCTGCCACACCTGTCAAATTGTAGGAAAACCCAACCAGAAGATTCCTCCTGCTCCCCTTCAAACAATCCCTGCTTTTGAGGAGCCATTTAGTAGAATTATTATTGATTGTGTTGGCCCATTGCCTAGAACAAGATCTGGACATGAATATCTTCTTACCATCATGTGTTCTTCTACAAGATTTCCTGAGGCTATTCCTCTAAGAAATATTAAAACTAAGACTATAGTTAAGGCCTTGATAAAATTTTTCACGACTTTTGGTCTACCCAGGGCAGTGCAAATCAGACCAGGGCTCAAATTTTGTGTCAAACATTTTTCAGCAGGTGATGTATGAGCTCAAAATTAAGCAGAATACATCAAGTGCCTACCATCCCGAAAGTCAAGGAGCTCTTGAACGCTTCCATCAAACACTGAAGACCATGATAAAGGCCTATGGGGAGGATAATGAGAAGGATTGGGATGAAGGAGTACATCTCCTCTTATTTGCAGTCTGTGAGACTGTACAGGAATCTCTGGGGTTCAGCCCTTTTGAATTAGTGTTTCGACACTCAGTGAGGGGTTCACTCACTGCTTTGAAGGAGAAATGGCTCGAGGTAGAGCCACCTGAAATTTCTCTTCTGGACTATGTGTCCACTTTTAAGGAAAAACTGCACCAGGCCAGAGAAATGGCAAATAAACATTTACAGAAAGCCCAGAGTCATATGAAGACCTGGTATGATAAAAAGGCAAAATTTCGCACCTTTAAACCTGGGGACAAGGTGCTAGTATTATTCCCTTTAAAGGGCAATGCTTTACAAGCAAGATATTCAGGCCCTTATATTGTTAAGCACAAGATCAGTGATACTGATTATGTTGTTGAGACTCCCGATAGACTCAAAAATACTCAGATGTGCCATATAAATATGTTGAAAACATATTATGAGAGAGAACCAAACTCTCTACCAGTCTCAACAGTCACCCACATGGATGAGCTAGAAAATCCTGTGGAGGATGTTCATGAAGGCGGTGAAAATGTACCTCTAAAGTTTCAGAACTCAGATGTCCTGAGAGATCTACAAAATAAGATGGATTATTTACTGCCTGACCAAAGAAAAGATTTAGTTGATTTAATTTTCAAGTATCAACACTTATTTCCAGATGTGCCTAGTAGGACATTTGTTATTTTTCATGATGTTGATGTAGGAGAGGCAAATTCCATCAAACAGCATCCATATAGATTGAACCGTTTCAAAGCCGAGATCATGCGAAAGGAAATACAGTATATGCTGGACAATGATATCATAGAACCTAGCCATAGCAACTGGAGTTCGCCCTGTATACTTGTCCCAAAACCTGATGGGAGTTACCGATTTTGTACGGATTACCGAAAAGTGAACAGCCTCACCAAAACAGACAATTATCTAATTCCAAGAATTGATGACTGCATTGACAAACTTGGCCATGCTAAATTTGTGACAAAATTTGACTTGTTAAAGGGTTATTCCCTTTTGGAATGAAAAATTCTCTGGCAACGTTCCAGTGCATGGTTAACCACTTAATTGCAGACCTAGATCACAGTGAAGCTTATATTGATTAATATAAAAAAAATGATACAAAGATCTTTTACACTTTATACAAATTGGTCTGATCATCTAAAGCATATTCAAGAATTTTTTGACAAAGTGACTCAAGCCAACCTAACTATTAACTTGGTAAAATCAGAATTTGGCAAAGCAACTGTAAATTATTTAGGTCATGTTGTGGGTCAGGGGCAGGTGAGGCCGATTGTGGCAAAAGCTGATGCCATTGTAAATTTTCCAGTACCGAGCTCGAAAAAAGAGCTCATGAGATTCTTAGGCATGGCTGGATATTATAGAAAATTTTGTTTAAATTTCTCAGATGTTGTCTCCCCTTTGACCAGTTTATTGAGCAAAAGGGTTAGGTTTGTTTGGACTGAGGAGTGCCAGAAATCCTTTAACAGAATAAAAACTTTATTAAATAATTACCCTGTCCTGGCCAGTCCCAATTATGAAAAGCCCTTCAAATTATTTATAGATGCAAGTGACAATGGAGCAGGTGGGTATATTGCCCAGGAAGATTCCCAAGGCATTGATCACCCTGTATGTTATTTCTCCAGAAAATTTCTCAAACATCAAAAGAATTACTCTACAGTAGAAAAAGAAACGTTGGCTCTAATTTTGGCATTAACCCATTTTGATGTGTATCTAGGAACCACCCAATGCCCAATTACAGTTTACACCGATCATAACCCCTTAACTGTTATCAATAAAATGAAAAACAAGAACCAAAGATTATTGCGGTGGAGTTTGGCCCTTCAAGAACATAATTTATAGATTAGGCATATTTCGGGAAGAGATAATGTTGTAGCTGATGCTCTTTCCAGAATATCCTAATTTAAAATGATATGATCGGTCCTTATTCACTTCAAGTGTATATATGTTTACTTAATAAAAAATTGTGAAGATTATGGTGTGTGTGTGTTGTAAACCAGTCAGAGACTGCTAAAATTATATAAAAAGTTTTCAGTACCTTCAAACTTTTTCTTTTAAGGCGGGGTGTGTTATAGCCCCCATATTATATTGAGATTGATATATCCTTAGTAGATAATTATATGAGAAAGATATTTTTTTTATATGTGCATTTTCTGACTGGTCTCACTCATTTGCACTCTGTGACCTTGTTTACATCTTTGTTACACTGATCTACAATTATTGTACATATAGCTGTTGATTGTTTAAGTAAGTCAGGGACCTTGTTTACTTGGATTGTGACAGAATCACCTGGAAACTGATAGAACATTGTGGACATATCATCTTCTAGGACATTCTATCTTTACTATATAAAGGTTTGTCAACAGAATTCAAAAACTCATTTTTTTAGAAAGCCATTTCAGAAAGACTCATTTCAGTTGTTTCCATTGGAAATTATTATTGTTTTAGAACAGTGCATTTATTATAGAAGCAGTGCTTCTTTGTGAGCTTCTTTGTGATTTTGGAAGATTGATTCCAAAAGAGAATTTTGAAGAGAATCTATTCGTCTCGGAAAAGAGAATTTATGATTTATGAAACAGAATAATATTATTTTGTGAAAAGCCAGGATTCTACTGGATTATTTGGAAATTACCCGTGACGCCAATACTTCTTAGATTTTTACTCCATTTGAATTTTACAGTGCATTTTATTATATTTTATTGGAGACTGCTGAAATTTCAAAGTGAAAATTTTATTACAAATCTGCGGAATACTGTTTCTGAAGAGACATTCTTGGATTTAATACCACCAGCTGGTAATTTCTTCACAAGATTCTTCACCACTGGATTACTGGATTCTGTCAAACTGTACTTTGGACTAATTCAATAATTGATAAGTACCACTGTTTTTATTTTCTGTAAACCAATTAGTGTAAAAGATCTTTGTATCATTTTTTTTATATTAATTTTTTTTTAATTAAATTTCAGAATAGTTAAATTCATAGTTATTGTTGCTGATTCTCAGATTTCTTTCTGTTTCCAATATCAGTAATATTTCCATACCGTAACAAACGCATTGAAATCGGCACATTTATGCAGTTGTGTATGAAACTGAATTTGCCACTGCAAATCCCCTTGTACCCACTCCAGACCCCTCCCAATGGATGGGTCGCCATTGGGGGGGTGGGGGGGGGCATAGCTGGGAGTGCATTTACTCATTCTCTTGCCTTGAGGAATGCATCAGTTGATTGATCTTGATTCGTGATATACTTAAATGGCAATATGTAATTATTTTTTTTTTTTACGAGCTGAAATAAGGATCAAAGTTCAAATTTATGCGTAGATGTCGGCGGATGGTAATCAAGATGTGAGGAGATTAATGTCTTCTCTCACTCGCTTAATTAACAGCTCGATCTACGGTCGTCTTTTAGTATTGTACGAGAGAGACGACCGCAAATTTTTGCTCATGGATGAACATTTTTCATTATAAAATGGGATAAGCATATCCTATCATTATAATATTTTACACATAGGTTTATAAGGTCGCTATCAACCCTTTTGTGCTTTCACTTCCCCATAACCCCCTTTTACCTTTTCTAGGATCGTCTTTTAGTACGACCCTACATTGATTATTGTCCTTTCCATAACCCCCTGATGGTAAATAAACTCTGGAATAATACAAAATCAAGAAAATATCTTTTAGTTTTCAGCTCCCGATTACGTGTAATATATTTAACTTCGCCGTCGTTACGTTTCTGTGATTTTAACTCACTCGAAAATTATATGAACAAATTTTTTAATTCTCTATGGGAATTTGTGTGTATTTTCGGAAGAGTGTCCATTTTGCAACAATGCACAAGTGGCGTAACTGGGACCGTCCATTTGAGAACAGGTAAATTTGAATTTTCACGGCTTGCCTTTGCAGAAGGCGTGTTTTGACGAAGTTGGAATATCAGTTCGGCGTGATGATGGTTCAAAATAAAACTCAAGTCTTGTTCAAAACGCGTTAGTGAATTAGTGAATAAATAAAATATACATGTATTGTAGTCGTGACGTAAATTATTTTATTAATACGTGCCGTACAAGTTTTCCAAATTTGTCATGTCTTGCCGACAACTGCCCTCAGTATGTTGCTACAGACCTCCATTTAGGCTTTGATTTATTGTGTGACAGTGACATGGGTACAGGCGAAAACAAACGAAATCCGGGGCCTGTCACTTTCGGTTTGGCACAGGAGTCTGGATTTCTTGGGTTTGGACTGCCCCATCCAAATATGGCCTAAAAGACCTTGTTTTAATTTTTTACTTTGGCACGTCCTTTGAATTCGGACCCCCCCCCCCCCCCCCCCCCCCCCCCCCACACACAAGATTCTGATTTCTGCGTCAAATAATAAAGAAGGAGGTGTATCGTGAATCCAGGTTGGATAGATTCCAAGGTCGAGGAAAGAGTGGGGTTGGGGGGGGGGGGGGGGGGTGTTATTGCTTTTAATGTTTAGAAGTCACTGCTAAACAACAAGAAAACCATGAGATGGTTGGGAGGGGAGATGTATCCTCTCATTTTTAACTGCTCAATTTTCCACAAATTTATTAGTGAACCATAGGCTAAATACTCGGTTTCAAAACGAAACACAGAAAAAGGCAGAATTTAAATGAATTAATTTCGCCATCGGAACTGGTGCCGTTTTCGCCATAACCCGACACAAGTCCAAGTAACCAATTTTCTTTTAAGAAAGTATAAAACTAATAGCACGAGAGAATTGGCATCTACGAATACAACCCTGACGAATACTAGAAAGCTTATTGGAAAATTGTAGGGGGGGGGGGGGGGGGGGGGGGGCACACTTCATGATCACCCCCCCCCCCCCCCGTCATTTCTCAGCAAGCACCTGATAAATTTTCTGAGGGAGAAATCACTAGGCAAAGTTGATCAGAGAATTTAGAAAATATTAATCATATTTCGACTTCACTGATTATACCCAGCACAGGCGTATATAGACCAACGGGCCAACTTTTTTTCCATGGGGGGGGGGGGGGGGGGGGGGGGGGCTGGAAGATTTTGCCTGAAAAGTAACTACGTGTGTAGCCCTGGCGTGGATGTTCGTGAGCGTGTCTTCTCCTACTGGCGGGATTAAGGGAACCATCCCCGGGAACATTTTTAAAAATCTGATCCGCTTGAGGGTTTCTAGAGAACCCAGACTACCTTTCGAACCTTGTAATTGGAAGAAAAGACAATCGCTTTTGTAGAGGTGCCTGGCTTAATGTGTTCGAGCGGTCTCATCTGGTATCATCAGTCAACTGCAAAAAAACATTATATGCTTCTCGGGATTCAGCTGGAGTAAATACGTGTAATGTAAGGCCTGTGTGCCCATAACATTAGAGGATCGAACCCTACAGATGGATGAGGCTTTAACGCTATTCACGTGGGTCGATATACTATTAATAACAGTTTGGCTGGCCGCTGATTTGCCGTGGTTCTCAGTTGAGAAGGTTTTGGTTACTCATGTGCTTCCAACGGCCTCCCGATTCCCACGCATCTTTCCTCCCAATACTGAGACGAACTGCTTGAAGACACTCTGTATCCCCATTCTTCACAATCCCTCCAATAAGCAAACTAACCATCGCATTTGTGTCAACCACTAACCACATCCTTTATTCTCCCATCCCACGTCCTCATTATACTACTCCCAGTGAATTTTGATCTAGAAGATTGAGATTTTGGACTTCCTAATAAAACGTATTCCAAGGTCACCACTACGCCCAAGTTACACATATGGATACTAGGCTGAAAAAAAAAACAGTTGTTTTAGACAACCCCTACCTCCGATCCAAACTTTGCCCCTCTTGAATTTACTTCCCACCTCCTGCACAGGATGTAATTTTGTCTGTTTGCGTTGCATTCCAAGAGGTATTTCACAATTTCTACCATAGTATGTGAAGGTTCCAGCTGTTAGTCAAATAGTGATTCGAAATTTCTAGACGTTGATTTTATTTTATTTTTTTTTTTTTTTTGGGGGGGGGGGGGGGGGGGGCTAGGGGAGGCCCATTCCCGCGACAATGAACGCGCACGTCATCGAGAAACGTGACGTTAACAATGATTATAGCTGAATTCCCTGTGACCAAGAGGGGTGGCAACCTCCCCCTCCCCTCGTCTCATGCGCACATGGTTCTTGGAACAAATTCAAATGACCTCCCATTAATTAATGATATGTGTTAGTTCTGGTGTAGCCGTTTAACTTTCTCCTTACATTTCACCCCCACCCGATAGGATAAAATCTTGTGTGTTTCCCCTCTCAAAATATAAAAAAAAACATTTGCTTTTAAAAAGCTTATTTCTTGCTCCCAAGATTGGTGAAGATGAAAAGATACACGCAGGCCATGACGGAATATCTCACCCCCTGTCTCCGCTATGGGACTTTGCATTCGATTTATATATTCTTTTTTTTCTTCATATTTGAAGATTTTGTTTGTAAAGTTAAAACTTTGAGCTATAACTGAGACGTTGTAACTTTTCCTCTTAGTAATGTGGAAGAGAGATAATCCATGCACACTGAAAACCACTTACGGTAAGTTTTACAAGCCTAAAATTAACCTACCCTCGCGAAGTATGTTACAATTTTTTTCTAACAATTATTTGAACGGTATTAAAGGCCGGCGACCCAAAACATATGTAAAAAAACGAAGGCGAATTACTTTGCCGAAGTCCAAGTTCAATGTTATTGAACTGATTCGGACGGGTGGGGGGGGGGGGGGGGGGGGGTTGGGGGGGGAGGGGGTCGAAACATGACATGTCCTGAATAGCCATGTTAATCTTTTAAAATTTAGTTCAAGTTATATGCTCTGCCCAGACTTCAAAGAGTATGGGCTATAAATTCACTGGCAGAGAAAAATTGGAATGTGTGTCTATATGTCACTTGGAGAGGTGGAGTGCATTTTTTGTGAGCATCGTGTACACTGTCAGTGATGCCAGATCGAGGATCTGCCGCCAGCTATCTCAACCCCAGACTTCAAAGAGTATGGGCTATAAATTCACTGGCAGAGAAAAATTGGAATGTGTGTCTATATGTCACTTGGAGAGGTGGAGTGCATTTTTTGTGAGCATCGTGTACACTGTCAGTGATGCCAGATCGAGGATCTGCCGCCAGCTATCTCAACCCCATACTGTCTTGAATCTGTTTCCTTGCAAGACACATATATGCGATAAACCAAATATAGATGGTTAGCCCATTTCCCCAAACTTGATTTCAATGAGATTCGCTTGACTTAATTATATTCTACACAGTTCAAGGGCGGGACAGTGCCGGAGTGAACTTCAGGTGGTGGAGGTGGGGTGGGGGTTGTTTTAGGTTTCATGTTGGTAAATTTGGCGAAATGGAAGTAAAAGCCGGTATTCTGACAGCAACATACTTTGGAGCTTGATTTTTCGATAAGTAATCCGTGTTGGATGCAAAAAAACGTTACATCTGGGCGCGGGTGGCGCAGTGGGTAGGGGTGCGGGCTGCAAGCCGAGAGGTACTCTGTTCGAACCCCACCCGCGGCAACCGGATTGTGTCCTTGGGCAAGACACTTCACCCCATTGCCCACGTTGGGGCATGGTGGCGTTGTGTGCTAAGGCCTACTGCTCCTCGTGGATGGAGCACCTGTCTTCAACCAATGTTACTAGCCTGCTTGTGTGGAGTTACCATGTTGTGGAGCTGAGATTTGCTTGCCATTGTTCGATGGTTCTCTCCGGGTAATCTGGCTTCCTCCATCCGTAAAAATGTTGTGGTCATGATTAGCCATTGTGCATAGATATGTGGCTTTAAACACCAATAACTAACTTACGAAAAACGGTACATAATTTGGTTCTTCAGTCAGAAATCTGTTGAAATCAGTGTTTTGGTCTTCAGTCAGAAACCTGTTGAAATCGGTGTTTTATTGCCGAATGGGGTGGGGATAAACCCCATATAATGAAAAATATGGGGTTTATCCCCACCCCAATCGGTGATAAACTACGACTCTACTAAAGAATTTTCATCGAAAAGGAATTTTCGACAGAAAAACATAATTAAATCACAAGTCTGCTTTCATG
>CM062294.1:335628194-335840117 GCA_031216915.1 Pictodentalium vernedei
AGGATGCGTACTTTCATGTCATGGTACATCCGTCGTTCAGAAAGTTTACCTCCGCTTCGCTGTCCTAGGAGTCGTTTATGAGTTCCGAGCAATGTGCTTCGGACTCAATCTAGTGCCCTGGGCTTTCACTCGAATAATGAACTCGGTAATGACTTATTTCTGAGCTCATTCGTCTGCGGTAACGTTGGCCTACTTGGACGACATTCTTCAGAGATATGGCGACAGATTAACTCTTCAGAACGATGTTCAGCGTCTTCAGTTGCTCTGACGTCTCGGTTTTATCGTAAACGAAAAGAAGTCGGATCTAGTTCCGTTCAAGTCGTTCATTCACTTGGGAATGATATTCGAGACGCACAACAATCTGGTTCGTCTTCCGTTCCCCTGAGCGAAATTAGTCAGTTGTTATGCTCGCTTTTGTCTACACTCAGAGGTAGTAACAGTGAGAGAACTCATGTGACTGATGGGTTTGTGCTGAGCCGCGGCAGACCTTATTCCGATGGGGCGCTTACGCACACAGCCACTCCAGATATTTTTCACTCAGACTTGGAGTGTGAAGATTCATTCACACGAAATGAAATCATCTTATCGAACCAAGTAAAACAAGAGATTCAGACTTGGGCAGATATTCAGTGGTTGACTCAGGGAGTTCCACTGCAACTGCCGGATCCGGTTTTTACGATTATGACGGATGCGAGTCAAACAGGTTGGGCCGCGACATTGAGACCAACAGATTCAACGTGCCAGGGTCTTTGGGATCCGTAGTTCCTGAACAAGCACATAAACTTTAAAGAGATGATGTCAATTCGGCTTGCGATACATCATTGGATAAACATAGTTCAGAACTCACATTTTCAAATACTGTCCAACAATTCGACGGTAGTAGTGTACATTCGGAACCAGGGAGGCACTCATTCCATTCCGTTATTCAGCTTAACAGAAAGAATCCTTCTGTTTGTTCTAGAGCATCATGTTCTTCTGTCGGTCCGTCATATTCCGGGTCGTCTGAACGTTCTAGCGGACTCGCTCTTTCAGAAAGGTCGCATGTTGCCGTCAGAATGGACTCTCAACAAGCGAGTATTCAATCAGATTTGCTACCAATGGGATCGCCCAATGATAGACTTGTTTGCGACGCATCTCAACAATCAGTTGCAGACGTATGTGTCTCCATGCCCAGATCCTCGAGCGTTCGCAGTAGATGCTCTCCTGATTGCTTGGGATGGAATGATAGGATACGCGTATCCTCCAGCTCCTTTGATTCAACAGATATTGCTAAAAATCAAGCAATCTCACTGCAAGATCCTGTTGGTAGCATCTCTGTCACCCCAGAGACCATGGATAAATCTACTCAGGTGTCTGTTATGGGTCATTCCTCGGAAGCTTCCTCCATTGGAGGACCTTCTCTCGCAGGGGAAATCATGCACACTGCATCACAACCCGCAAGGTCTCAACCTTCACATATTTCCGTTGTGTGGTCCTTCTTGCACGGCAAGCAATTTACAGGACGAGCAGTGGACGCAATTTCTAACTGTAGGAGGACCTCCTCTTCGCTAAATTATGCAGCAAAGTGGAAGGTTTTCTCTCATTTGTGTAGGGATCATTCAATTGATGTTTATGATCCCTCCATTCCAGACATTGCTAATTTTTTGGTCTACTTGTTTGACGAAATCAAACTGCAGCAAGTAACTATTAAGGGTTATAGGTCTATGCTATCGGATTCATATGCTCATCATGATAGCTTACAAATTGGATCTAATGTCTCTTTATCTAAATTAGTTAAAAACTTTTCGATAAATAGACCTAGAACCCTTAGGTTTATTCCTAAGTGGAATCTAGCTTGGGTTCTTCTGAAGCTCGAAGCTCCTTTTGAACCCCTTAACACTGTAGACTTCAAATACTTATCTTATAAGACAGCTTTTCTCTTAGCCTTCGCTTCCGCTAGAAGAGTTAGCAAGCTTCATGCTCTATCTGTTGATGATTCTCACTATTGTAGTGTGAGTAATACTATTACTTTCTTTAACTACCAATGTGGGATTTTGGGCTAAGAATGAGGCTCCTAATAAGTACCCTGAGCCTATTGTTATTAGGGCTCTTCCATCCAGTTAGAGCTATGCGTATGTACAAACGCAGATCTGAGTTTATCAGAAAGGGGCGAAAATATTTCTTTCTGTCTCTGCTTCCTAATAGAAAGGACATTAGGTCCATTCTATTTCTAGGTGGATTCAGTTGGCTATTCGTACTGCTTATGAAAGTTTATCTTCAACTCAGCAGTCTGTGCTTAAGATTTCAGCGTACGAAGTTAGAGCGCTGTCTACATCTTGATCTTATTCTAATAGTATCGCTATTACGGATGTGATGAAGGCTGCATACTGGTCTCAGCCTTCTGCGTTCACTAATTTTTACCTTAGAAATATTGAGTCTATTTCTGGCGACCTTAAATGTTTAGGTCCATTATCTGTTGCTCAGAATGTCATCCACTAAATGGTTGCAACTATAGTTATGTAGGCTTTCTGTTCCAGCAGTGACTCTGTCCTGCTGCCCTCTTCGTTCTGTGGTGATTGACCCAGAGCAAGGGAAAGGGTGGGGGGGGGGGGGGGGGAAATGGTGTTCCCTTATATCACCAGCTTTGTAGTGAAAAGCAAGGGAATACCTCCTCCTGAGTCAGTAATTCCGAGTCGGTGCTGGGATGGTTTTAAAGTGTAAAGCTAATGTCTATCTCATTTATGTAATATTTTTAAAGTGTAGCTCGGTGTGAAGCATTTGTATATGTCACGTGTTATACGAGCGTTAATATACAATCCTCGGACACTTTTAAATGAGTATAAAGAGTCTCATTCTCTGGACTAACTTTATTTATTGGCTTTCCTTTAAGAAATTAGTATAATGGGTTATACTGGATGTTAATAGAGATCATTGATGTTATTGTGCGCAATTACGGACTGGTAATGTGTCTTTCTTATTCATAAACAAGAAAGATATATGTAAATCCTGTTTCTCCTTTTCTCCTTGAGGGGATAATTCTTTATATGTAATTGAGCCTATTGGATTTTCCTTTATGTCCTAGGCCCTCCAGTCTTTTTTTCTATTCAGCTAAGTCTGGGTCATTGGTACAGTATAAAAATATGAAAAGATTTATAGTAATTTATATATTTTTTATACTTACCAATGACCCAGACCGGGATGGCCCTACCATGAATTGGGAACTCATACCTCCCCGCTGATTATATAACATTTAGCAGGCACTGGTTGTAAGAATGAGGCTTTAGTGCCAATTTTGGTACTTCCTTGCCACTGCACATGCGCAGTAGGTAAAAGTATGGAGGACCATATAGGACATTAGATTTTTTTATTTGGATGCAAGTTTTGGGGATTGGGGGGCAAAATTTGTGTTTGGCCCTGAATATTTTAGAGTTAACACCAGCTAAAGTCTGGGTCATTGGTAAGTATAAAAAATATATAAATTACTATAAATTTTTTCATTTTTTATTATACTTACCAAAGCAAGACAGTTGCTTTAACCTCTTCTTATTCTCCTGTTGGAAGAGTAGGAAGATTTAGAAGAATCTCAAGAAAAACCTTAGGAGATTATAAAAATGACTAAAATAACAAAAAAATGGGTTTACCAGGTGCCCATTTGTGTATGGTACACAAAGCCTGGTAACCTTATTCTGAACAGCAGAAGGAGATTATAAAAATGACTAAAATAAAAACCTCCCAGAAAACCGGGTTTACCAGGTGCCCATTTGTGTATGGCACACAAAGCCTGGTAACCTTATTCTGAACAGTAGAGCAAGCCATTGTCCAGTTCCCACCAAAACCTCTGGAAGTCAATTTCCAAATTTCAAGAAGACAATTATGCAAGTATACAATTAGTGGGGAGGCCAGCATAAATAATATTATTATTATAATGCCGGGAGGGAACTAGGTTTGTGTTAATTCGGTAAGTATAATAAAATAAAATTTTAATTTTTTCCAATGTAACACAATTCCTTTGAATGGACAAAAGTTGTAAGGGTGTAAGAGTATTATGTTGGAGTAATATGTAATGGGAGTCATATTAAGCATGAGATGAAGTTCTACTGACAATAGTAAAAATAATTCAGCATTTTCCAAGAATGTGTTGCATTATAAAATGATGAAAAAATAATATGAACATATGTCCAGAACACAATACAGAATATGTGAATGAGTTATTCAATATGCGTAAACAACAATAAAACCTGGAAGGCTTAACAGGATCTGTATCTAAAGATAATAGAATCTGAATCCATAACTTACCTGCAAGACAAACATAAAATATAACTCTAACATAACAATATTTACAATTAAACTAATTTGCATAATACATGTAGTAAATATTCATTCCATACCGATATGGAAGGAATAACTCTAAAAATGACATATAAGCTACTGCTATCAAAAAAGACATAGTACTAATAATTAGATCTTTAATATTATTAAAAATCCTGTCCCCAAGATTGAGCTTAACCTGGGAAAAAGAGTTGCAGGGGAATATTAGCAATGAACTCTTCAGCCTAGTGGAAGGGTAATGTTCATAAACAAAGTGACATTCAATTAAAACACGTAACCCCCCTCCCCTCCACTTCTTCCAAAACAAAATTAATCAGCAGATAGAGGAAGATAGATATAAGATATCAAACAGACTAAATTGCATGTAAATTACTATTTATAGCTTATTATATTTCTGAGCACAAGAAATATAATAAAAATGAATATAAAGTACCAAGGGGGACCAAAAAGTACAGTTGGAACTCAAAAGTGACGGCAGTTATAAATTGAAGTAGGTCACCAGCTGTAATGTGAAATGCAGCAGGTGCGAGAAGCTGGAAGAATGGCAGCTGCAATTCCATGATGAAAACTTTCAAATATTAATGAGATTCATCTGAAAGAAAGGCAAGTGTAAGAATAAATGTATAGTTACCTGAAAAGCATCCAGCACAGCCTAAAAGGGAGCCAAATTCAGCCCAAAGACAAGAGGCAACGAACTCGCACTAAAAAATTTCAAACAGTAAATCTTCCAATTCAGGTCAGAAATAGAGGATGAAAACTGAGTATGGAGGACCAGACATATGAACAAAAAATCTCGTTCGTTAAAGATAAAGATATAATCTATAAGAATGTGATAGTGGCATTCATCCTAAAACTAAAACAGCTGCCCATAGGGAAGCCTGAGAAAAAGTTGATCTAAGAAAGATACACACTGCCCAGAAGTGATAGCGAAACAGACCTGGATAATGGCAGAAAGAAAATGCCATTTCAAGGCAAAGATAACGAATTGCCAAAAAGACACATATTTCGTGCCTTGTCGTTGGCAGGGAACAATTGATGAAATTGTTAAGATGTGCAACTATATGACGTTAAATGGAATCCCGTGGAAACGTCTAGAAGTAGAGACCTATACAGATTGAACCAAACTTTTTTGGAGGGAGAATGGGGCAAACAGTAGATTCCAAATGTGTAAGTTTGAAGAATATACAGAGAATATTCTCAGGTTAGGGAATAAATCCATCACAGATATAGCAGAGAACTATCTGCAGGAGAAATTCCCTGGGCGAAACTTGATTCACTATATAAGAAAAAAGTTGCGAGTTCAGTGAAAAAGCATGCTCTTAACAACTTAAGACAAGTAATTCTGATGATTGTGAATAATCCATGAGACTGAAAACATAAGAAGCTCAGTTATGCCGAAAAGCATTGTCTAGAACAGATAAGCAAAAGAATATAGACGTCCCCCTCATGCGTTTCACTCTTTCTCATGCCTTGCACAAGGGAGTGCATGTCTGAGAAGCAGAAATGGCTAAAATATTATAAGAGGAATAGAGGGAGAACTGCAAAAGCAGGATCTTCTATTCCTATTAGAAAAACAGCAAGAATCTACAGCAACGTGTCATGTAACTAACTGTTCCTTCAAATTATGAGAGAACAATAGTACTCCTAATGAACTGCTGAAATCTGTCAATCTAATAACGATTGTGAGAGATAGGAGCAGCCTATGGTTGGTACCAAGCACCTCAGAAAGAGAAGCATAGCATCTCTTCTGAGAACCTGCAGATTTATAGGCATAGATAGCAGAAGAGCTAATGGCATAGAGACTGCACCTAGGGAGCGGCCTAACAGTGCTGTAGTATCATCCGGTTCCTCAAACCGAGATACTTTGCTGCCAGAGCTGTCATAAGATGGTCTGCCATAAAGACAGAATAAGACCTTTAGAAAGGCCATTAAGTGTATCATAGATGGAAATCAGAACATTAATGGACTTAGGCAAATATAGTCTGAGAGTCAAATTATCAGTCATAAGCAGCAATAGAGATATAGACTCTGTCAAGGAATAAGAGGAATAACTACTCTCAACCTCATGTAATTCCTCGGAATCTACAACAACTTCTGCATTATCTACAGATGTGACGTAACTGTATCGGCATCAGAAATACATATGTCAAAAAATGCAAAGAAAACTAGTCCGTTTAGAAGCTGACTCAAAAAAGATCTTGGCAGCTCTCGTCTGGGTAGAAAAAGATCCCAAGAAGAGAATGCAAAAGGCAAGTGCCAGTATTGCGAAGTTGGGCAGAGAGCATCAGGCTCCAGTACAGGAGACCTGATCTATATGGAATGTTGAGATGCGGAAAAGTCACGTTCCATAATAAAAACTGAAGAAACGAAGCACAGAACTATCAGTATAGACTGAAGAAGTGTAAGTCTGGCTATTACCCAACATACTGTGCAATATAAGTGGAGAAAAAACAATTAGGCCACTCATTGTAATTGGAAGCATGCAATGAGGAAGACAAGCGACCTTTCTCGATCACCTAACACAAATGGTGCAATAATAGTAATGTAGAGGTGATGAGAGTCCGCTAACGAAGCAAAGACTAAGAAGGACGATCTATCAGAGAAGGCTGAAGATCCATAAAAGTGTTGGTAGCCCAATGGACTATGTGCATACAGAAAAATATGAATCAACAGTCGCTAACAACATACTCATCATAAACGGAGGCACATGATAATGTATGATGTGTGACCCACTAATCAACAGCCTGTTGCGATTGATGGAGGCTGCGATGCATCCAGAGATCGAGAATCTGCTTAAAAAAGTGGGGTAAGGTAATAACGTTGGATCGGCAGATATTAGCAATTACTACTGACCTGAATGCTCCACAAATCATGGGTACTGATGCCTCAGGAGATGCGTCCATTGGAAGGCAAATACCCCTAATAAACCTGGATTGCGGAGTACTCTTGTAAACCAGCAACAAGACTTGCTTGACTGCTGGTTTACTACTAAAGTATTACAAATGAGCCTCAAGTGTGTGAACTAGTATCACATTCACTGTCAAAACAGAATATTAGGTGAAAACCAATAAACAGAAGCACCCATGCCTAGCGCACTGTAACACGTGTGAGCCAGTATAGGCTTCCCTTTGAGGATAACGCTCACACATTGAGAGTATTCTGATCATAGTGTGAAGAAGTATTGGATTCACCATTTGGTGAAAGCCAACAATAAAAGTTGCGCTTTTACCTAGCGCAACTCTCACACTAGTGAGTAGTATCAGCATCACCTTATGAGCTAAGTGGGTGATAGCCAATGCCGGTTATGCTCTAACCTAGCGTAACACTCACATGTTGAGAAAATTACAAATCTGGGTGTGAAGTAGTATCAGCTTCACCATCTGAGTGGTATTGGTGAAAGCCAATAACAGTTGCGTCTTTACCTAGTTCAGCTCTGACACTAGTATGAGCTAGTATCAGCTCCACCTTTGAGCAAAGTGGGTGACAGCCAATATTGGTTATGCTCTAATCTATCGCAACACCCTTACAAGCAATATGAATGTGAAGAAGTATTAGCTTCACCATCTGAGTGGCATTGGTGAAAGCCAATAACAGTTGCATCCTTACCAAGCACAACCTTCACACTTGTGTGAGCTAGTATCAGCTTCACCCTTAAGGGAAGTGGGTGAAACCAATATCATTTATGCTCTAACCTAGTGTAATGCTCACTAATTGAGAGTATTCTGATTCTCAGTGTAAAGTAGTATCGACTTTACCGTCAGAGCGGTATTTGTGAAAGCCAATATCAGTTGCGTCCTTACTTAGCACAACACTCATATTAGTGTGAGTTGGTATCATCTTCACCCATTGAGCGAAGTGGGTGAAAGCCAATGGTAGTTACGCTCTAACCTAGTGTAACACTTACACGTTGATAAAATCAGATCTGAGTGCGAAGAAGTATTAGCTTCACCATCTGTGCGATATTAGTGAAAGCTAATAACAGATGCTTCCTGATGTAGCGCAACTTTCACACTAGTGTGAGCTAGTATCAGCCTCACCGCTAGCAAAGTGGGTGACAGCTAATATCAGTTGTGCCCTGTCCTTGCATAATGCTGACACATAAATAGTATTCTGTTACGAGTGAGAAGAATTATCGGCTTCACCGTCTGAGAAGTATTGATGAAAGCCAATAACCATTCCATCCTAACCTAGTGCAACTTTCACTCTTGTGTGAACTAGTATCAGCTTCACCTTATGAGCAAAATGAGTGACAGCCAATATCGGTTATGCCTTTACTTAGCATATCGCTCACACATTGAGAGTATTTTGTTTCTGAGTGTGAGATAGTATCGGCTTCACTGTTTAAGCAGGCAATTCAGTGAAAGCCAATAAAGTTCAGTTGCGTCCTTACCTAGTCCTTACCTAGAGTATTTTGTTTCTGAGTGAGAGATAGTATCGGCTTCACTGTTTAAGCAGGCAATTCAGTGAAAGCCAATAAAGTTCAGTTGCATCCTTACCTAGCGCACCTCTCATACTTGTGTGAGCTAGTATCAGCTTCGGGAGTGCAGTGGCTCACTGGCAGACTGTTGGACTTCTATGCTAGAGGTCTCGAGTTTGACCCCCGTCTGGGACGACCCGAGTTGTGTCCTTGGGCAAGGCCCTTTATCCTGGTTGCCTACATGGTGGGGGGGGGGGGGGGGAGGCAGTGGGGGGCATGATGATGCCGTATACTAAGGCGTACTGCATGTTGATGGTGCAAATGTCTTCAACCACTGTAACCCTGCTTGAGCGGAGCTTGAACAGAGTTAGAAGAATGTTGAAGAGCTGAGAATTGCTCATCGATGTTCGGTGGTTCTGTCTGGGTACTCCGGCTTCCTCCACCTGTAAAACTGTCATGGTCACGATTAGCCACTGTGCCTAAGTATGAGTGGGGGGCACGATGATGCCGTATACTAAGGCGTACTGCATGTTGATGGTGCAAATGTCTTCAACCACTGTAACCCTGCTTGAGTGGAGCTTGAACAGAGTTAGAAGAATGTTGAAGAGCTGAGAGTTGCTCATCGATGTTCGGTGGTTCTGTCTGGGTACTCCGGCTTCCTCCACCTGTAAAACTGTCATGGTCACGATTAGCCACTGTGCCTAAGTATGCGACTTTAAACACCAATAAATAAATAAATACATAATAAGTAGTATCAGCCTCACCATCGAACAAGTGGGTGACAGCACAACACTCACACTTTGACCCGAAGCAGGTGGGTGTGTGGTCCCAACAGTCCCTGGTGCCGCAATGCCAGATAAAGACCTGGAAGAATATCATCCGCAGATGAAAATCCTACCTCCAAGTTCAATGCAGAGTCACTCACTACACCCATAGCAAGCGACACGGAAGGGGACGCGGTGGATCAGTAGGTAGAGGTGCAGGCTGCAAGCCGAGAGGTCCTCAGTTCGAACCCCACTTGCGGCAACCGAGTTGTGTACTTGGGCAAGACACTTCACCCCCACTGCCCACATGGGGGCACGGTGGCACTGTGTACTAAGGCATAATGCATATCGAGGTGCACCGGTCTTCAACCAATGCTAACCCTACTTGTGTGGAGTTAGTATGTTGGGGAGCTGACAGTTGCTCGCCATTGCTCAGTGATTCTCTCTGGGTACTCCGGCTTCCTCCACCCATAAAATTGACATGGTCATGATTAGCCATTGTGCAGAAATATGTGACCTTAAACACCAATAAATGAATGAATGAATGAAAGAAACGGTACTGAGATCATAAGGGAGGTCACAGCCTCCCGACCTCGTACACCGCAAAGACTCAGGCCTTAAGGGTTACTCAAACAGAATACCCTAACAGAATACCCATACACTTGAAAATATCTGATGGTGATTAGCTGATAGAGTGCTGGAAGCCCATATTTGGGCTTTATTCTGAAGTGCATGTGCTGCAACTTGAAGGCATCATATTCTGTAGATGTGCTTCATATTACCTTTGAAGTTAAATAATTTTGTCTGTTAGGATTTGCTTTGTTAAAATTTATGGGAGAGTGCCTATAGGCACTCTCCCATAAACTGTAACCAGGCAAAGACATGTAAACAAACTTTGATGACCGAAAATAATTTAGCGCTCTACCAGTTAAACAGCTATCTCTTAATAACAATAAAATCTGAACAGTGAAAGGTGAAGGTGCCATAGGCACTGGAGAAAGTATCCGAGCCATAGCCATAGAAATAAGAGAGGACCTGACTAAGGCTGACTTCTGACCATAATTTTGTAAAGCAAAGTGATGTGCCACCTCCGGCAAAAATAACACATGGAATTTCTTGACTGCTTCCACAGAGGCTCACGCAATATGAAGAAAATGACATCAACATGCTTCTTAAATTAGCACTATTACTACACAAAACAATAGAAGTCCTTCTGTACACAGAACCTGAAAAAGACAAGCAAAATATAGGTTAAACATGAAAACAAGGACAAGTGACAATATTTGACCAGAGAAATCTGTCCAAAAAAATATACCTATCTAATAACAAACCTATAGTGACAAAAGTATTGGACGTAAACACTTACCATCTTCTTATCACACATTACTTCTGGTATGTGGTCCCTAACAGAAAATCAAGGACTGGAAGTGGTAAAAAAATAACCTAAAATGATACAATCTATTGGTAACATACCTAAACAAAAATAGATAACATGTATTTATCACATAATAAATTGTCTAGGCAAGATAAGTGAAAAATAACTTGAGCCCACCCGCTATTGAGGGGGGGATTTAAAATAACGTCCAAACCAAGTTTTTAGGTGAATGCATAACAGCACTGAGCAAAAACAAACAGAACAAAAACATTAGACATGTTATGACAGAGCATGCCATGAAAAAAAAAGAGTGGAATAAACTACAGGAAAGTGGATAACACTTATAACAGATAATAATAGAGGATTAAACAATGCAAAATAATCCTCCAATGCACTTTCGGACCAAAAAATTTAGCACGAAAATAGGTGACAAAATATCGTTTCGTCAACAAAATAGACAAAGAAATTTAAACCCCATTTCCTAATTGTAATTTCTAGGAATCTTCCTGTGGTTGTATAGTTAACATACCTAAAAGCACAGAATAATCCAATTCTACTCCAGAATCTTCCAAATCCACCTGTTTTTAAAAAAAAATCAGCAGAGTACTCCAACTCAAGACTTGTTTGTTGTGTTGGAAAAGAGGAAATTGACTTCCAGAGGTTTTGGCAGGAATTGGAAAATGGCTTGCTCTATTGTTTAGGATAAGGTTACCAGGCTTTGTGTGCCATACACAAATCTGCACCTGGTAAACCCGGTTTGAATTTTTAGCTCAACTTTGACGAAGTCAAATTTGAGCTATTGTCATGGCCCGTCGTCCGTCTGTCCGTCTGTCCGTCTGTCCGTACGTCAACAATTGGCTATGGCTCGGGCTAGAGGTCGTATTTATGAACCGATCTTTACGAAACTTCTTGTGTACCTTTGTTATGACCCTGGGACGGGAACGAGTGTTTTTAGGTGTGGTCCGAAATTCAAGATGGCTGCCAGTGGCCATTTTGTACCGATGATGCAAAAATCAGTTTTTTGTACAGAACTTCTGTATGAAAGTTCTGATTTGAATAAAGTTTTGTATAAATGTTTAGTACCATGGGATACATCACATATAATACGGGTTTTTTTCTCGTGTGTAAATTATGCAAATTAGACTGACTCTGATTTATTTAGTGTTACTTTCAGAGCTGTAAGTGCCAAGCTGCTATGGCTCGGGCTAGAGGCCGTATTTATGAACCGATCTTTACGAAACTTCTTGGGTACCTTTGTTATGACCGTGGAACGAGAACGAGTGTTTTTGGGTGAGGTCCGAAATTCAAGATGGCTGCCAGCTGCCATTTTGTACCGACGATGCAGAAATCTGTTTTTTGTACAGAACTTCCATATGAAAGCTCTGATTTGAATAATTTTTTGTATGAATGTTTAGTACCATGGGATACATCACATATAATACGGGTTTTTTTCTGGTACGTAAATTGTGCAAATTAGACTAATTTTGATGTTTTTTGGGGTTACTTTCAGCACTGTAAGTGCAAATGCCAATACGGCTCGGTCTAGAGGCCGTATTTATGAACCGATCTTTACGAAACTTCTTGGGTACCTTTGGTATCACCGTGGGACGAGAACGAGTGTTTTGGGGTCCGGTCCGAAATTCAAGATGGCCGATGGCAGCCATTTTGTACAAAATTAGGTGCAATCAGATTTTTGCACAGAACTTCCATATGAAAGCCCTGATTTGAATAATTTTTTTGTGTGAATGTTTAGTACCATGGGATGCATCACATATAATACGGGGTTTTTTCTCGTGCAGAAATTATGCAAATTAGATGAACTTTGATTTTTTCAGTGCGACTTACACACAGTAAGTACACATGTCAATACGGCTCAGACTAGAGTCTGTATTTATGAACTGATCTTCACTAAATGTCTTGGGTACCTTTGTTATCACCTTGGGACGAGAACGAGTGTTTCTGGGTGCGGTCTAAAATTCAAGATGGCTGCTAGTGGCCATTTTGTACCGAAATTAGGTCTAATCAGTTTTTTGTACACAACTTCTATACAGCTCAGACTAGAGGCCATATTTATGAACCAGTCTTTACGAAACTTCTTGGGTACCTTTGTTATCACCGTGGGATGAGAGCGAGTGTTTTTGGGTGTGGTCCGAAATTCAAGATGGCCACCAGCAGCCATTTTGTACCAAAATTAGTGCAATCAGTCTTTTGTATAGAACTTCTGTATGAAAGTTCTGATTTTAATAAATTTTTGTATGAATGTTTAGTAACATGGAATACATCACATATTGTAAGGGGTTTTTTTTCGTGCAGAAATTATGCAAATTAGATGAACTTTGATTTATTCAGTGCTACTTACACAATGTAAGCACACATGTCAATACGGCTCAGGGTAGAGGCTGTATTTATGAACCGATCTTCACAAAACTTCTTGGGTACCTTTGTTATCTCCTTGGGATGAGAATGAGTGTTTCTGGGTACGGTCCAAAATTCAAGATGGCTGCCAGTGGCCATTTTGTACCGAAATTAGGTCCAATCAGTTTTTTGTCACAAGTTCTATACAGCTCGTATTTATGAACTGATCTTCACAAAACTTCTTGAGTACTTTTGTTTTCACCTTGGGACAGGAACGAGTGTGTTTTGGGGTGCCTTTGTTATCACTGTGCTATGAGAACAAATATTTTGGGGTTCAGTCAGACCCACTCTGGGACTCAAAGATTTTTTCTAGTTCAGCATCTGACTGTCACCCACCTTTACAATACTTTACCTATACATTTGTTACAGGCAACGGTCAGTATTTATGTACAGACCGTTACAATACTTTATATGTACCTTTGTTATCAGGTCATTACCTAGATGTTTTTCATTGCTGTGTCACATACTATTCATGTACATGTCTTTGTCTTGACAAGTTGAGCTACAGTGTCATTGACACTTTCATTTTTCTTTTTGCTTTTAGTCATTTTTAGCTCACCTGGCCTAAAAGGCCATGTGAGCTTTTCACATCGCTTGGCGTCCGTCGTCCGTAAACTTTTCACCTTCTTCTCTGTAACCGCTGAGCCGGTGTGAACCAAACTTGGCAGGAATGGTCCATGGGAGAGCCTCTACACACAATCCTCATTTTGTTCCCGTCGGATGAAAAACATGGCTTCCAGAGGCATTCTTTGATTCTGGTTGGTGGATTTTCAAAAATCTTCTCTTCTGAAACTACCAGGCCAAATGTTTTGAAACTTCACATAAATGATAACTGGGACCCCCTCTACCAACAATCCTCATTTAATGTTGATCGGGTTACAAACATGGCCGCAATTGCAGCTTACAGTTACTATAGAAACCCTATGAGAAATCACATTTTCATCATCTTCTCTGGAACAACTGAGCCGACTTGAACAAAACCTGGCAGGGATAGTCTATGGGAGGTCCTCTACAAACAATCCTCATTTTGTTCCTGTGGGTTGAAAAACATGGCCGCCAGAGGCATTCTTTGATTCTGGTTGGTGGATTTTCAAAAATCTTTGAAGTCCCATCACTCGCGAGTAAATGAAATTTCAGTCATACACCTGTTTATTGCCGCCCAATTTGATACCTTTTTTCCCTATTGACATTGTTGTCACTAGCATGGATAATTTATCATAAAATCCCTGTGGAAGGCTCTTTTTGAACTCACACATCTGCTCCTGACCGCGGGCAATTGCGTCATACACGTTTACAGTGTTAGGAGCGATCCAACTAGTGGCAATGTGGGTGACTTTCTGGACATAAAGGATATGTATGACAACCTCCAGTGTGTTTCTAAGGCCAATGCGGTCCTGTAAATCCTGTAATTCTAGCTTTGGATTCTTCTTTGTGGTACTGTTGAAATTGTGATGTTGTGTCAGTGTCTCTCAAATCAGAGATGTCATTAGCAAACTGGCCACATACATGAAGGCTCAGAGCCCAGATTTTCAGTGTTTCTGGTTTGAGTGTGATGCCAATAATACCAGATATCCCCTGTCCGTACCACATGAAGGTAGTTTCTATAACTATGTCACTCCAGATACCATTCCAGAGGCTTTTGTTATATCTCAGCGCATGGGCTCCATCAAGAAATTGCTTAAGAATGTTAGCTGATAATGTCTCCATCTCTCACAGATAGTACAAACCATAATGAGCATAATTTACATGGCCAGCAGCAAAGAAATATGGCATCATATGTTTTACTGCTGACAGATGCAAAAGCCAATCACCTTCACACTCAGCCCTCATGAACAACATCATTAGGAATACTGGTCTGATGAAGCAGTCATCCCACAGTTTTGATGTTGGACCCTTCCCCGATATCTCATCTAGCTTCTCTGTTAAGTCTTCGGGGTATTGTATATCTTTGTTAGTCATTATATCATGCAGTAGCTCCTCAGTGAGTAATCTAAATGCTTGGACATCCATGGGGAACTTTTTCCCAGTCTGCATTTTAGCTACCCCACCAAATAACGGTTTCGAGAACCACAGTCAGCCCCGAGTTGCCCATAAGAGCACCAACAGCACCCATGAAACTCAACAGCATCTGCATCCCTCCTAACCTAGGAATCATGTTCTCAAATTTATTGGGATTTGTGCAGAGAATTTGAACTGCAACTTTATACAGCTGCTGATCAGCTGTAAAGAGTGTGAACTGTTGGCCAGCCAGCTCATTGAGACACAGCACTTCCATCATAGCAGTTGCTATGGTCTCTGGATCTGCCGGTGGCATGTCAATCAGTGGAAGATAGACAGCCTTTGATGATGGTTGTGGCGACTGTCCACTGTCACGACACAACTGTGTATTGTAGCCATTAAATTCAGAGAAAGTTTGCATTTTGATGATGTCGAAAAATGTAAAGTCTAGTTCTATGGCTCTCTGCTTTGCCATTGTCATCTGGGCAAGTAGCTTGAGCGACATCACATTTCTATGCAAGAAACATTTTCGCATATCTGGCTTGTTGGATCCATCAAAGTGAACAATTTCAATCTGGTAGTCAATTTGCTTTGACATATTGGCCTGTTTAATTTGTGGGATTTCTTGGGCAGTTTTCTATGCTTTTCTGTCAGGTTGTGCCATTAAAACAGCCAATGAGTGTGTACTTAGTTTGACATTCTGGGATGATATGTCCACATCGAAGTTGTCTACAACAACCTGTATCAGCCCATCCTCAGAACTAGATGTAGCAGTAAGATCTGTATATTTTTATACTGTACCAATGACCCAGACTTAGCTGGTGCTAACTCTAACAAAGCCAGGGCCAAACACAAATTTTGCCCCCCAATCCCCAAAATTTGCATCCAAAACCAAAAGAAATCATGTCCTATAGGACCTCCATACTTCGCCCCTACTGCGCATGCGCAGTGTCAAGGACGTTCCGAAATTGGCGCCAATTATCATTCTCTGTTTGGCCCTTCATCAGTCAACATCTCACTGATCTTTGTGCTTGTAAATCTCAGTTTAAAGGATGCCAGACACGTAATTATTGGAGAAATGGTGATTCTAAGGAGGATATAGAAGGAGGAGAGGAAAAAGGAGTGACAAAAAATAATCAGGGCTGTACTTAAAATTTTTTATGAAATTATGTTAAGTTGCCTATTTTCAAGGCATGGGCCTCTTGTTGTCATTCTTGCTAAAAAGTTGCACTGCTTATTCAGTGTTTCCTCTCCCCTGGCCTTCTAAGTCCCCCCTTGCAATTCTCCCATGCTTTTGGCATATTTTTGAGAAAGTTCATTTCTAAAATTCTCTTGGGAGAGTTGCTTGGTTACAGAATGTTTTCTGTTATTTTCCCCATAGTTACGTTTTCACCCATTGGTGTATAAACGTTGTGTTCTGCATCTTCCATCTGATGTTCTGCAGATTCTCCCCTGGGAGTCTCTGTCTTGCTTCAGATAGAGTGTAATTTTGATGACTGATTTCGGGCCAGTTTTTTCAGTGCCTGGAGTCATGTTTTCTGGTGTTTTACACTGTTTGTTTACATTGGCAACAGTCTCTTTTGAGGGGGGCTGTTTGCCTTTGGTGTAGTTTATCTCACTATAAGATACATTTTTATTATCTGTAAGTGTTGCATTAATTATTTAATATAAATTTAAAATTTTTGACCACACTTAGCCATCGGATCCATTGGGGCTCAACGTTACTTTTCAGAAACTTGGGCTTCACTGAAAAAATATTTTTCAAAAATTTTTTTTGATTTGCAATTGTTTTTTCATTATTAATGGATCATGTTATTATGTATCTTTGTGTCAGGGGTTTGTGCGAGTAACTAGGACTTGTTGTTGACTTTTCACAATGAAAGAATATTGTTCAAATTGTAATGGGAAGAAATCTTCCTCTGACTTTCATGATCATTGTATTAATTGTAGTCAGTGTTCTCGCACTAATCCCTGTTCTATATGTCAATATTGGGATGACAAACATTGGAAACGTGTGTCACGGTATGTTGTTACTGGAGAAAGGGCTATGCCGGCTCTTTCTCCGCAAGGTCACTCTACTCTCTCAGTTTCTATTTCAGAGGAACAAGAACAGGGTGATGTTTCCATGTTATCTTCTGCAAGTGCGCTTCCGTCGTCACAAATGAATACAGAGCTAGCGGCAAAAGTGCTCATGGAGATTAAACAAATGTCGTCCGCTAGCTCGCCCGGTGTAGCGTCCATTCACCGAATGGTTCGGCAGCCGGGTTCGTCCGATGCGGTCCAGGAGGAAATGTTGGGTGATGCGAGCACTATAAACATTCAACGTGCACACCCAGTGACGGCGGATAGTAGGCGAGATCGGAGGAAGCCTTTGAGTCCGGTTCCTAGCTCGTCCAGGTCCAGCCGGGCCGCGAGCAAGAGAGGCCCCTCTCTCGTACAACAACATCTGGGACCAGATGTTGTGGTACAAAATGTGTCGCAAGCGGAGCATACGTCCGTCGCTCGGGACGTTCTGTTGTATAGGCAGTCCGCGGAGACTGCTCAGGCTTCTTCTTCTCGTCAGCGCACACGACCGCACCTTGGCTGCGTGACCGCCGATATCTTACCAGCTTCGCCGATCAGGGATTCTTCGGCGACCAGGTCACACCATCCGGCAGCCAGGGACACGAGGCCGATGGACTCCGGACGTTCGCATAGAAAAAGTATGCGGGAGCCATCAGATGCGGAGCTGCCCTCGGCGAAGCAGCGAAAGACTGCGCCTCCGCAGGTCTCGATGCCGGACGTACTTGTGCAGATAGTACAACTTATCGCAGCATCCCAGCAGCCGACAGAAACGGTGTCGGATCGGGAATTATCCGACGGCACTGGGTCGGTACGCTCCGCCGAAGCATCGGGGGTGGACGACCGGGAGCATCATGAGGTCCGACCGGATGGTGAAAGGGATACGGATGACTTGGAGCTATCCCTTTCGGAACAACATAAAGCTGCCGTGGACTTCATCCGGCACTTTCTCCCTCAAGTTGTTCCGTCGGGCCAGACTGCTGCGGTTCCGGACAAGAGGATTATAGCATCATTGGACTCTGAATTTTTGAGCGGTTCAGGGACATCGCTCCCGAGTTTCCGTCGCAGTCCAATAATGTTGCAAGAACATTTGAATTATTGAACGACGCTATATTTAAACTTGCTTCCAAGACGGGGAAAGCAGGTTTCTTGTCCGCCAATACTCTCAACCTGCCTTTCATTAATGCAAGGAATAAATTCGACACGGCAGGACAGGGTATTCCGAGAGTTCCTCTGCATATGGACGACGAGGCGGAAGACTTAGAGCTATCATTACCGTCGTCGGCTTCTATTCCAACCGCGGTGTTGGAAACAGCTATTTCGTCTAACAGAGCCAATTTAGATGCCTTATCTTATGCAGATCACCTTACTAAGGTGTTATCACTGCGCCTTCAGGGGAAAGAATTTCAGGATATACAATCCTCTTTAAGACTTCTTTCAAGGGCAGTAGCTTATTCCACGTGTAACTCCGCCCTTTCAGTGGCAAACCTGGAGTTGGTTAGACGTGACGCAGCCCTAGCTACATCCACACTCGTGGATACTAAGGTGAAGAACTCTCTCAGAGTCGCTTCGGCCTCCGGAGAACTTCTCTTTGACGGCAAGCTTTCTGCTATTTATGATAAAATTACAAAGAAAGCTTCGGATTCTCTGTTGTTCAAATCGGCTTCTAAGAAGTCGGATACGACAGACAAGAATAAGACAGGCACTTCTGGGTCTAATGCGCCCAAGAGAGGTTCCTATAGAGGTTCCGGTGCGTCCTCTTGGTCTTATTCGAGAGACCGTCAAGGTAGCGACTCACGTTCGGGATGTCCTTCGAGCCGGGACAACCGGTCGGACGCCCCGAGGTCGACGGGACGAGGTGCGGGTCGTGGAGGACGTGGTTTCTCCTACCGCAGGCCTCGCAGGTCCAGGAGGTGATGGCTTAAACCTCTATCGCGTACCGGTTGGCGGAAGGTTATCGAGCTTTTCACAAGAATGGGCGTCGATTACTGACGACCCTTGGGTGAGAGGAGTGACTTCGGAAGGTCTAAAGATATCCTTCAAACGAAAGCCTCCATTAACTCGAAGTCCAAAGTGGACTCAACTTCCGTCAAATCCGCAGAAAAGAGATGCTCTATTGTCAGAGGTGCAGTCTCTTTTAATGAAGAACGCGGTAGAGGTCGTAGAAAACCAGGAGACTCCGGGATTCTACAGCCATCTGTTTCTGGTTCCGAAACCAGACGGCTCGTTCCGTCCAGTCATAGATTTGAGCTGGATAAACAAGCTGATCGTCGCTCCGAAGTTTTATATGGAGACGATTCGGTCGGTCAGAGCGAGTATTCGGGTGAACGATTATGCAACAAGCATAGATCTCAAAGATGCGTACTTTCACGTCATGGTACATCCGACATTCAGAAAGTATCTACGCTTCGCAGTCCTAGGAGTGGTGTATCAATTCCGGGCGATGTGCTTCGGATTGAATCTAGCACCCTGGGCTTTCACTCGGGTAATGAACTCGGTAATGATCTATTTCCGAGCTCATTCGTCTGCGGTAACGTCGGCCTACCTGGACGACATTCTTCAGAGGTACGGCAATGAGTTAACGCTTCAGAACGATGTTCAGAATCTACTTCTATTGCTCCGACGTCTCGGTTTTATAGTAAATGAGGAGAAGTCGGATCTGGTGCCGTCCAAGTCATTCACACATCTGGGAATGAGCTTCAAGATGCACAACAATCTCGTTCGTCTGCCGTTAACCAGAGCGAAATTAGTCAGTTGTTACGCTCGCTATTGTCTGCACGCAGACAGAGTCACAGCGAGAGAATTTATGAGACTGATAGGTCTGTGCGGAGCCGCTGCGGATCTCATTCCGATGGGGTGGTTACGCACGCATCCTCTCCAAATTTTCTTGACTCAGAATTGGAGTGTGAAAATTCATTCGCTCGACATAGACGTTCTCTTGTCAGATCAAGTGAAACAAGAGATTCAGACTTGGGCAAACATTCAGTGGTTAACTCAGGGAGTTCTGCTGCAGTTGCCGGATCCGAGTTTTACCATTATGACGGATGCCAGTCAAACAGGTTGGGGTGCATCATTGATCCCAACGGATTCGAGATGCCAGGGTCTTTGGGATCCGCAATTCCTGGGCAAGCACATAAACATCAAGGAAATGATGTCAATTTGGCTTGCGTTACGTCATTGGATGGACATTATTCACAATGCTCATGTCCAAATCCTATCCGACAATACGACAGTAGTGGCGTATATACGGAATCAGGGAGGCACTCATTCAGTTCCGTTGTTCAATCTAATGGAAAGAATCCTTCTGTTTGCGCTAGAACATCAGGTTCTTCTTTCGGTCCGTCACATACCGGGTCGTCTGAATGTGCTAGCAGACTCCCTTTCACGAAAGGGTCGCTTGTTGCCGTCGGAGTGGACTCTCAACAAACAAGTATTCAATCAGATTTGCTACCAATGGGAACAGCCAATGATAGACTTATTTGCGACACATCTCAACAATCAGTTGCAGACGTATGTGTCTCCGTGTCCGGATCCAAGAGCATTTGCAGTAGACGCTCTGTCGATCCCTTGGGACGGAATGATAGGATATGCGTATCCTCCAGCGCCGTTAATTCAGCAAGTATTGCTAAAGATAAAACAATCTCAATGCAAGATTCTGTTGGTAGCATCTCTGTCTCCACAGAGATCGTGGATAAATCTACTCAGGTTTCTGTTGTGGGACCTACCGCGAAAGCTTCCTCCACGGGAGGATCTTCTTTCGCAGGGGAAATCGCGTCAACTCCATCACAACCCGCAAGGTCTCAACCTTCACGTTTTTCCGTTGTGCGGTCCTTCTTGCATGGCAAGCACTTTACAGGACAAGCAGTGGACGCGATTTCTAACTGTAGGAGGACCTCCTCTTTGCTAAATTATGCGGCTAAGTGGAAGGTTTTTCATCATTGGTGTAGGGATCATTCTGTAGATATTTTCGATCCCTCTATACCAGACATTGCAAACTTTCTAGTATACTTGTTTGACGAAATCAAACTGCAGCCTGTTACTATTAAGGGTTATAGGTCTATGTTATCTGATACCTATGCACATCATGATAGTTTACAAATTGGATCTAATGTCTCTTTATCTAAGTTGGTTAGAAACTTCTCGATAAATAGACCCAGAACTCTTAGGTTAATTCCTAAATGGAATTTAGCTTGGGTTCTTCTTAAATTGAAGGAAAAGCCATTTGAACCTCTTGGGACAGTAGATTTCAAATTCTTATCTTATAAGACAGCTTTTCTCTTAGCTTTCTCTTCTGCTAGAAGAGTCAGTGAGCTTCATGCACTGTCGGTGGATGATTCTCACTATCGTAGTGTCGGGAACACTATCACCTTCACTACTAATGTGGGTTTTTTAGCTAAGAATCAGGCTCCTAATAAATATCCGGAACCTATTGTTATTAAGGCTCTTCCATCTTCAGACGGGCGTAGGCCTTTACTCTGTCCTGTTAGAGCATTACGTATCTATAAACAGAGATCTCAGTTTATCAGAAAGGGACAGAAACGTTTCTTTCTGTCTTTGATGCCTAATAGAAGGGACATTTCGGTCCATTCTATTGCTAGATGGATTCAATTAACTATCCGTACTGCTTATGAGAGTTTATCTTCTTCTTAGCAGTCTGTGCTTAAGATTTCCGCTCATGAAGTAAGAGCTCTTGCTACTTCTTGGGCTTATGCTAATAGTATTGCTATTACAGATTTAATGAAGGCTGCTTATTGGTCTCAGCCATCCACATTCACGAATTTTTATCTCAGAAATATTGAGTCCATTTCTGGAGACCTGCATTGTTTAGGTCCGTTATCTGTTGCTCAGAATGTCGTCCACTAAACAGTTGCAACTATAGTTATGCAGGCTTTCTGTTCCGGCAGTGACTTCGTCCGGCTGCCCTCTTCGCTCTGGGCTATTTGACCCAGGGCAAGGGGAAGGGGGGGGGGGGGAGGGTGTTCCCTTAGGTCACCTGCTTTATAGTGAAAAGCAAGGGAATGCCTCCTCAAAAGTCAGTATTTCTGAGTCGCTTCCAGGATGGTTTTAAGGTGTAATATTAATGTTAAAATTCATTCATGTCATATTTTTAAAGTGTAGCTCGGTGTGAAGCATTTGTAAATGTCAAGTGTCAGACGGGCTTTAATATACAATACTCGGACACTTTTAAAAGATTATAAGGAGTCTCAATTCTCTGGACTAACTTTATTTATTGGCTTACTTTAAAAATAATTAGTATAAGGGTTATACTGGATGTTAATAGAGAACATGAATGTTATTGTGCTCAATTATAAGGGTATTGTATCTTTCTAATTTAATATTAAATAAGAAAGATACATGTAAAGCCTAATACTCCTTTTCTCCTTAAGGGGTTGCCTCTATATTATATAGTTGAGCTTATTGGATTTTCCTCTATGTCCTAGGCCCTCCAGACTTTTTACTATTCAGCTAAGTCTGGGTCATTGGTACAGTATAAAAATGTTAAAAAATTTATAGTAATTTATATATTTTTTATACTTACCAATGACCCAGACGGGGATGGCCCTCCCAGGAGTTGGGAACTCTTGCCTCCCCGCTGAGTACATAGCGCTGACCAGGCACTGCCAGTAAGAATGATAATTGGCGCCAATTTCGGAACGTCCTTGACACTGCGCATGCGCAGTAGGGGCGAAGTATGGAGGTCCTATAGGACATGATTTCTTTTGGTTTTGGATGCAAATTTTGGGGATTGGGGGGCAAAATTTGTGTTTGGCCCTGGTTTTGTTAGAGTTAGCACCAGCTAAGTCTGGGTCATTGGTAAGTATAAAAAATATATAAATTACTATAAATTTTTTAACTTTTTTATGCCAAGGTAGCTGCAGATATTTTTATACTGCAATTGCCGGATCCGAGTTTAAAGTTGTGTTGGATGCTAGTCAAACAGGTTGGGACGCAACATTGAGCCCAATGGATTTGCCAGGATCTTTGGGATCCGCAGTTCCTAATCAAGCACATAAACATCAAAGAAATGATGTCAATTTGGCTTGCGCTATGTCATTGGATGAACGTTATTCAGAATGCTCACATGCAAATTCTGTCCGACAATTTGACGGTATTAGCATATATTCGGAACCAGGGTGGCACTCATTCCATTCTGTTATTCAAGTTAACTGAATGAATCCTTCTGTTTGTACTAGAACATCAAGTTCTATCGGTCTGTCATATTCCGTTTCATCTGAACGTACTAGAGGACTCCCCTTTCACGGAGGGGCCGCTTGTTGCTGTCAGAATGGACTTTCAACAAACGAGTATTCAATCAGATTTGCTACCAATGAGAGCGGCCAATGATGGACTTTTTTGCGACGCATCTCAACAATCAGTTGCAAACGTATGTGTCACTATGTTCGGATCCTCGAGCGTTTACAATAGATGCTCTATCGATCTCGTGAGATGGAATGATAGGATATACGTATCCTCCAGTGCCGTTGATTCAGCAGATATTGCTCAAGTTAAACAGTCTCAATGCAATTCTGTTGGTAGCATCTCTATCTCCACAGAGATCATGGATTAATCTACTCAGGTGTCTGTTGTGGGACATGCCGTGGAAGCTTCCTCCACATTTCGGTCCATTCTATTGCTAGATGGATTCAATTAACCATCCGTACTGCTTATGATATATATCTTCAACTCAGCAGTCTGTGCTTAAGATTTCAGCTCATGAAGTAAGAGTTTTTTCTACATCTTGGGCTTACGCTAATAGAGTTGCTATTACAAATCTAATGAGGGCTGCATATTGGTCTCAGCCTTCCATTTTCATGAATTTGTATCTTAGAAATATTGAGTCCATATCTGGAGATCTGCATTGTTTAAGTCCGTTGTCTGTTACTCAGAATGTCGTCTACTAAACAGTTGCAACTATAGTTATGCAGGCTTTCTGTTCCGGCAGTGACTCTGTCCTGCTGCCCTCTTTGCTCTGGGGTATTTGGTCCAGGGCAAGGGGAAGGGGGGGGGGGGGGAAAGGGTGTTCCCTTAGGTCACCTGCTTTATATTGTAAAGCAAGGGAATACCTCTACTAGAGTCAGTAATTCCGAGTCGGTACCAGGATGATTTTAAAGTGTATGTTTACACATCCATGTGATATTTTTAAAGTGTAGCTCGGTGTGAAGCATTTGTGTTTGTCACGTGTCATATGGCGTTAATATACAATCCTCGGACACTTTTAATGAGTATTAAGAGTCTCATTTCTCTGGACTTCCTTTATTTATTAGCTTTCCTTTAAAAATTTTAGCATAATAGGTTCTACTGGAGGTTGATAGAGATCATTGATGTTATTGTGCTCAATTACAGAATGGTGTTGTATCTTTCTCGTTTTGATGCAAATAAGAAAGATACATGTAAAGCCTATTTCTCCTTTCTCTTCGAGGGGATAATTCGGTTATATGTAGTTGAGCCTATTGGATTTTCCTTATGTTCTAGGCCTCCAACCTTTTTACTATTCAGCTAAGTCTGGGTCATTGGTACAGTATAAAAATGTTAAAAAATTTATAGTAATTTATATATTTTTTATACTTACCAATGACCCAGACGGGGATGGCCCTTCCATGAGTTGGGAACTCATACCTCCCCGCTGAGTACGTAACGCTTACCAGGCACTGGTTGTAAGAATGGTAATTGCGCCAATTTCGAGACCTCCTTGACACTGCACATGCGCAGTGGAGTAAAAGTATGGAGGACCATATAGGACATGTAATTTTCGGTTTTTGATGCAAATTTGGGGGATTGGGGTGTAAAATTTGTGTTTGGCCCTAAATATTTAAGAGTTAGCACCAGCTAAGTCTGGGTCATTGGTAAGTATAAAAAATATATAAATTACTATAAATTTTTTAACTTTTTGAAACGCCGAAGTTTGTTATATGTGCATGTTACACCAAAATCACTCATAGTACGGACCAACTCCTTGGAGTCACAGAGAATGACTGCCAACCCGATTTGCAAGGGAGTTGGAATAATTTAAAGAAGAGATGTCACTATGTTCCCAATCAGGATCGCTGGGTTTTTGCGATCAAGCTTTGTGGATAAATGTCCAAGGAAATCCAACAGTGTTTTGCTAACACATGGTATAGCCTTCTCGCTATCTAACAATGAACTGTATTTCGACCTGTCTATTGCTATTTCACCATGATATTGTTTTTTTTCAAAGCCTTCACTGCTACTTGATCATTACTCCCAGTTTCATTAAGCATGCGCAAGACTGACCCAATGCGTTTTCACGTTGCAAGAATGGTTGCAATACAAGGGGTAGACAGTGCAATGAGTTTGTTACCAAACATTTCAGTTAGATCAGATATGCGAGACAAGATTGTCCCACCATGCTCCAAATATTTTCTGTGGATATCAACAGAACTCTCAATTCAGGGACTGAACCGATTTCCACTACTGCTTGCAGAGCAATGTCTGCAGGACATTCCTTATCAGATCTTTTTGCCGTGGTCAGAGATCGTTCTGCCATGAAAAAGTTTGGTGACACATGGTATGGTAGTGTGCATCAGCTGCATGTAGATCACTCAATGTTCCATTTATACAGACCCAAACCTGTTCTGACAATTCATCACCCCTCTCAGCACATATTCGATTATGTCGTCCTTCATTGCTTTTGCATTGCCAGTTTGTTCTACATGTCAAAACACGTAGGAGGGCCTCCACCTCGAAGGATTGCGTTCATTGCGATCTGCTGTGCGTTTGTCACCACAAAATAAGCAATCGGTACGAACACAAAATGGTTTTGTATCTGAATGCCTAGACATCTTTGGGGGTGGTGCATTTGTCTCATGTAAAAGTGCAACATCTGTCTGTCACTTTCAAGCCCTTGATTACTGCCCTGGGCGCAAATACTTATCAGTGCAAGATCTGTGAGCATCTAGGATGAGTTGGTTATCAGCTTCCAATCGTCCACGCAAATCAGTATACAGCCTATCGCCATAAACCTCACTGTTAGCTATGATTTTCTTTACCCTTGTCTCAAGAACTTTGACAAAATATCTACTGGATTGAGTACATTGGAATACATCTGCAAAGAAACAATTGGGCATCGTGATAAGTTCCCAACAGACTTCAAGGAACGAAAAACAGAAAGGAAATAAATGCAATGCATGCAGAACAAAATACAAAAGAAAGGCAATAGGCCTATAGACCCTTAGCTGGGAGGAACAAATAATAAAGTAAAAAACTGAAAATACAGATATATCGCTTAGAACTTTGCTATAACTTTCACAGTGGAAATGATATAATTGTATGGACGACCATGAAAATGTGTGCGTAGGTTGAGTGATCAAACAACAGTGACTATTGGCACTATGTGATTGCAAATAGCGTGCAATTATGCTGCCAATCCATGAAAATCACCAACGCTCTTTATTTTACATTGTGTAGCCACACGGCGAAACATGAAACATCTTCGAAATCTTGATGTTACATCTGATCAGGACATGATATACTCAGTCAAAAAAGAAAGTATAATAGAAACAAATGTGAAAAATTAGCATAAAGGATGAAATATAATAGTTCCAGTGTTGCATGTTTGTGGACAAGAAGTCTTGCAAAGAGTTTAATGACATGTTGTTATTGTCCACCCAACCGTATACAATTTTGCTACGGATTTCAAAATAGCATGTGCTACCCGGGAATGTCAAATTGAATGGGTGACTGATGATTTTCTTTGTGTTATGCTGTGCTAGAGAGCCTGGGTTATTGAGAAAACACGCTAGTTTTTGTCTTCTGACATTTTAAAAAATGCCAAGGTTAAGCAAAAATCAGAGGTTGTGTGCCATTGGTATGTATGAGGCTGGGATACCTCCAGATGAGCTCGCTGCTGAGTTCGGAGTCACTGTGGCCACTATTTACCGTCGCTTTGGAAGGTATAGAACCACTGCATCTAATGCCGACCGGCCGGGTTTAAGTTAACTAAGAGTTATGACCCCTGCACAAGACCGACACATCTGGACATCTCAATTGTGAGATCACTTCCTTCCAGCTGCGATGACAGCAGCAATTACTCCTGGTAGAACTAACAATAGAATCAGTGCACAAATTGTCCACAACAGACTCGCTGAACATGGCATCCGCAGTAGGCATCCATACCACAGACCAATCCTTACCCAACCTCATTGTATCGTCAAAATCAAATGGGTACGTCAGCGTGTTCACTGGACTCAGCAACGTTGGAGCGCAGTTCTTTTTAGTGATGAACCACGATTTTGTCTACAGCACGCTGATGGTAGGGCAAGAGTGTATCGCCGACTAGGAGAACAGTTTTCTGATGCTTGCATGTGGGAATGCAACTGTTTTGGCGGGGGTAGTATAATGGTTTGGGCAGGAATTTCCTTGCACCATCGAATGCAGTTGATCTTCATCGATGGTAATCTGAATGGACAGCGATTTAGGGATGAAATTCTTAACGCTGTTGTTGTCCCTTTGTTCAACGCTAACGTCGGATTGCAGTTATTCCAGCAAGACAATGCCCACTGTCACATGGCGCGTATCTGTCGTGACTTTCTGGAGGAACAGAGCATCAAACTTCTTCTCTGGCCCCCACTTTCGCCAGGTTTGTTGCCAAACGAGCATCTTGGGATCAATTGAACCATCAGGTATGACTTCATGATCTTCAGATGTTAGGCGATTTACGTAATGTTCTAAGGCAGGAGTGGAACGCAATAACACGGGGTGACATCCAGAGACTTATCAGGTCCATGCGCTGTTGATGTCTTGCCATCCAAGATGCAAACGGTGGGCATACACACTATTGACCTCATGTGTGAACTTTTCATTTCATCCCATGCCTGAATTGCGACGTCCTGATGTGACGCTGGTAACAGTAAGAACATGAAATTATGCAAATTCATACAGCTAGACTTAAAATATGAATTTACAATAATTTGTTTGGGATTACAGTCTATAATACTGAAAAAAATTGCTCCTCAAAGTTTATTATACTTTCTTTTTTGCCTCAGTATATAAATGTGTAAAAGCATGAAAAATAGCCACAATATTCTCCATATAGCTAAAACTTGGTTGGATTTTGTAATTTTGGCAATAATTTTGTTTCAGGCCGGATATCTCAATTTCCTCAAGGCTGACAAAGGACACAGCCACTGGAATGTCGATGAGGGATGTCCAAACTATTCAAAACTGCAAAGAAAAAACTTCAGATGCTAAAACACGCATCCTTCAAAAATCAGCTTTTTGTGCCTGGACTAAATGTGGAGTGATGGGTGCATGGAATGTGTAAACATTACTGAAAGTCAACTCTTAGCACTTTGGCAGAATGAAGAAATTTACTTTAAACCTTTACCTAACATGAAAGGCTTAAAATAGATTTCTTGAATAACTTTTTTTTTCATCAAAAACATACCTTATGACCCCTTATTGGAATGAGGGTCATAAGATATGTTTTTCAGAGAAAAAATGAAAAAAGTAATGCAAATTGAATGGTGATTTTTGTGAATAATAATGCCCAGTTAGGCTGTTACTTTGTTAAAGGGTTAAAGACTTTCTTTTTCCGGCGTATGATTGAGAATTTAAGCATTTACATCTTTTTTGACAGAGCTTACTGAGCTCTGCCAAGGAACATGTAATTGCTGAAATTCCTAATTGCATTTTGGGCAAACTTTACTGCTGAAAACCTTAGGGTTTTGCCATCAGAAGGTTCACTTACCAGTTGTTGGTCTTTTTAATATTTTCTAGAACAGACAAACTTTGAGACAATATGCAGCATCCCTGAAATTTCATGACATTGTGTGGCTCATTGATGACTACAAACCAACAATGGTAAGGTATTCAAGTTTTTTCCAAACCAACAATGGTAAGATATTACTTAATTGATACAATGTTGACGTCACCAGGAACTTAAACAGAGCTCAGATAAGATTTTGGCATGATGGCTATTTATCTCTTTAATATGCTTGAAAATGTTCTCTTCCCCTAAAAAAACTTTTGCAAAAAAATATGTTTTTAATATTATAAAGGGTAATTCACTTGCACATTGTACTTGTGATGTCAAATTGGCAGTTTTCACCACAGCAATGTTGAGAAGTCAAAACATGATATTTGATATCATATTTGGAATCTATCAAAAATTTTATCTAATATAATTATTTTAAGTTCTTGGCTTGTTTCCAGCACCTGTAATTACAGAAATGAGAATGTTCTTGGTTGAATCGATAGTGTTTTCGTTATCAATACATGTTTTCAAAATTTAAAACATTATGTATGCCACAAAATTATTTCCAATGTTTTTGCTAAAATTCAATATATTTTAATGCCTTTAAGACCCTTATCTGGATCTCTTGTGGGGTATTTAGTTAATATTTCAATTGTCAAGCAATGGTTTACCTTCCAAGTTGACTCTTATTATGGATCTGTGAGAGGTGTCTTCAGCATTGTATTGTGTGATAGGATTTCATCAGGATTGTTTGTTACATGCCTGTTCTATCTAATTCCCATTTACAGCAACATTAAACTATGAAAATCTGTTTCGCACATATGTGCAGAACAGAAATAGTTGACAGACTATTTTTAAATAGAAGCAAAATTTCACTGGAATTTTCTAGAAATTGTGCAATACAATTACAACTTGAATCGCTAGCAATAGCTGAAAATCGGCCCGGAGTTCCAATGTCTTCTATGTGCCAGTAGGCACATAGAACAAATTGGAACTCAGGGGACAAAATAGTAACACAGGTTCCCCTCGTAAATTTGATTGGCGATAAAATATGTTGTTTTTGTTGATAGTTGTCAAATGAATTGGTGAGTGGCCTTCTGATAATTGTTTTTATAGATGTGATGGCATGTAATAAACATAGATTGACACACGCATGTGAATGGGTTAATCGATATGGCACTTGTACCATCACGGAAGGGTTAAACTCGAGGCCTGCAGCCTCTCGTTCTATCCTTCCGCACTGGCACTCATACCCATATCATTCAGATAGGGCTCTTGTGGAAATTTTCCAAACATGTTTAGAATATGGTGAAAATATAGAGCTTTGAGACTAAAAACTAGTGAAAATCTTCCAAATACGATTGAAAAGTCATAAAATTCCCCCAAATATTGATTTGTAGTTGGAATTTGTGGTTACCAAGAGGTTCAGTTGGATAATTTACAGTCAATGGGGATGAACAAATGGAATTCTGTATTTTAACCCTTTACCTAATGAAGCAACTGTATCCTCTGCAGAATTTACAAATTCAGAAAATGAAAAAAGAGTTTCAGAAAATTTCAGCAAAACCATATCCTGTGACCCCTCATTGGAACGAACTCTGTGATATTTATTAGTCCCCTACGGGAACCGTAAGGGGACTATAGGATTGCACTCCATCCGTCTGTCTGTCCGTCCATCCGTCCATCCGTCCGTCCGTCCATCTGTCTCTGTCTGTCTGTCTGTCTGTCTGTCTGTTTTTTTTATGTTACCACCTCTCCCTCCAACATGCTTTAAGCCACACCTTTCATATTTGGTACATGGATAAATGGTTCTGAGGGGATGATGCACGCTCAAATTTTTTTATTCAAAATCCAAGATGGCGGAATGGCAGCCATTTTTGTTGTGTTTTTTAAGCTTTTTTCTCTATTTTCATGTTACCACCCCTCCCACCAACATGGTTCAAGCTACACCTTTCATATTTGGTACATGGATAAATGGTTCTGAGGGGATGATGCACGCTGAAAATTTTTTTTTCAAAATCCAAGATGGCGGAATGTCGGCCATTTTTGTTGTGTTTTTTAAGCTTTTTTTCTCTATTTTCATGTTACCACCCCTCCCACCAACATGGTTCATGCTACACCTTTCATATTTGGTACATGGATAAATGGTTCTGAGGGAATGATGCACGCTCAAAAATTTTTTTTCAAAATCCAAGATGGCGGAATGGCGGCCATTTTTGTTGTGTTTTTTAAGCTTTTTTTCTCTATTTTCATGTTACCACCCCTCCCACCAACATGGTTCAAGCTACACTTTGTATATTTGGCACATGGATAGAGGGTTGGGAGGGGATGAAGCATGTTCAGTATTTTTTCTTCATTTCAAAATCCAAGATGGCGGAATGGCGGCCATTTTTGTTGTGTTTTTTAAGCTTTTTTTTCTCTATTTTCATGTTACCACCTCTCCCACCAACATGGTTCAAGCTACACTTTGCATATTTGGCACATGGATAGAGGGTTGGGAGGGGATGAAGCATGTTCAATATTTTTTCTTCAAAATCCAAGATGGCGGCATGGCGGCCTATTATGTTGTGTTTTTTAAGCTTTTTTCTCTATTTTGTGTTACCACCCCTCACTCCAACATGGTTCAAGCTACACTTTTTATGTCTGGCACATGGATAGAGGGTTGTAATGGGATGTTGCATGTTCAATATTTTTTTTCCAAAATTCAAGATGGTGCCATGGCAACCATTTCTGTTGTGTTTTTTAAGATTTTTTCTCTATTTTATGTTACCACTACTCCCTCCAACATGGTTCAAGCTGCACTTTTCATATATGGTACATGGATAAAGGGGTTGTGAGGGGATTATGCACGCTCAATATTTTTCTAACATCTGTCTGTCTGTCCGTCTGTCTGTCTGTCTGTCTGTCTGTCTGTCTGTCTGTCTGTCTGTCTGTCTGTCTGTCTGTCTGTCTGTCTGTCTGTCTGTCTGTCTGTCTGTCTGTCTGTTTTTATGTTACCACCTCTCCCTCTAATATGCTTCAAGCTACACCTTTCATATTTGGTACATGGATAAATGGTTCTGAGGGGATGATGCACAGTCAATATTTATTTTTCAAAATCCAAGATGGCAGAATGGCAGCCATTTTTGTTGTGTTTTTTTAAGCTTTTTTCTCTATTTTATGTTACCACCCCTCCCTCCAACATGGATCAAGCTACGCCTTTCGTATATGGTACATGGATAAAGGGTTGTGAGGGGATTATGCACGCTCAATATTTTTTTTTAAAAATCCAAGATGCTTATATACTCTAGTGTCTTCTGTGACAAAAACACCTTATGTCACAAAAGCGCCGTAAGGGACTAATACCACCTCGGTGGTCAAACACTTGTTTGTTGGAATTTTTTGAAAATTTTTAAAATAATTGAAATAATAACATTTTATATTGGGTAGAGGGTTGAAATCTGTAATTGGAAAATTGAAAAATTTTACTCGGTGGGGTGGGGGAGGTGGTCCTAATTGGATTTCCCACAAGTTAGAAATTATGTAGTGGTAGACGGAATTATGCCTGCCAGGAGAGTGGGGGAAATCTAGAGGTGGACACCCACTATTCGAGACACCTTAGCAATGTCTCAGCACTTCTTTGATATTCAAAATATATTGGATAGTAGAAGAATTGAACATTTTGATTGCTTGCATTTGTTTTATTGTACAGGATATAATATATGGAGTTATGGAGAAAAATTATGCTAAAATTAGTGAAGCTCTGAAGAAATCAAAATGTAATGTAAATCTCCTAAATAAGGTAATAATACATAATTAAACACATTCTTATGTTTTCTGATGTCATATTCTTGCATGATATTTTGTAATAACTGCTATGTTCAATAAATATATCTTCAAATTTGTATTAATTTGCAAATGAAGCTCAAAAACTGATTGACATTGATGTTCACAGTTTTTCAATACGAAAAGCAAGATTTTTATACTGTACCAATGACCCAGACTTAGCTGGTGCTAATCTTAATCATTCAGGACCAAACACAAATTCCCCCCCCACACCCCCAATCCCCTAAATTTGCATCAAAAACCAAAAAATATATGTCCTATATTGTCCTCCATACTTTTACTCCTCTGTTTATGTGCTGTGTCAAGGAGGTCCCGAAATTGGCGTCAAATGTCATGCTTTGTTTGGCCCTCAAAACAGTTACACCTCACTGTTATTTGTGCTTCTAAATCTCAGTTTAAATAATTCCAGACACATAATCATGAGAGAAATGGTGGATATTAGAAGGATACAAAAGGAGGAGAGGAAAAAAATAGTGCAAGAAAATGTTCAGGGCTGTAACTTATAATTATTATATGAAATTATTACATGTTGCCTGTTTTCGAGGCATGGCCCTGATGTTGTCATTCTTAATATGAATGTTCCATTGTTTGATCAATGTTTCCTCTCTCCCCTTCCTTTATTCCCCCCTAGCTATTCTCCCATGCTTTTGGCTTATTTTTTGTAATGTTTATTACTAAAATTTCTTGGGAGTTTTGGCTTGGTAACAGAATTATTTTCTGTTTTTTCCCCATGTTTACGTCCTCACCCCTAGGTGTTTAGGCATTTTGGTCTGCATCTACCATCTGATGTTCTACAGTTTCTTCTCTGGAAGCCTCTGTTTTGCATCAGATAGTGTTTAAATTGGTAACTGATTTCGGGCCATGTTTATTAGTGCCTGGAGTCATGTTTCCAGTTTGTTTACACTTTTTGTTTAGCTTGACAACTGTTACTTCTGATAGTGATTACTTGTCTTCTGCTTAGTTTACCTCATAGCAAGATACATTAATATTGTTTGTAAGTGTTACATTAATTTTTCAAAATGATTTAAAATTTTTGTCACACTTCGGCTTTTTGGGGATCCATTTGGGCTCAGGGTTCCCATTGGGAACTTGGGCTCTTCTGAAAAAATTTTTTTTTTTTTAAATTTTTTCTTTTTGAATCATTTTCTCGTAATGATTATAATGGATTATTTGATTATGTATCTTTATTTTCAAGGTTTAGTGTGAGTACTATGACTGTTTACTTTTTTCATAATGAAAGATTATTGTTCAAATTGTAATGGGAGGAAATCTTCCTCTGATTCTCATGATCTCTGTATTAATTGTAGTCAATGTACTCGCACTAACTCTTGTTCAGTGTGTATCAATTGGGATGACAAACGTTGGAGACATGTGTCACGGTATGTTGTTGGCGGGGAGAGAACCATGCCGGTCCTCTCTCCGCAAGGTCACTCTAGTTTTTCACTCCTTTTTTCAGAGGAACAAGAACAGGGTGATGTTTCCGTGATTTCGTCCAGAAGTGTGCCTCCGTCGTCACAATCAAATGAAGAGCTAGCGGCAAAAGTGCTCATGCAGATACGTCAATTACCCGGGAGTTCGCTAGTTCGATCGAAGGGTTTGACGTCTGCTAGCTCGCCCGGTGTCGCGACCATTCCCCGAATGGCTCAGCACCCGGGTTCGTCCGTTGCAGTCCACGAGGGAGATTTGGGTGTTGCGAGCACTATAAACTTACCACGTGCATGCCCAGTGACGACGGAACAGAGGATAGTATGGAGGAAGCCTGATTCAGTTCGGTTCCTAGCTCGTCCAGGTCCATCTGGGCTGCAAGTGAGAGAGGCCCCTCTCTCGTACAACAACATCTGGGCCCAGATGTTGTAGTACATAATGTTCCTCAGACGGAGCATACGTCCACTGCTCGGGACGCTCCGGTATATAGGCAGTCCGGAGAGACTGCATATACGGCTTCCTCATCCTCACGGCACACACGACCGCTCCTTGGCTACGTGACCAGTGACATCCAGCCAGCATTGCCGACCAGGGATTCCATGGCGACCAGGTCCGGTAGCCAGGGATTCGAGACCTTCAACATCCGGACGTTCGCATAAAAGAGGTATGCAAGATGCAACGTCCAAGGAGCTTCCTGCGGCTAAATCCCGTAAGACCGCAGCTCCTCAGGTCTAACGGACGTGCTATCACAGGTATCACAGATCATCGCAGCATCCCAACAGCCGGCAGAGCCTCTGTCGGAACATGAATTATCAGATGATGCTGGGTCGGTGCGTTCCGCCGCTGGATCAGTTGCGGACGACCGAGATTTGCAAGAGGTCCAACAGGATGGCGAAAGGGATTCCAAGGAATTGGATTTTTCCCTTTCGGAACAACACAAAATTGCCATGGAGTTCACCTTCCAGATGTTGTTCCAACGGACCAAAATGCTGCGCAGCCGGATAGGAGGCTTATAGCGCCACAGGACATCGATATTTTTATACTGTACCAATGACCCAGACATAGCTGGTGCTAACTCTTAAAAATATAGGGCCAAACACAAATTTTGCCCCCTAATCTCCAAAATTTGCATCTAAAACCAAAGAAATCATGTCCTGAATGGTCCTCCATACTTCACCTCTACTGCGCATGCGCAGTGTCAAGGACGTCCCGAAGTTGGCGGCATTAATCTTTCTTTGTTTGGCCCTTCATCAGTTAACATCTGACTGATCTTTGTGCTTGTAAATCTCAGTTTAAATGATGCCAGACACATAAATAGTAGAGAAATGGTGATTCTAAGGAGGATATAGAAGGAGGAGAGGAAAAATAAGTGACAGAAAATAATCAGGGCTGTAACTTAAAATTTTTTAATGAAATTATGTTAAGTTACCTATTTTCGAGGCAAAAGCCTGTTGTTGTCATTCTTATTATCAAGTTACACTGCTTGTTCAGTGTTTTCCTCTCTCCCTTTCCTTTAAGTCCCCCCTAGCTATTCTCCCATGCTTTTGGCATATTTTCTGTAATATTATTACTAAAATTTCTTGGGAGTTTTAGCTGGATAACAGAATGAATTCTGTTCTTTTCCCCATGTTTACGTCTTCACCTATGGGTGGTTAGGCGTAGTGTTCTGCATCTACCATCTGATGTTCTGCAGTTTCTTTCCTGGAAGTCTCTGTTTTGCATCAGATAGTGTATTATTGATAACTGATTTCGGGCCAGGGCTATCAGTGCCTGGAGTCTTGTTTCTGGTGTTTTTACACTTCTTGTTTACATTGACAACAGCCCTCTGTGTGAGGGGGGATTTCTTCAAAATAATATCTTGATGTTAGTTTAATCATTACTAGATACATTATTATTGTTCGTAAGTGTTGCATTAATTGTTTAAAATATTTTTAAAATTTTTGCCCACACTTAGGCTTGGGATCCATTGGGGCTCAATGTTACTTTTCAGAAACTTGAGCTTTTCTGAATAAATATTTTTTCAAAATTTTTTTGATTTCAGTTATTTTTTCTATGTTAATGGATCATGTTATTATGTATTTTGATTGTCAGGGGTTGGTGCGAGTACTAGGACTTTGTTTTCTTTTCACATTGAAAGGATATTGTTCAATTGTAATAAGAGGAAATCTTCCTCTGACTTTCATAATCATTGTATAAATGTAGTCAGTGTACTCTCACTAACTCCTGTTCCGTATGTGTTAATTTTGATGACAACATGGGAAGCGTGTGTCACGGTATGTTAGTGGGGAAATGGCCATTCCAGTCCTTTCCCCGCAGGGTCACTCTAGTTTATCAATCTCTATTTCAGACGATCAAGAACAGGGTGATGTATCCGTGATGTTTTCCAAAAGTGTGCCTCCGTCGTCACAATTAATGAAGAGCAAGTGGAAAAGTGCTCATAAAATAGGTCAATTGTCTAAGAGGTCCCTAGTAGGATCGACGGCCTTTGACGTCCGCTAGCTCGCCCGGTGTAGCGTCCATTCATCGAATGGTTCGGCAGCCGGGTTCGTCCGTTGCGGTCTAGAAAGGAGTTTTGGGTGATGCGAGCACTATAAAACAACCAAGTGCACACCCAGTGACGGTGGATTAGAGGAGAGAACGGAGGAAGCCTTTTAGTCCGGTTCCTAGCTCGTCCAGGTCCATCCGGACTGCGAGCGAGAGAGGCCCCTCTCTCGTACAACAACATCTGGCCCCCAGATGTTGTGGTACAAAATGTTTCGCATTCGGAGCATACGTCTGCCGCTCAGGACACTCCGTTAGATAGACAGCCCCAAGAGACTGTCAATAAGGCTTCCTCATCCTCATGGTAGCGCACACGACCGCTCTTGGCTACGTGACCTCGGATAACCAGTCAACTTCGCCAATCAGAGAATCCTCGGCGACCAGGTCACGCCATCCGATAGCCAGGGACACGAGGCCTGCAGACTCCGGACGTTCACATAAAGTATGCGGGAGTCAACGTACATGGAGCTTCCAGCGGCAAAACATCGTAAGACCGCTACTGCACAGGCCTCGGTGATGGACGTGCTATCCCAAATAGCACAACTTATCACAGCATCCCAGCAGCGACAGGATCTCTGTCGCATCATGTAATATCCGACGACGCTGGGTCGGGATGCTCCGCGGAAGCATCAGGTGCGGACGTCCGAAAATTTCATCCGGTCCGACGGGATGCCGAAAGGGATTCGGAGGATTTCGAGCTTTCCCTTTCGGAACAACATAAGCTGCTGTATATGTCATCCGACTTCATCTTCTAGAGGTTCTTCGTCGGACCAGAATGCTGCGATGCCAGATAAGAAACTGATAGCGTCGGTGGACACAGAAATTTTTGGTTCGGTTCAGGGACATCGTCCCTCAGTTCCGACACAGTCCAATAATGTCTCAGAAACTTTCGATTTATTGAACGACGCTATATATATTTTTTATATGCTTGCTATTTACAAGCATGTCTGGTTTCTTGTTCGCAAAATTACTGAGATGTCTTCAAAGTGTGCCTCTGTCGTCATAGTTAATGAAGAGCTAGCGGCAATTAGTGCTCATGGATTATGTCAATCGCCTAAGAGGTCCCTAGTAGGATCGACGGAGTTGACATTCGCTAGCTCACCCGGTGTAGCGTCCATTCATCGAATGGTTCGGCAGTCGGGTTCGTCCGTTGTGGCCTAGGAAGGAGATTTGAGTGATGCGAGCACTATAATAGACTTTAGTACACACCCAGTGACGACGGATTAGAGGAGAGATCAGAGGAAGCCTGTTAGTCCGGTTCCTAGCTCGTCCGGTCCGTCCGGGCGGCGAGCGAGAGAGGTCCCTCTCTCGTGCAACAATATATGGGACCGGATGTTGTGGTACAGACATTTCACATTCGGAGCATATGTCCGCCGCTAGGGACGCTCTGTTATATAGACAGTCCGAGTGACTGTCGATAATGCTTCCTCATCCTCACAGCAGCGCACACGACTGTACATTGGCTACGTGACCTCGAGTATCCGGCCAGCTTCGTCATTCAGTTATTCCACGGCGAACAGGTCACGCCATCCGGTAGCCAAGGGACACGAGGCCTGCACACTCCGGTCGCTCTCATAATAGAAGTATGCACGGGGTAACGAACACGGAGCTTCCAGCGGCAATGCATCGTAAGACCGCTTCTCCACGAGCCTCAGTGACGGACGTGCTATCCAAAATAGCACAGCTTATCGCAGCATCCCAGCAAACGACAGATTCTCGGTCGGATCAGGAATAATCCGACGGCGCTGGGTCGGTGCACTCTGCTGTTGCATCAGGTACGGACGACCGAACACTTCATAGGGTCTGACAGGATGGCGAAAGGGATTCGGACGATTTTGAGCTTTCCTTTTCGGAACAACAGAAGCTGCCATACATTTCTTCCGGCATTATCTTCCAGAGGTTGTTCCGTCGGACTACATTGCTGCGATGCTGGATAAGAGACTAATAGCGTCATTGGACACGGAGTTTTGGATCGGTTCAGGGACATTGTCCCTGAGTTGCCGACGCAGTCCAATGTCATTAGAACATTCGAATTATTGAACGACGCTATATATAAGCTTGCAACCAAACATGCTAGTCTAGTTTCTTGTCCGCAATGCTCTATTCTGCCTTTCATCAATTCTAGGAAAATAAATTTTTATTGGCAGAACTGGGCATACCGAGAGTTCCTTTGCATCTAAGACGGCGAGGCTGAAGACTGGGAATTATCTTTTTCGCCGTCTATGTCAATTCCAACCACGACGTTGGAAACGACAATGATGTATAATAGACTTAACTTAGATGCTTTATCATACGTAGACCACCTTACTGAGGCGTTTTCATTACGTCTTCAAGAGAAAGAATTCCAGGATATGATCCTCAATGAGATTTCTTTCAGGGGCAGTAGTTTTTCCACGTATAACTCCGTCCTTCAGTGACAACCTGGAGTTGGTTAGACGTGACGCAGCCCTAGCTACATCCACGCGCGTGGATAGTAAGGTGAAGAACTCTCTCAGAGTCGCTTTGGTCTCGGAGAAGCTTCTCTTCGACGGCAACCTTTCAGCAATCCTGAATTGCTCGATATACACGTTCTCTTGTCAATCAAGTGTAACAAGAGATTCAGACGTGGGCAAACATTCGGTGGTTGACTCCGAGAGTTCCACTGTAGTTGCCGGATCCGAGTTTTTCGATTATGACGGATGCCAGTCAAACAGGTTGGGACACAATTTTGATCCCAACGGATTCGAAGTGCCAGGGTCTTTGGGTTCCGCAGTTTTTAGGCAAGCACTTAACTTTCAAGAAAGAATATTATTTTGGCTTGCACTACGTTATTGGATGAATTTTATTCAGAAACGCATGTCCAAATCCTGTCCGATGATACGACAGTAGTTGCGTATATCCAGAACCAGGGAGGTACTCATTCGGTTCCGTTATTGATTTTAACGGAAAGAATCCTTCTGTTTGTTATAGAACTCCAAGTTCTGTTTTGGTTCGTCATATTCTCGGTCGTCGGATCGTATTAGCAGACTCCCTTTCACGTAAGGGTCGTTTCTAGGGTCATTTCGTCGGAATGGACTCTCAACAAACAGGTATTCAATCAGATTTGCTACCAATGGGAGCGCCCAATGATAAATTTATTTGCGACTCAACTCTCCAATCAATTGCAGACGTATGTGTCACCGTGTCCGGATCCCCGAGCATATGTAGTTAACGCTCTATCGATCTAGTAGGACGGGATGATAGGATATGCGTATCCTCCAGCGCTGTTGATTCAGCAAGTATTGCTAGGATTATACATTCACAATTCTGTTGGTAGCATCTCTGTCTCCACAGAGACGGTGGATAAATTTACTTAGATGTCTGCTGTGGGACTTACCGCGGAAACTTCCTCCACGAGAGGATCTTTTTTCGCTGGGGAAATCGTGTCAACTTTTTCACAAGCCGCAAGGTCTCAACCTTCACGTATTCCGTTGTGCGGTCCTTCTTGCATGGCAAGCATTGTACAGGACGAGCAGTGGACGCTATTCCTAACTGTAGGAGGACCTCCTCTTCGCTGCACTATGCGGCTAAAGTGGAGGGTCTTCCGTCGTTGGTGTAGGGATCTTTATGTTGATATTTTTGATCCCTCCATACCAGACATTGCAAACTTTCTAGTATACTTGTTTGACGAGATCAACTGCAGCCAGTTAATTTTAAAGGTTATAGGTCTATGTTATCTGATACCTATGCACACCATGATAGTTTACAATTGAGCCTAATGTCTCTTTATCTAAGTTAGTTTGAAACTTTTCGATAAGAGACCTAGAATCGTTAGATTAATTCCTATTCAGAATTTAGCTTGGGTTCTTATTAACTAAAGCAACCATTTGAACCTCTTGAGACAGTAGTTTCAAATTCTGGCCTTTTAAGGCAGCAATTCTCTTAGTCTTCTCTTCTGCTGAAGAGTCAGTGAGATTCATGCACTATCGGTGGACGATTCTCACTTTCGTAGTATCGGAAACTCTATTACCTTTACTACTAATGTTGTATTATTGGTTAAGAATCAGACTCCTAATAATATCTGGAACCTATTGTTTTTAAGGTCCTTCCGTCTTCGAGCGGGCATAGGCCTTTACTCTGTCCAGATAGACCTTTATATATTGATTAACAGATCTCAGTATATCAGTAAGGACGTAAAGCTTCTTCTGGCTCTGATGCCTAATAGAAAGGTCATTGCGGTCCATTCTATTACTTAATGCATTCAATTAACTATCGGTACTGCTTAGGATAATCTATCCTTAACTCAGCAGTCTGTGCTTAAGATTTCGGCTCATGAAGTAAGAGCTCTTCTACATCTTGGGCTTACGTAAATAGTATTGCTATTATAGATTTAAGTAGGCTGCATATTGGTCTCAGCCATCCACATTCACGAATTTTTATCTCAGAAATATCGAATCCATTTCTGGAGGCCTGCATTATTTAGGTCCATTATCGGCTGCTCAGAATGTTGATCACTTAACAATTGCAACTATAGCTATGTAGGCTTTATGTTCCGGCAGTGACTCTGTCCTTCTGCCCTCTTCGCTCTGGGCTATTTGACCCAGGGCAAGAAAAAGGGGGGGGGGGGGGAGGGTATTCCCTTGGGTCACCTGTTTTATTATGAAAACAAGGGGATACCCCCTCCGGAGTCAGTAATTCTGAGCTGTTACTGGGATGGTTTCTTAAGTGAAAAGTTATGTTTTAAAATTCATTCATGTCATAGTTTTAAAGTATAGCATTTGTATATGTCACGTGTCAAACGGGTGTTATTATACAATCCTCGGACACTTTTAAAAGAGTATAAGGAGTCTCAGTTCTCTGGACTAACTTTATTTATTGGCTTACTTTAAAAATAATTAGTATAAGAATTATACTGGATATTAATAGAGAATATGGATGTTATGATGCTCAATTATAGAAGGTATTGTGTCTTTCTACTTTATCATAAATAAGAAAGATACATGTGAAGCCTATTTCTCCTTTTCTCCTCCAGGAGATGACTCTATTTTGTATAGTTGAGCTTATTGGATTTTCCTCTATGTCCTGGGCCCTCCAGCCTTTTTACTATTCAGCTATGTCTGGGTCATTGGTACAGTATAAAAATCTTAAAAAATTTATAGTAATTTATATATTTTTTATACTTACCAATGACCCAGACGGGGATGGCCCTCCCAGGAGTTGGGAACTCATACCTCCCCGCTGAGGACATAGCGCTTACCAGGCACTGATGGTAAAAATGATTAATGGCGCCAATTTCGGGACGTCCTTGACACTGCGCATGCACAGTAGAGGTGAAGTATGGAGGGCCATTCAGGACATGATTTCTTTGGTTTTAGATGCAAATTTTGGGGATTGGGGGGCAAAATTTGTGTTTGGCCCTATATTTTTAAGAGTTAGCACCAGCTATGTCTGGGTCATTGCTAAGTATAAAAAATATATAAATTACTATACATTTTTTAAGTTTTTCAATTGGTTTAGGGACACCGTCCCGGAATTTCCGTCACAGTCCAGAAATGTCTCACAGACATTTGAATTATTGAATGACGCTATATCTAAACTTGCTAACAAAACGGGCAGGTCAGCCTTCCTACCGGCATCTGCTCTTCTTCTGCCGTTCATCAACTCAAGGAATAAATTTGAAACTGCAGGACAGGGCATCCAGAGAGTTCCTCTGCGTCTAGACGACCAGGCTGAAGACCTTGAATTATCCATGCCGTCGTCCATGTCTACTCCTTCGTCGACATTGGAAACGACAATAACGTCTAACAGAGCCAATTTAGATGCACTCTCGTACGCAGATCACCTTACCAGAGCGTTGTCATTACGCCTTGAGGGACAAGAATTCCAAGATGTACAAACGTCCTTAAGAGTTCTGTCCAGGGCCATAGCAGTCTCCGTGTATAACTCTGCCCTTTCAGTAGCAAATCTGGAGTTAGTTAGACGTGATGGGGCCCTAGCTACGTCCACGTGCGTGGACAGTAAGGTGGAAAACTCTCTCAGAGTCGCTCCGGTCTCCGGAGAGCTTCTCTTCGACGGCAAGCTTTCTGTAATATATGATCAATTAACTAAAAAAGCTTCAGCCTCTCTGCTATTTAAGTCCGCTTCCAAAAAGTTGGAACCAGCAGAGAAGAGTAGGCCAGGCACTTCTGGGATGAGTACATTCAGGGGAAGTTCCTGTAGAGGTTCGTACGCGTCCTCTAGGTTGTACTCTAGAGACCGTCAAGGTAGCGATTCAAATAGGGGCCGTAACGCTGGCCGAAACAACTGGTCAGACACCCCTAGGCCAACGGGCCGAGGTGCGGGCCGTGGAGGATGTGGTTTCTCCTACCGCAAGCCTCGCAGATCCAAGAGGCGATGGTTTAAACCTCTGTCGCATTCCAGTGGGCGGAAGACTGTCGAGTTTCTCAAACAATTGGGAATTAATTACGGAGGACCCCTGGGTTCGAGGGGTTATATCGGAAGGTCGGAAACTGTCCTTCAAAGGCAAACCTCCATTAACTCGAAGTCCAAGATGGACTCAGCTTCCGTCAAATCTACAGAAAAGAGCCGCGCTTTTATCAGATGTCCAGTCTCTTTTAATGAAGAACACGATAGAGGTCGTAGAAAACCAGGAATCTCCAGGTTTCTACAGCCATCTCTTACTGGTTCCAAAACCAGACGGCTCGTTCCGTCCAGTGATAGATTTGAGCTGGATAAACAAGCTGATTGTGGCTCCAAAATTCTATATGGAGACCATTCGATTGGTCAGAGTGAGCATTCGAATGAACGACTATGCTGCGAGCATAGATCTCAAGGATGCGTACTTTCATGTCATGGTACATCCGGCGTTCAGAAAATATCTGCGCTTCGCTGTCCTAGGAGTCGTATATCAGTTCCGAGTGATGTGCTTCGGTCTGAATCTAGCGTCGTGAGCTTTCACTCGAGTAAGGAACTTGGTAATGACTCATTTCCGAGCTCATTCATCTGCGGTAACGTCGGCATACTTGGGCGATATTCTTCAGAGGTACGGCAACGAGTTAACGCTTCAGAACGATATGCAGAATTGCTTCTATTGCTCTGACGTCTCGGTTTCATAGTAAATGAAGAGAAGTCGGATCTGTTGCTGTCCAAGTCATTCACCCACCTGGGGATGAGCTTCGAGATTCACAACAATCTCGTTCGTCTGCCGTTAACCAGAGTGAAGTTAGTCAGTTGTTACGCTCGCTATCGTCTTTATTCAGACAAGGTTACAGCGAGAGAATTCATGAAACTGATAGGTCTGTGCGGAGCTGCCGCGGATCTCATTCCAATGGGGCGGCTACGCACTCGTCCTCTCCAAATCTGTCTGACTCAGAATTGGAAGCCGAAGATTCATTCGTTCGATACGGACATCCTCTTGTCAAACCAAGTGAAACAAGGGATTCAGACTTGGGCAGATATTCAGTGGTTAACTCAGGGAGTTCCACTGCAATTGCCGGATCCAAGTTTTACAATTATGACGGATGCCAATCAAACAGGTTGGGGCACGATGCTGAGCCCATTGGATTTGAAGTGCCAGGGTCTTTGGGATCCGCAGTTTTTAAGCAAGCACATAAACATCAAAGAAATGATGTCAGTTTGGCTTGCGCTACGTCATTGGATACTCGTTATTCAGAATGCACACATGCAAATTCTATCCGACAATACGACGGTAGTAGAGTATATTCGGAATCAAGGAGGCACTCATTCCATTCCGTTGTTCAATCTAACAGAAAGAATCCTTCTGTTTGTACTAGAACATCAGATTCTCTTATCGGTCCGTCATAGTCCGGGTCGTCTGAACGTTTTGGAAGACTCCCTTTCACGGAGGGGTCGCCTGTTGCCATCAGAATGGACTCTCAACAAGCAGGTATTCAATCAGATTTGCTACCAATGGGAGTGGCCAATGATAGACTTATTTGTGACACATCTCAACAATCAGTTGCAGACGTATGTGTCTCCATATCCGGATCCTTGAGTGTTTGCAATAGACACTCTATCGATCTCGTGGGATGGAATAATAGGATATGCGTATCCTCTAGCGCCGTTGATTCAACTGATGTTGCTCAAGATAAAACAATCGCAATGCAAGATTCTGTTGGTAGCATCTCTGTCTCCACAGAGACCATGGATAAATCTACTCAGGTGTCTGTTGTGGGACATGCCATGGAAGCTTCCTCCACGGGAGGATCTTCTGTCGCAGGGGAAATCGCGCATCCTCCATCACAACCCGTAAGGTCTCAACCTTCACGTATTTCCTTTGTGCGGTCCTTCTTGCACGGAAAGCATTTTACAGGACGAGCAGTGGACGCGATTTCTAACTGTAGGAGGACCTCCTCTTTGCTAAATTATGCAGCTTAGTTGAAGGTCTTTCGTCAGTGGTGTGGGGATCATTTGGTAGATATTTATGATCCTTCCATTCCAGACATTGCAAATTTTCTAGTCTACTTGTTTGATGAGATCAAACTGCAGCCTGTCACCATTAAGGGTTATAGGTCTATGCTATCCGATACCTATGCACATCATGATAGCTTAATGATTGGATCTAATGTCTCTTTATCTAAATTAGTTAGAACCTTTTCAATAAATCGACCTAGAACCCTTAGATTAATTCCTAAGTGGAATTTGGCTTGGGTTCTTCTTAAGCTAAAAGAAGCGCCATTTGAGCCTCTTGACACAGTGGACTTCAAATTCTTATCTTATAAGACAGCTTTTCTCTTAGCTTTCTCTTCTGCTAGAAGAGTTAGTGAGCTTCATGTACTATCTGTGCTTGATTCTCACTATCGTAGTGTCGGTAATACTATTACCTTTACTACCAATGTTGGATTTTTGGCTAAGAACCAAGCTCCTAATAAGTATCCGGAACCTATTGTTATTAAGGCCCTTCCATCTTCAGATGGGCGTAGGCCTTTACTCTGTCCTGTTAGAGCAATACGTATTTACAAACGTAGGTCTGAGTTCATCAGAAAGAGACGTAAGCATTTCTTTCTGTCTTTGATGCCTAATAGAAAGGTCATTATGGTCCATTCTATTGCTAGATGGATTCAATTAACTATCCGCACTGATTGTGGAAAATTATCTTCTACTCGGCAGTCTGTGCTTAAGATTTCAGCTCATGAAGTAAGAGCTCTGTCAACATCTTGGGCCTATGTTAATAGTGTTGCTATTACTGATTTAATGAAGGCTGCATATTGGTCTCAGCCTTCCACATTCACGCATTTTTTTCTCGGAAATATTGAGTCCATTTCTGGAGTCCTCCATTGTTTTGGTCCGTTATCAGTTGCTCAGAATATCGTCCACCAAACAGTTGCAACTATAGTTATGTAGGCTCTCTGTTCCGGCAGTGACTCTGCCCTGCTGCCCTCTTTGCTCTGGGGTATTTGACCCAGGGCAAGGGGAAGGGGGGGGGGTGTTCCCTTAGGTCACCTGCTTTATAGTGAAAAGCAAGGGAATACCACCCCTGGAGTCAGTAATTCCGAGCCGGTACCGGGATGGTTTTAAAGTGTAAAGCTAATGTTTACTCATACATGTAATATTTTTAAAGTGTAGCTCGGTGTGAAGCATTTGTATATGTCACGTGTCAAACGGGCGTTAATATACAATTCTCGGACACTTTTAATGAGTATAAAGAGTCTCATTTCTCTGGACTTCCTTTATTTATTGGCTTACCTTTAAAAATAATTAGTATAAAGGGTTATACTGGATGGTAATAGAGATCATTGATGTTATTGTGCTCAATTACAAAATGGTGTTGTGTCTTTCTTCTTTGATATAAATAAGAAAGATACATGTAAAGCCTATCTCTCCTTTTCTCCTTGAGGGGATAATTCTGTCTTTCTTCTTTGATATAAATAAGAAAGATACATGTAAAGCCTATCTCTCCTTTTCTCCTTGAGGGGATAATTCTGTTATATGTAATTGAGCCTATTGGATTTTCCTTTATGTCCTAGGCCCTCCAACCTTTTTACTATTCAGCTAAGTCTGGGTCATTGGTACAGTATAAAAATGTTAAAAAATTTATAGTAATTTATATATTTTTTATACTTACCAATGACCCAGACGGGGATGGCCCTCCCAGGAGTTGGGAACTCTTACCTCCCTGCTGAGTACATAATGCTTACCAGGCACTGGTTGTAAGAATGACATTTGGTGCCAATTTCGGGACCTCCTTGACACTGCACATGCGCAGAGGAGTAAAAGTATGGAGGACCATATAGGACATATATTTTTCGGTTTTTGATGCAAATTTTGGGGATTGGGGGGGGGCAAAATTTGTGTTTGGCCCTGAATTATTAAGATTAGCACCAGCTAAGTCTGGGTCATTGGTAAGTATAAAAAATATATAAATTACTATAAATTTTTTAACTTTTGTATGTATTAACGAGGAAGGGGTGCAGTGGCTCACTGATCAGAGCACTGGACTTCAGATCAAGAGACTGTTGGTTCTGTCCTGACCTGTGTCTTCTGCATTGTGTCCTTGAGCAAGGCACATAAGTCCTTACATGGTGCTGGTGGATATTTCTGAACATGACAAAAATCTCCTGCAATTAGAACAAGTCAAATTTGAGGATAGTTAACCACATTTTCCCCTGTAAGTAGTATAGACTTTTTAACCAATGATTTCTTGTATGTATCAAATTTTCATGAATTTTCCATCAGATCTAGTCATTGCTGCTTCACAGAAGCCATGGCTAAATTTTATGAAAAATATTTTAAAATTACTCAGCGGGTTAACAGTTAATCCTAGTTGCCCAAGTTGGAACACGGTAGTGTAGTGTGCTAAGACATACTGAACATTGATGGTACACATGACTTTAACAAATGCTAACCCTGCTTATAGCAAATTGACGGGAGTGCAGTGGCTCAGTAGATAGATATGCAGGCTGCAAACCAAGAGGTCCTCAGTTCGAATCCCTCCTCTGGCAACAGCGTTGTGACCTTGAGCAAGACACTTGATCCCAATTGCCCACATGGGGGCACGATGGTACTGTGTACTGAGGCATACTGCACATCGATGGTGCACTTATCTTCAACCAAGGCTAACCCTGCTTATGTGGAGTTAGTACGTTGGGGAGTCAGTTGCTCATCATTGCTTGGTGGTTCTCTCCTGCTTCCTCCACTTATAATACTGTCTGACACGAGGGGACCCTGGCTGTCAAAAGTGTCATTAAACCCCACTAAATAAATAAATATAGCAAATTGACAAATCTAATAGTTGCTCACTGCTAATCAGTGGCTCTCTCCCTGTACTCTAGCTTTCTTCACCCATAAAACTTTCTATCATGATATGACCCTGGCTGTTGAACGTGTCATTAAACCCCAATAAATAAGTAGTATCAAGGAGGCTTAAATACAATTTTCAAACCAAACTATAATGAATGTCATATACATATTGATCCCTTACTAATATAATGGTCAAATCCACTCAGCATTAATCACAAAAATTTCCATTTAAATTTTTAGTCCCCTAGGGAACCGTAAGGGGACTATTGGATTGCACTCCATCCGTCTGTCCGTCCAGGCCAACATTGGGGGTTTTGGGGATATTATTATTAGGGGCTACCTCCAAATTAAGGTAGTGTTAGGGTTAGGAGTGGGGTGGGGTTAGGGTTAGGGGTAGCCCCAGAGTAGGGCTTAAGGTTGGGGAGGGTTAGGTCCTGGAGGGGGGGGGGTAGGGTTGGGGCCAGGGGTGGGGTTTTAGTTTTAATAGCTCCTAATCCTATTGGTTTGGCTAGGGTGGGGTTGGGTCAGGGGTGGGGTGAGGGTTAGGGTTAGGGGTAGCCCCAGAGTAGGGCTTAAGGTTGGGGGTTAGGTCCCGGGGGTGGGTGGGGATTAGGGTCTGGGGTGGGCTTTTAGGGTTTAGGGTCAGGGTGGGGTAGGGTTAGGGTGTGGTTTTTGGGTGGAGGGGTGGGGTTAGGGTTAAATATAAGTTCTAGGGTGGAGGGGGTGGGGTTCTGGGTAAAATAAAGTTTTGGACATACAAAATGTTTTTTTGGTAGCCCATAAACCTGAAATGTTGGAGTGTCCGTCCATCCATCTGTCCGTCTGTCTGTCTGTCTGTCTGTCTGTCTGTCTGTCTGTTTTTTATGTTAACACCTCTCCCTCCAACATGCTTTAAGCTACACCTTTCATATTTGATACATGGATAAATGGTTCTGAGGGGATGATGCACGCTCAAAATTTTTTTTTCAGAATCCAAGATGGCGGAATGGCAGCCATTTTTGTTGTGTTTTTTAGGCTTTTTTTTCTCTATTTTCATGTTACCACCCCTCCCACCAACATGGTTCAAGCTACACTTTGCATATTTGGCACATGGATAGAGGGTTGGGAGGGGATGATGCGCGTTCAATATTTTTTTTTCAAAATCCAAGATGGCGGCATGGCGGCCATTTCTGTTGTGTTTTTTAAAGCTTTTTTTCTCTATTTTATGTTACCACCCCTCACTCCAACATGGTTCAAGCTACACTTTTTATATCTGGCACATGGATAGAGGGTTGTAATGGGATGTTGCACGTTCAATATTTTTTTTTCAAAATTCAAGATGGCGCCATGGCAACCATTTCTGTTGTGTTTTTTAAGCTTTTTTCTCTATTTTATGTTACCACTGCTCCCTCCAACATGGTTCAAGCTACATTTTTCATATATGGTACATGGATAAAGGGGTTGTGAGGGGATTATGCACGCTCAATATTTTTTTTTCAAAATCTAACATCTGTCTGTCTGTCCGTGTGTCTGTTTTTATGTTACCACCTCTCCCTCCAACATGCTTCAAGCTACACCTTTCATATTTGGTACATGGATAAATGGTTCTGAGGGGATGATGCACAGTCAATATTTATTTTTCAAAATCCAAGATGGCAGAATGGCGGCTATTTTTGTTGTGTTTTTTTAAGCTTTTTTCTCTATTTTATGTTACCACCCCTCCCTCCAACATGGTTCAAGCTACGCCTTTCATATATGGTACATGGATAAAGGGTTGTGAGGGGATTATGCATACTCAATATTTTTTTTTCAAAATCCAAGATGCTTATATACTCTAGTGTCTTCTGTGACAAAAACACCTTATGTCACAAAAGTGCTGTAGGGGACTAATACCACCTCGGTGGTCAAACACTTGTTATTATTTTTTTCAATTTTTGCCTCAAAAACAGAGTGACTTTATGATCTCTCATTGGAGTAAACATAGCTTGTTCCAATGAGGGATCATCAGCTATATATTTTTATACTGTACCAATGACCCAGACATAGCTGGTGCTAACTCTTAAAATATAGGGCCAAACACAAATTTTGCCCCCCAATCCCCAAAATTTGCATCTAAAACTAAAGAAAACATGTCCTGAAAGGCCCTCCACACTTCGCCCCTACTGCGCATGCGCAGTGTCAAGGACGTTCCGAAATTGGCGCCATTAATCATTCTAAGTTTGGCCCTTCATCAGTTAACATCTGACTGATCTTTGTGCTTATAAATCTCAGTTTAAATGATGCCAGACACATAAATATTAGTGAAATGGTGATTCTAAGGAGGATAGAGAAGGAGGAGAGGAAAAGAATGTGTGACAGAATATTATCAGGGCTGTAACTTAAAATTTTTTAATGAAATTATGTTAAGTTACCTATTTTCAAGGCAGCAGCCATTTTGTTGTCATTCTGATTATTTAGTTACACTGTTTTTTTAAGTGTTTTCTTCTCTCCCTGTCCTTTAAGTTCCCCCTTGCTATTCTCCCATGCTTTTGGCATAGTTTTTGTAATTATTATTACTAAATTTTCTTGGGAGTTTTAGCTTAATAACAGAATGAATTCTGTTCTTTCCCCATGTTTACGTCTTCACCTACGGGTGGTTAGGCGTTGTGTTCTGCATCTACCATCTGATGTTCTGCAGTTTCTTCCCTGGAAGTCTCTGTTTTGCATCAGATAGTGTATTTTTGGTAACTGATTTCGGGCCTGGGTGCCTGGAGTCTTATTTTAGTGTTTTTACACTCATTGTTTACATTTACAACAGCCCTCTGTGTGAGGGGGGGATTTCTAAAAAATAATATCTTGATGTTATTTTAATCATAACTAGATACATTATTATTGTTCGTAAGTGTTGAATAAATTGTTTAAAATATTTTTAAAATTTTTGTCCACACTTAGGCTTGGGATCCATTGGGGCTCAACGTTACTTTTCAGAAACTTGGGCTGTTCTGAAAAAATATATTTTTATACTGTACCAATGACCCAGACATAGCTGGTGCTAACTCTTAAAATATAGGGCCAAACACAAATTTTGCCCCCCAATCCCCAAAATTTGCATCTAAAACTAAAGAAAACATGTCCTGAGAGGCCCTCCACACTTCGCCCCTACTGCGCATGCGCAGTGTCAAGGACGTTCCGAAATTGGCGCCATTTATCATTCTAAGTTTGGCCCTTCATCAGTTAACATCTGACTGATCTTTGTGCTTTTAAATCTCAGTTTAAATGATGCCAGACACATAAATATTAGTGAAATGGTGATTCTAAGGAGGATAGAAAAGGAGGAGAGGAAAAGAATGTGTGACAGAATATTATCAGGGCTGTAACTTAAAATTTTTTAATGAAATTATGTTAAGTTACCTATTTTCAAGGCAGCAGCCATTTTGTTGTCATTCTGATTATTTAGTTACACTGTTTTTTCAAGTGTTTTTCCTCTCTCCCTGTCCTTTAAGTTCCCCCTTGCTATTCTCCCATGCTTTTGGCATAATTTCTGTAATTATTATTACTAAAATTTCTTGGGAGTTTAGCTGAATAACAGAATGAATTCTGTTCTTTCCCCATGTTTACGTCTTCACCTAAGGGTGGTTAGGCGTTGTGTTCTGCATCTACCATCTGATGTTCTGCAGTTTCTTCCCTGGAAGTCTCTGTTTTGCATCAGATGGTGTATTTTTGGTAACTGATTTCGGGCCTGGGTGCCTGGAGTCTTATTTTAGTGTTTTTACACTCATTGTTTACATTTACAACAGCCCTCTGTGTGAGGGGGGGATTTCTAAATAATAATATCTTTATGTTATTTCAATCATAACTAGATACATTATTATTGTTCGTAAGTGTTGAATAAATTGTTTAAAATATTTTTAAAATTTTTGTCCACACTTAGGCTTGGGATCCATTGGGGCTCAACGTTACTTTTCAGAAACTTGGGCTGTTCTGAAAAAATATTTTTTCAAAATATTTTGATTTCAATTATTTTTTCTATATTAATGGATCATATTATTATTATGTATTTTGATTGCCAGGGGTTAGTGCGAGTACCAGGACTTGTTTTCTTTTCACATTGAAAGGATATTGATCAATTGTTTTAAGAGGAAGTCTTCCTCTGACCTTATTATCATTCTATATGTGGTCAGTGTACTCGCATTAACTCCGGTTCTGTATCGTATGATTTCGATGACAATATGGGAAGCGTATGTCACGGTATGTTGTTGGGGATTTGGACACTCCGGTCCTTTCCCCTCAGGGTCACTCTACTTTATCAATTTCTATTTCAGACGATCAAGATTAGGGTGATGTATCTGTGATGTCTTCCAACAGTGTGCCTCCGTCGTCACAATTAATGAAGGGCTAGCGGAAAAGTGCTCATGTAATACGCCAATTGCCTAAGAGGACCCTAGTAGGTTCGACGGCCTTTGACGTCCGCTAGCTCGCCCGGTGTAGCGTCCATTCACCGAATGGTTCGGCAGCCGGGTTCGTCCGTTGCGGTCTAGAAGGAATTTTGGGGTGATGCGAGCACTATAAAATTAACTTAATGCACACCCAGTGACGGCGGATCGGAGGGAGAACGGAGGAAGCCTTTTAGTCCGGTTCATAGCTCGTTCCGGTCCATCCGGACGGCAAGCGAGAGAGGCCCCTCTCTCGTTCAACAACATCTGGCCCCAGATGTTGTGGTACAAATGTGTCGTTAGCGGAGCATACGTCCGTCGCTCGGGACGCTCCGTTGTATAGGCAGTCCGCTGAGACTGCTAAGGCTTCCTCTTCTCGTCAGCGCACACGACCGCACCTTGGCTGCGTGACCGCCGATATATTACCAGCTTCGCCGATCAAGGATTCTTCGGCGACCAGGTCACACCATCCGGCAGCCAGGGATTCGAGACCGATGGACTCCGGACGTTCGCATAGGAAAAGTATGCGGGAGCCATCTGATGCGGAGCTGCCCTCGGCGAAGCAGCGATAGACTGCGCCTCCGCAGGTCTCGACGCCGGACATTCTTGTGCACATAGCACAGCTTACCGCAGCATCCCAGCAGCCGACAGAAACGGTGTCGGATCGAGAATTATCCGACAGCGCTGGGTCGGTAGCCGGGGACTCGAGGCCTGCAGACTCCGGACGTTCGCATAGGAAGTATGCGGGAGTCAACGTACACGGAGCTTCCAGCGGCAATGCATCGTAAGTCCGCTACTGCACAGGCCTCGGGAACGGACATGCTTTCCTTAATAGCACAGTTTATCGCAGCATCCCAGCATCAACTGAATCTGTCGCATATATTTTATCCGACGATGCTGGGTCGGGACGCTCCGCGGAAGCGGGTACGGACGTCCGAAAGTTTCATCCGGTCCGACGGGATACCGAAAGGGATTCGGTGGATTTCAAGCTTTCCCTTTCGGAACAACATATGCTGCGATGCCGGATAAGAAACTGATAGCGTCGGTGGACTTAGAAATTTTTGGTTCGGTTCAGGGACATCGTCCCTCAGTTCCGACATAGTCCAATAATGTCACACAAACTTTCGAATTATTGAACGACGCTATATATATTATTATTTTATGCTTGCTATCCAAGCATTTCTGGTTTCTTGTTCGAAGAGTTATGGAGATGTCTTTCAAAAGTGTGCCTCTGTCGTCATAGTTAATGAAGAGTTAGCGGCAATAAGTGCTCATGGAATATGTCTATCGCTTACGGAGTGACATTCGCTAGCTCACCCGGTGTAGCGTACATTCATCGAATGGTTCGGCTGCCGGGTTCGTCCGTTGCGGTCTAGGAAGGAGATTTGGGTGATGCGAGCACTTTAATTACTTTAGTACTCACCCAGTGACGGCAGATTGAGGACAGATCGGAGGAAGCCAACAACATAGGGGACCGCATGTTGTGGTTCAGATATTTTACATTCGGAGCATATGTCCGTTGCTCGGGACGCTCCGTTATATTGACAGTCCGAGAGACTGTCTTTAATGCTTCCTCATCCTCACAGCAGGGCACACGACCGCACATTGGCTACGTGACCTCGAGTATCCGATCAGTTTCGGCATTCAGTGATTCCACAGCGAATAGGTCGCGCCATCCGGTAGCCAAGGGACACGAGGCCTATACACTCCGTTCGCTCGCATAGTGGAAGTATGCACGGGGTAACGATCTCGGAGCTTCCTGCGGCAATGCATCGTAAGACCGCTGCTTCTCAGGCCTCAGTGACGGACGTGCTATCCGAGTTAGCACAGTTGTTTCGCAGCATCCCAGCAATTGACGGTTTCTCGGTCGAATCAGGAATTATCCGACGGCGCTGGGTCGGTGCGGTCCGCGGTTGCATCAAGCTACGGACGACCGAACGCTTTATAGGGTCCGACAGAATGGCAAAAGGGATTCGAAAGATTTCGAGTTTTCCCTTTAGTAGTATCGGAAGATGCCTTTCATATCTTCTGGCATTTCTTCCAGTGATTATTTTTCGGACTTCATTGCTGCGATCTTGGATAAGAGACTTATAGCGTCATTGGACTCGGATTTTTCGATCGGTACAGGGACTTTGTCCCTGACTTACCGACGCAGTCCAATATTGTCATTACAACATGTGTTTTATTTTTCGACGCTATATATTTATATATATATACAAGCCTGCTACTAAGCATGATAGTTTAGTTTCTTGTCCGCGTGGCTCATTTCTGCCATTTTATCTTTTTTACATATAGTTTATTTTGGCAGAGCAGGGCATACCGAGAGTGCATATGCGTCTAGACGGTGTGATTAAAGACTGCATATATTCTTTTTCGCCGTTTATGTCTTTTCCAATTTCAATGTTGGGAACGACATTATGTATAGTAGACTTAACTTAGACGCTTTATTATACGTAATCCGCCTTACTGAGGCGTTATCATTACGTCTTCAAGAAAAGATTTACGGGATATTATTCTCAATGTAATTTCTTTTGAGGGCAGTAGTTTGTTCACGTATAACTCCGCCCTTCAGTGGCTGATTGGAGTTGGTTAGACGTGATGCAGCCCTAGCTACATCCACGCGTGGATAGTAGGTTAAGAACTCTCTCAGAGTCGCTTCGTTCTCGGAGGAGCTTCTCTTCGACGGCAACTTTCCGGCAATCCATGAATTGCTTGATTTATACATTCTCTTGTCTATCTAGTGTTACAAGAGATTCAGACTGGGGCAAACATTCGGTGGTTGACTCAGAGAGTGCCGCCGCAGTTGCCGGACCCGAGTGTGGCTGTTATGACGGTTGCCAGTCAAACAGATTGGGATATATACTGATCCCTACGGATTCGAAGTGCCAGGGTCTTTGGGTTCCGCAGTCTTTTAGCTATCAGTTTAACTTCCGCGGAATAATGTTTTTTAGGCTTGCTTTATGTCATTGCATGAACATTATTCAGAAACGCATGCCCAAATTCCTGTCCTTTAATTCGACAGTAGTGGCGTATCTCCGGAACCAGGGAGGCACTCTTTCGTTTCCGTTATTCAATTTAATGGAAAGAATCCGTCTGTTGGTTATAGTACACCAAGTTCAGTTTTGGTCCGTCATATTCTGGGTCGTCTGATTGTTTTAAAGCACTCCCGTTCTCTTACGGGTCGCTTGTTGCTGTCAGAATGGACTCTCAACAAACAAGTATTCAATCAGATTTGCTATCTATGGGAGCGCCCAATGATGTTTTATTTATGACACAGCTTGCTAATCAATTGCAGACGTATGTGTTGGCTTGTCCAGATCTCTGAGCTAATACTGTTAACGCTCTATTGATCTATAGGACGGAATGATAGGATACGCGTATCCTCCGGCACTGTTGTTTTAGCAGGTATTGCTAAGATAAACAACCACAATACATTTCTGTTGATAGCATCTCTATCTTCACAGAGATCATGAGTAATTTACTCTCTTGTCTACTGTGGATCTTAACGTGAAATCTTCCTCTATGTGAGGATCTTTTTTCACTGGGTAAATCGTGTCATCTTTATCACAACCAGCAAGGTCGCAACCTTCATGTATTCCGTTGTGTGGTCCGTATTGCATTGTAAGCACTGTACTGGACGAGCTTTGGACGCGATTTCTTACTATAGGAGATCCTCTTCTTCGCTATTCTATGCGACTAAAGTGGAGGCTCTTCCGTCGTGGTGTAGGGATCATTATGTTCATATGGTTGATCCCTCCATACTACTCATTGCTATTTTTTAGTATACTTGTTTCACAAGATCTACTGCAGCCTGTTGTTATTTAGGTTATAGGTTTATGTTACCTCATACCTATGCACTCTACGATAGTTTACAATTGAGTCTTTTGTCTCTTTATCTAAGTCAGTTAGTAACTTTTTGATAAATAGACTTAGAATCTTTAGATTAAATTCCTATACGGATTTTAACTTCAGGTTCTTATTTAGCTAAGTAATCATTTGAGCCTCTGGAAACAGTAGTTTTCAAATTCTGACCTTTTAGACAGTAATTCTGTTGGTTTCTCTTTTACTGTAGAGTCAGTGAGTTTCATGCACTATCGATGGATGATTTTCACTTTCATAGTTTCGGAATCAATACTTCCGTTACTATTTAGGTTGGATTGTTGCATAAGAGTTAGGCTCCTATTATCCGGAACCTATTATTTTAAGGTCCTTCCGTCTTCGTATGGGCATAGGCCTTTACTCTTTCCGGGTACAGTTTATGTATTTATAAACAGATATCTGTTTATTACAAGGGCGTAAGCTTCTTCTGTCTTTGATGTCTAGTAGAAGGACGTTACGCTCCATTTTATTGTTAATGGATTCTATTAACTAGCGTACTGCTTATGGTATATCATTGGCTTAGCAGTTGTGCTTAAGATTTCGGCTCATGAAGTAAGAGTTCTTCTACTTCTTGGGCTTACATTAATAGTGTTGCTATTATAGATTTTTGAAGGCTGCTCATTGCGCTCAGCCATCCATTCATGAATTTTATCTCAGAAATTTCGAGTCCATTTCTGGAGGCCTCTATTGTTAGGTCTATTATCTACTGCTCAGAATGTCATTCACTTAACAGTTGCTACTATAGCTAGGTAGGCTGTCTGTTTCGGCAGTGTCTCCGTTCGGCTGCCCTCTTCGCTCTGGGCTATTTGACCCAGGGCAAGAAAAAGGGGGGGGGGGAGGGTGTTCCCTTGGGTCACCTGTTTTTACTATGAAAACAAGGGGATACCTCCTCCGGAGTTAGTAATTCTGAGCTGTTATTGGGATGGTTGTTTAGTGAGAAGTTTAAGTTTATAAAATTCATTCAAGTCTTAGTTTTTAAAGTATAGCTTTTGAATATTGCATATGTCAACGGACATGATTATGCAATTCTCACACACTTTTAGGAGTATAAGAGTCTATATTCTCTAGACTTACTTTATTATTGGCTTACTTTAAAAATTATTAGTATAAGGATTATTGGATATTAATAGAGTACATGGATGTATGAAGCTCAATTTTTGGAAGGTGTTGTATCTTTCTAATTTATCATAAATAAGAAAGATACATGTAAGGCCTATTACTTCTTTTCCCTACAGGGGATGACTCTATTTTATTTTATTGAGCGTATTCCATTTTGCTCTATGTCCTTGGCCCTCCAGCCTTTTTACTATTCAGCTATGTCTGGGTCATTGGTACAGTATAAAAATGTTAAAAAATTTATAGTAATTTATATATTTTTTATACTTACCAATGACCCAGACGGGGATGGCCCTCCCAGGAGTTGGGAACTCTTGCCTCCCCGCTGAGTACATAGCGCTTACCAGGCACTGGTTATTAGAATGATAAATGGCGCCAATTTCGGAACGTCCTTGACACTGCGCATGCGCAGTAGGGGCGAAGTGTGGAGGGCCTCTCAGGACATGTTTTCTTTAGTTTTAGATGCAAATTTTGGGGATTGGGGGGCAAAATTTGTGTTTGGCCCTATATTTTAAGAGTTAGCACCAGCTATGTCTGGGTCATTGGTAAGTATAAAAAATATATAAATTACTATAAATTTTTTAACTTTTTCAAAATATTTTGATTTCAATTATTTTTTCTATATTAATGGATCATATTATTATTATGTATTTTGATTGCCAGGGGTTAGTGCGAGTACCAGGACTTGTTTTCTTTTCACATTGAAAGGATATTGATCAATTGTTTTAAGAGGAAGTCTTCCTCTGACTTTATTATCATTCTATATGTGGTCAGTGTACTCGCATTAACTCCTGTTCTGTATCGTATGATTTCGATGACAATATGGGAAGCGTATGTCACGGTATGTTGTTGGGGATTTGGACACTCCGGTCCTTTCCCCGCAGGGTCACTCTACTTTATCAATTTCTATTTCAGACGATCAAGATTAGGGTGATGTATCTGTGATGTCTTCCAACAGTGTGCCTCCGTCGTCACAATTAATGAAGGGCTAGCGGAAAAGTGCTCATGTAAATACGCCAATTGCCTAAGAGGACCCTAGTAGGTTCGACGGCCTTTGACGTCCGCTAGCTCGCCCGGTGTAGCGTCCATTCACCGAATGGTTCGGCAGCCGGGTTCGTCCGTTGCGGTCTAGAAGGAATTTTGGGGTGATGCGAGCACTATAAATTAACCTAATGCACACCCAGTGACGGCGGATCGGAGGGAGAACGCAGGAAGCCTTTTAGTCCGGTTCATAGCTCGTTCCGGTCCATCCGGACGGCAAGCGAGAGAGGCCCCTCTCTCGTTCAACAACATCTGGCCCCAGATGTTGTGGTACAAAATGTGTCGTAAGCGGAGCATACGTCCGTCGCTCAGGACGCTCCGTTGTATAGGCAGTCCGCTGAGACTGCTAAGGCTTCCTCTTCTCGTCAGCGCACACGACCGCACCTTGGCTGCGTGACTGCCGATATATTACCAGCTTCGCCGATCAAGGATTCTTCGGCGACCAGGTCACACCATCTGGTAGCCAGGGACACGAGGCCTGCAGACTCCGGACGTTCGCATAGGAAGTGTGCGGGAGTCAACGTACACGGAGCTTCCGGCGGCAATGCATCGTAAGACCGCTACTGCACAGGCCTCGGGAACGGACGTGCTTTCCTTAATAGCACTGTTTATCGCAGCATCCCAGCATCAACTGAATCTGTCGCATATATTTTATCCGACGATGCTGGGTCGGAACGCTCCGCGGAAGCGGGTACGGACGTCCAAAAGTTTCATCCGGTCCGACGGGATACCGAAAGGGATTCGGAGGATTTCGAGCTTTCCCTTTCGGAACAACATATGCTGTTGTGTATGTCATCTGACTTGGTCTTCTACAGCTTCTTTCGTCGGACCAGAATGCTGCGATGCCGGATAAGAAACTGATAGCGTCGGTGGACTTAGACATTTTTGGTTCGGTTCAGGGACATCGTCCCTCAGTTCCGACATAGTCCAATAATGTCACACAAACTTTCGAATTATTGAACGACGCTATATATATTATTATTTTATGCTTGCTATCCAAGCATTTCTGGTTTCTTGTTCGAAGAGTTATGGAGATGTCTTTCAAAAGTGTGCCTCTGTCGTCATAGTTAATGAAGAGTTAGCGGCAATAAGTGCTCATGGAATATGTCTATCGCCTACGGAGTGACATTCGCTAGCTCACCCGGTGTAGCGTACATTCATCGAATGGTTCGGCTGCCGGGTTCGTCCGTTGCGGTCTAGGAAGGAGATTTGGGTGATGCGAGCACTTTAATTACTTTAGTACTCACCCAGTGACGGCAGATTGAGGACAGATCGGAGGAAGCCTGTTAGTCCGGTTCCTGGCTTGTCCAGGTCCGTCCGGGCTGTGAGCGAGAGAGGTCCCTCTCTCGCCCAACAACATAGGGGACCGCATGTTGTGGTTCAGATATTTTACATTCGGAGCATATGTCCGTTGGTCGGGACGCTCCGTTATATTGACAGTCCGAGAGACTGTCTTTAATGCTTCCTCATCCTCACAGCAGGGCACACGACCGCACATTGGCTACGTGACCTCGAGTATCCGATCAGTTTCGGCATTCAGTGATTCCACGGCGAATAGGTCGCGCCATCCGGTAGCCAAGGGACATGAGGCCTATACACTCCGTTCGCTCGCATATTGGTAGTATGCACGGGGTAACGATCACGGAGCTTCCAGCGGCAATGCATCGTAAGACCGCTTCTCCTCAGGCCTCAGTGACGGACGTGCTATCCGAGTTAGCACAGTTGTTTCGCAGCATCCCAGCAATTGACAGTTCTCGGTCGATTCAGGAATTATCCGACGGCGCTGGGTCGGTGCGGTCCGCGGTTGCATCAGGTACGGACGACCGAACGCTTTATAGGGTCCGACAGGATGGCGAAAGGGATTCGAAAGATTTCGAGTTTTCCCTTTAGTAGTATCGGAAGATGCCTTTCATATCTTCTGGCATTATCTTCCAGTGATTATTATTTCGGACTTCATTGCTGCGATCGTGGATAAGAGACTTATAGCGTCATTGGACTCGGAATTTTCGATCGGTTCAGGGACATTGTCCCTGACTTACCGACGCAGTCCAATATTGTCATTACAGCATGTGTTTTATTTTTCGACGCTATATATATATATATACAAGCCTGCTACTAAGCATGATAGTTTAGTTTCTTGTCCGCGTTGCTCATTTCTGCCATTTTATCATTTATACAAATAGTTTATTTTGGCAGAGCAGGGCATACCGAGAGTTCATATGCGTCTAGACGGTGTGATTAAAGACTGCATATATTCTTTTTCGCCGTTTATGTCTTTTCCAATTTCAATGTTGGGAACGACATTATGTATAGTAGACTTAACTTAGACGCTTTATTATACGTAATCCGCCTTACTGAGGCGTTATCATTACGTCTTCAAGAAAAGATTTACGGGATATTATTCTCAATGTAATTTCTTTTGAGGGCAGTAGTTTGTTCACGTATAACTCCGCCCTTCAGTGGCTGATTGGAGTTAGTTAGACGTGACGCAGCCCTAGCTACATCCACACGCGTGGATAGTAAGGTTAAGAACTCTTCTCTCAGAGTCGCTTCGTTCTCGGAGGAGCTTCTCTTCGACGGCAACTTTTCGGCAATCCATGAATTGCTCGATTTACACGCTCTCTTGTCTATCTAGTGTTACAAGAGATTCAGACTGGGGCAAACATTCGGTGGTTGACTCAGAGAGTGCCGCCGCAGTTGCCGGACCCGAATGTGGCTGTTATGACGGTTGCCAGTCAAACAGATTGGGATATAATACTGATCCCTACGGATTCGAAGTGCCAGGGTCTTTGGGTTCCGCAGTCTTTTAGCAATCAGTTTTCTTCCGCGGAATAATGTTTTTTAGGCTTGCTTTATGTCATTGCATGAACATTATTCAGAAACGCATGCCCAAATTCCTGTCCTTTAATTCGACAGTAGTGGCGTATCTCCGGAACCAGGGAGGCACTCTTTCGTTTCCGTTATTCAATTTAATGGAAAGAATCCGTCTGTTGGTTATAGTACACCAAGTTCAGTTTTGGTCCGTCATATTCCGGGTCGTCTGATTGTTTTATCGGACTCCCGTTCTCTTACGGGTCGCTTGTTGCTGTCAGAATGGACTCTCAACAAACAAGTATTCAATCAGATTTGCTATCTATGGGAGCGCCCAATGATGATTTATTTATGACACAGCTTGCTAATCAATTGCAGACGTATGTGTTGGCTTGTCCAGATCTCTGAGCTAATATTGTTAACGCTCTATTGATCTATAGGATGGAATGATAGGATACGCGTATCCTCCGGCGCTGTTGTTTTAGCAGGTATTGCTAAGATAAACAACCACAATACATTTCTGTTGATAGCATCTCTATCTTCACAGAGATCATGAGTAATTTACTCTCTTGTCTACTGTGGGTCTTAACGTGAAATCTTCCTCTATGTGAGGATCTTTTTCACTGGGTAAATCGTGTCATCTTTATCACAACCAGCAAGGTCGCAACCTTCATGTATTCCGTTGTGTGGTCCGTATTGCATTGTAGCACTGTACTGGACGAGCTTTGGACGCGATTTCTTACTATAGGAGATCCTCTTCTTCGCTATTCTATGCGGCTAAAGTGGAGGCTCTTCCGTCGTGGTGTAGGGATCATTATGTTCATATTATTGATCCCTCCATACTACTCATTGCTATTTTTTAGTATACTTGTTTCACAAGATCTACTGCAGCCTGTTATTATTTAGGTTATAGGTTTTTGTTACCTCATACCTATGCACTCTACGATAGTTTACAATTGAATCTTTTGTCTCTTTATCTAAGTCAGTTAGTAACTTTTTGATAAATAGACTTAGAATCTTTAGATTAAATTCCTATACGGATTTTAACTTCGGTTCATAATTAGCTAAGTAATCATTTGAGCCTCTGGAAACAGTAGTTTTCAAATTCTGACCTTTAGACAGTAATTCTGTTGGTTTCTCATTTACTGTACAGTCAGTGAGTTTCATGCACGATCGATGGATGATTTTCACTTTCATAGTTTCGGAATCAATACTTCCGTTACTATTTAGGTTGGATTGTTGCATAAGAGTTAGGCTCCTATTATCCGGAACCTATTATTTTAAGGTCCTTCCGTCTTCGTATGGGCATAGGCCTTTACTCTTTCCGGGTACAGTTTATGTATTTATAAACAGATATCTGTTTATTACTATGGGCGTAAGCTTCTTCTCTCTTTGATGTCTAGTAGAAGGACGTTACGCTCCATTTTATTGTTAATGGATTCTATTAACTATCGGTACTGCTTATGGTATATCATTGACTTAGCAGTTGTGCTTAAGATTTCGGCTCATGAAGTAAGAGTTCTTCTACTTCTTGGGCTTACATTAATAGTGTCGCTATTATAGATTTTTGAAGGCCGCTCATTGTGCTCAGCCATCCACATTCATGAATTTTATCTCAGAAATATCGAGTCCATTTCTGGAGGCCTCTATTGTTAGATCTATTATCTACTGCTCAGAATGTCATTCACTTAACAGTTGCTACTATAGCTAGGTAGGCTGTCTGTTTCGGCAGTGTCTCCGTTCGGCTGCCCTCTTCGCTCTGGGTTATTTGACCCAGGGCAAGAAAAAGGGGGGGGGGGGGAGGGTGTTCCCTTGGGTCACCTGTTTTACTATGAAAACAAGGGGATACCTCCTCCGGAGTTAGTAATTCTGAGCTGTTATTGGGATGGTTGTTTAGTGAGAAGTTTAGGTTTTTAAAATTCATTCAAGTCTTAGTTTTTAAAGTATAGCTTTTGAATATTGCATATGTCAACGGACATGATTATGCAATCCTCATACACTTTTAGGAGTATAAGAGTCTCTATTCTCTAGACTTACTTTATTTATTGGCTTACTTTAAAAATTATTAGTATACGGATTATATTGGATATTAATAGAGTACATGGATGTATGAAGCTCAATTTTGGAAGGTGTTGTATCTTTCTAATTTATCATAAATAAGAAAGATACATGTAAGGCCTATTACTTCTTTTTCCCTACAGGGGATGACTCTATTTTATTTTATTGAGCGTATTCCATTTTGCTCTATGTCCTTGGCCCTCCAGCCTTTTTACTATTCAGCTATGTCTGGGTCATTGGTACAGTATAAAAATGTTAAAAAATTTATAGTAATTTATATATTTTTTATACTTACCAATGACCCAGACGGGGATGGCCCTCCCAGGAGTTGGGAACTCTTGCCTCCCCGCTGAGTACATAGCGCTTACCAGGCACTGGTTATTAGAATGATTAATGGCGCCAATTTCGGAACGTCCTTGACACTGCGCATGCGCAGTAGGGGCGAAGTGTGGAGGGCCTTTCAGGACATGTTTTCTTTAGTTTTAGATGCAAATTTTGGGGATTGGGGGGCAAAATTTGTGTTTGGCCCTATATTTTAAGAGTTAGCACCAGCTATGTCTGGGTCATTGGTTTAAATTACTATAAATTTTTTAACTTTTGAGACAAAATATGAAAATCTTCAGTTATTCCAAAGGTTATTCGGGAAATATTTTTGCAGATGTTTCATATTCCAGTTACGTTAGGTAAATAGTCAATCAAGTAAATGACTTCAAAAGCTGAGAAAATGAATTCAGCTCTTCTTCCAAATGCAATTGTTTACCACCAAGATATAATAGAATATATAAGTTTATTTCTAGAATACAAGAAAGTGACAAAATTCCTGTTAACCCTTTACCCAACAACGATGATATCAAAATTAATTATTTTACATATTATTCTTTCAAATTTTTCAGAAAATTTCAACAAAACCATATCATTTGACCTGTCATTGGAATGAGCTTGACAAGCTCATTCCAAAAAGGTGGTCACCTGATATGGTTTTGTTGAAATTTTATTTTTTCATCAGCTGAATTTACATAAATTGTTAACGGTTATTTGAATACTCCTATTAATTGAATAATTTTCGCTGGCAAAGTGGCGATTCAATTAACATGATTCCACTGTAAAACTTTTTCACACACAACTAACTCTGCTAACATTGAGCTTTAAAGGGAGAGGTCTAGTTAAAGTGAATGACAAAGACTATTTTGTTGTTTTAGGCTTCCCACAAACAGCATATTCTGCAGCATGCAATTCAAATGAATGATGAAAAAATGGTGAATATGTTATGTGATGCTGGTGCGAATGTTAACATTCAGGTCTTGATCCAGGATTATTTTTGGGTAAGTGTTTAAAACTAATTGAGAATAGTACAAGAATTATAGTGCTTGTCTCATGGTCAACCTTTTACCAAACATGCTCAGAAAATGAAGAGGTAATTTTCCAAAAATAACTAAATAATTTCCTTGTGTGCTTCTAAAACATAGTTTTGCATAGACTATGTTTTTGGACATTGAAAAAATAACCCAAATTCGATTGGCAATTTTTGTGCAGTATACCAGCAGAATTGACCATTTTGAAGGAAAATTTTAAATTGTACAGTGGTGCTCTTTTAATTGGATATTTTTTAATTGAATAACTCTGTTAATTGCATGTAACTTCCAAACACCAAACCATTTACAACATTAGCACAAATATGACTAAAGTCATGTAATTTGCATATATATACATGTAATAATTTTCTGGTAATTGAATAAATCTGAGAACCACTTAATGCCCCATATTTTTAGTCCTCTTTGGCCTCTGTTCTTCCATTAGAAGCATTTAATACCAGACTATAGGAAAATTACAAAATTCCTATTAATTGAAAACTCTTGCTAATAGAATTGTACTCACTGGTAAAGTTGCCATTCAGTTAACTAGGGTACACTGTATTAGGTATAAAATAACATTGTATGTATTTGAAAAGCTTAAATGAATGATAGATGAGAAGAAGCTAGCACACAGAGTGTGTGGTTGTACAGTGCGGCTCACTTAATTTGATATCTCTTATATGAATAACCCTGTTAATTAAATATGGTTTCCAAACCATTTACTATACCTGCAGTACAAATCTGACCATTTAGCCGCATTATAGATTATAGAGCAAACTCCTGTTAATTGAAAGAAAATATTGCAATGTGTCAAGAAATAACCCTAACAATCACCAACTGACAACCTACTAACATAAGCTCTTAGCTTTCTGTCAGATCCTCACATTACATAGCAACTTGGGTTTTTTTATGTTTGTTAATATATGTTATATTTTTGATGTTCAAATACGTGGAGCCCGGTTAATCATTGGATGGGTGACCGTCTGAGCGATCAATTCGGACTCCCACTTTGTGTTCTTGGGCTAGGCACTTAACCCTGATTGTCCACATGGAGGCACAATGACGCCATGTACTAAGGCGTACTGCATGTCGATGGTACGCATGTCTTCAACTAATCTATCCCTGCCTGTGCTGCAGTGCAGAGTTACGATGTTGGGGAGCTGGCAGCTGCTTGTCGTTGCTCGGTGGTTCTCTCCGGGTACTCTGGTTTCCTCCATTCATAAAACTGTCACGGTCATGATTAGCCATTGTGCAGAAGTATATGACCTTAAACACCAATAAATAAATAATGATGTTCAAATGTTATATACTGTTACTGTTTTTGGTTGTCAATCCAGTAACATATAACATATTCATTGAATAAATATTTAAACTAATCACCAAATTCCTCTTGTTTATAGCGCTATTTGCCTCAGTACACCCATTTAGTCTATTATATCTTCTTTGACAGGGCTCCATGAGCTTTGTCAAACAAATTTTAATAGGTTAAATGCTCCGTTTATCTCTAGAATACAGAAAGTGACTAAATCCATGTCAACTGAAGACTCTTTTTAACTGAATAATTTTCATTGGTAGTGACTATTCAATTGAAAGGATTCCACTGTATTGTGATGGCTTTGGAAGACCCTTGAACATTTCTAGATTAGCCTGAGGAAAAGACAGTGAAGAAGTAGGTTTCAGCATGGCACATTATATCCTTGTCAGAATGTCTTGGTCCATTTTCCATTTTTCAGAAGTGGAGGGCAGAAGCTACCAGTACAGATTATGATGCCAGTTATAATGCTTGATGGAACAGGTCTATTTATACAGAATACTTGATGTCAATATTTATGGTTTTGGATTTTAATTTTTATATTACATTAAAACCTGCCTTGGGTGACCACTGTTGACAGTGTGCACTTGCCATTAAAGAATGCACTTTTGATGCTCAGATCACTTTCACTCTACAATGATGCTATTGTCAAGAACAACCTCTCAAATGCAACCAGCAACCACCCTTTTCAGGCCAAAGTAATGATTTTAGCTCAACTTGACAAAGTCAAGATAAGCTATTACCATAACGCTTGTGTCTGTGCACATTTTCTTTGGCACAGGCTACACCCTGTAGTTCTTGTCTGATCATCACAAAATTTCATATGCAGGTTCGAGGTCATGTCTAGATGAGAACATCCCCTTTTAGTCACGATCAGTTAACTGTGGTGGCTGCTTCAAAAACTCGAAAACCTTTAGCACAGTCTACAGGTCGTATTTATGAAGGGACTTCATTGTAACTTTGTAGGATGACCCTGTATAATGTCCAGATGAGAACATCCTATTTTGGCCATGATCGATCAACCATGACAGCCACACAGGCATGTGACCTAGATTTGAATATCTTGACATTTGACTTTGTTCACTGCCAACTTGTTTTTAGCTCACCTCCTTCTATTGAAGTGGTGAGCTATTGTCATGACCTCGGGCGTCAGCGTCGGCGTCCGGCATGTCCAATATTGTAAGATTTAATGTTAAGGTTAATTTCTCAAAGATCAGTGGGCTTAGGCCTTTGATATTGCATTTGTAGGTTGTAGGGGACTATCAGAACAGTATTTAACCCTGATACTACGACTTTTTTCCAAATTTCACCTAAAATTTTCTGCCAAAACTTGTAAGAATTTGCGTTTAGGTGTTGTAAGAATTTGCGTTAAAGTCAGCTTTTGTGCAGATTGTGCTGCTTTAACTTCTCATTACTGTTGATTTTCATATTTCAATAACAACTGTAGGTATTAACCCTACTGTATGCAGAAATTTAAGGGAAATTTTCTTTTTTTTCAGTCAAAATTTTCATGTTTTTCTCGGACTTAGTAAATTTTAAGTTGTAAAACTTTGTAAACTTTGTGTTTAGGTGAGTTGTGTTTCTATGTGTCTTTCCAGGTGATTAATATTCTACACTTGGGTTACTGAACTCCATTGCAGTAATATTTAACCCTCATTACATGCATATTTGAGGAATTTGAGGCTGATTTTCTGCCAAAACTTGTTGTAAGAATTAGCGTTTAGGTGTTGTAAGAATTTGCGTTAAAGTCAGCTTTTGTGCAGATTGTGGTGCCTTCACCTCTCATTACTGTTTATTTTCTCATTTCAATAACTACTTTAGGTATTACCCCTACTTTATGCAGAAATTTAACTGATTTCTTCTCTTTTTTTCAGTCACGATGTTCACGTTTTTCTCTGACTTACTCAATTTTAAGTTCTAAAAGTTTGTGTTAAGGTGAGTTCTGTTTCTATGTGTCTTTCCAGGCAGTTGATATTGTACACATGGGTTACTGAAGTACATTGCGGTAACGTTGCGCCCTCATTACATGCATATTTGAGGAATTTGAGGGGGATTTTTGGGACTTATATTCACTTTCTTTAAAAAAAAATTTTTTTAACTTTTTTTTTTTATTTAATACTTTCTCATACTTGTTACTAGTAACATTAAGGTTTATTTTAGTTGTTGATGTGATGTATTTTTGTTGGGACTTATAGTCACTTTCTTGAACGAATGTTTTTCCGCAACTCCTCTTTAACCATTGAATGTACTTCAATTACAATTTCAGTGATCTTCATTACATAATGCCATTTTGCACCTCCTATTTTATTTTTTTTTGATCTGATGTATTTTTATTTTGTAAAAAATAAATTTATGAAAGCCTTTCCTAATTCTTATTCATGATTTAATATCTGGCCTCACGATTCATATTCTTAATCATAAACATTTCTAAAAGAAAAAAAATGCTTTTATATCCAATGATTCTTATGTTGAATTGATATATAATAAATGGAGAAATATAGACTTTCCAAAGCCATCACATAAACCACATTAATCATTTGATGCCTAGTTAATGATTTATATTAACTAAATATTAGGCATGTTACATTGGAACGGCATTATCAAGCGCGAATGTAGGTGAGCGTTGGGATGTAACATCCCTCTTGTTATTTTTGTTATTATTAATAGAGTTATATTTGTTTACTATGAAAGTCATGTTCGTTTGTAATATCTATTTTCAATAAATCATCATTCACAGATTCAGATTTCAGATTCAGATAATTTATTCACAGTATACATAGATGGTTGCAATTGCAATAATGGTTACAAATACATATAATTCATAAGTTTAGTGAACAGTATACTGTAGGAGATGGCATAGCCAGATTGGCTGTCTACCTGCTGTCACCCCCCCCCCCCCCCCCCACACCCCACCCCCTTTCTTGGAAAGGTGTGTAGTAGTTGCAAACAGACTGTGACCAAATGGTACTTACTCAAGAAAAAAAAAAAAAGAGAAAAAGGGGTGTGACGCTAAGTTGGAGTGGAGCTCGAGTGATTTCATTGTGAAGATGTAATAGTGGAATGTTTTCCAGCTCAGTAAAGCTAGAGGGAGATTGGTGGTTAGGGATTTATACATTGGTACCAAACAAGCTGCTCTGGTAACTACTCCATTACTCGACGCTAAGGCCCTTCAAGTACTTCATGGCTTTCTGGGAATGATAGAGGGATAAGACTGCGTGCATTGGGCATTCTTGTCGGCCGGCGAATTCAGAGGGCATCATGCAGGGGTTGATCAATGTGCCTGCAGACAAGGCTTGCATCTTTCTTGTGCTTGAATAACGTACTGAGCACTAGCAGTAATGTATTTCATTAATCTCTTTGGACATTGCCCCTTTGACAGATAGCTACTAGGAGCTTTGTGTTCTTAGGATTAACAATATCGTTGTGTCGATATTACTGACAACAGACTCCTATTGGGGGTGTTGAACATATTCTTCGGTGTACTTGTTGGACAGTCAGAGTGCGCAACAAGTTTGGCCAGGACGAGTGTTCCAGATAAAAGCAGAGTAGAAGGTACGTCGGTTCTGTTATGTAAACACCTATTATAGTTATTCCTGATTACAAGTTTACTATGTACAGTCCGGACAATAGGGATTATCACAATTGACAAAAGTGGAATATGATGAAAGAAACTTGGAAGTCAAGTTTTTTTAAACTCATTTCTGTTACTGGTGTTTCGAATGGCGTCGTCGAGAGCGTTCCAAAGTTTCGGAAAGGAGTATGAAGGGAGCTTATCGAGAGATTTGTGTTTTCTCAGTATGTAGGAGGCCAAATTGTCTGGTACTCTCACACTATGCCAGTAATGAAGGAAGTATTAATAATATGTGCGAGAGGGTGAACTACTTCATTTACTGTTTGTTTTAGAAGACGTGTTGTGATGTTGTTACAATCTTTCGACAATTTAGTCTTCATTTTATTTATCACGTGGCGAACTTCTATTGGGTTAGTAGGAGTTATATAAAAATTGTTTGGAATGTCGTTGTTCATATAGTTCAAGTAAGACTTATTTGGTTTCAGAATCTTTTTGGATATTGTTTTTCCAATGTTCACGAAGAAAATATTGAATTCTTTTGCTATGTCGCAGGCCTCATTTATTTCCTTGTCATCGTGAATGAAAAATGAGGGTAAGTTAGCTTCTCATTTTCCCTTATTGATGGCGTTGTTTAAAATTTGCCATGTTTTTGCGTGTTAGTTTTGTTTTCATCTAGGATATCCCTGTAATAGATTGATTTGCATTGTTTTTTAACCTTATTGAAAATCCTGCAGTAATTTTTATAGTTTTGAATATTCCGTTCAGTGGGCACTTTCAGTTTTTTGAGGTAAAAGTTTTGTTTATTGTTAGAAGATATGACAAGTTCCCTGGTCATCCAAGGTTGTTTTTTGATGAATTTTTGCTCTGGCAGACACGTTTGAAGGGGAATGCTTTTTCATAGGCTTCTAAGTAGATGGTTAGGAAGGTTTCATAAGATATGTTAGGACAATTAGCTTCCAATACTTGGGAAAAATCACTTTGTGATAGCAGAATTTTGAATTCTTGAATACTCTCAGGATTTATAATTCTTTTCACAACAAAGCTTGGTGAATCCCTCAATTTAGGTGCCTCTTCAATATAAAAAACACCAAAGTGATCTGAAACATCAGACATGATTATTCCGGAATGGGCTGTCTGTGAAAAACTATTAGCAAAGATATGATCTATCAAGGTTGCAGAGTGACTGGTTACTCTAGTTGGCTTTGTGATATAAGGTAAGAATCCCTGGCTGAACATCTGATCGGCATATTCTTCTGTCTTGGGGTGGGCACTGGTTTTTAGAAGGTCTAGATTAAGATCACTCATAATATAAACCTTTTTGTTTTTGGCATTTAGAACATCAGTTAATTCATTTAGTTTTGTGAGGAAGAGATTAATATCGGCTTTTGGTGGTGTATTGGGTCTATAAATGACACCGATAATTTTGGAATTGTGTTTATCTTTAATTTCAATAAACAGAGATTCGAAAACATGAGGAATAAATACAGATATATCGCTTCTAACTTTGTAAGATATTCCTTCTTTAATGTATAGGCCCACTCCTCCTCAACCATCGTCATTCTCGGGCCTCATTTTATTGACAATTGGATGATAGCCATCCATGTTATACAATGTGTTTGGGGGAATTTGGAATATTTTGGAAAGTCCAACAATATCGAAAATATTTCCTTCTGATTGCAAACTGCATATCATATTTTGAAATGAGTCCCAGTGAGCTTTTAGACTTTGGCAGTTGATATGGAATAAGGAGAATCCTACTTCTATTTTACTGGTTGTCGATCGGAAGTCACTGGGCGAGAAGTACCTGTAGTCGTTTACATGATGTTTGAATGGGGATTCGTCATTATCGGGCAAAGAACAAACTTTATCATTATAGAGCCGCACAAAGTCGTACTCTGCATTTATCTGTACCTCATCGAGTGTAATACTACCCGCCATCAGTCATTAATAATCCACCATAATCTCCAGCCTGGCAGGCATGCAATACATTCTAAAGGACAATGATTAGGAAATATATTCTTCCATAACTCTCAAAGAAGAAAGTCAAGACCGGGTCACCCTATAGTTTTGATATGGATTGGGCGTCACTTCTGCTATATTTTTGGTTGCTTGTTGTAGCACTAGTAACATGCAATTATGGCTTGATAGGAAAACACAATTATACTGTACAAATGTGATTAAAATAGCCAAGTATATATACAGGTAAGATGGATGCAACATCCCCTTACTGGATGGATGGATGGATGGATGGATGGATGGATGGATGGATGGATGGATGGATGGATGGATGGATGGATGGATGGATGGATGGATGGATGGGATGGATGGATGGATGGATGGATGGATGGATGGATGGATGGATGGATGGATGGATGGATGGATGGATGGATGGATGGATTTGTGGGGAGGTGGGGGGGGGGGTCGGTAGATGAAAGATGAATGCATGGCCCTTCTAGGTTCAATTGGTAAGAGAAATGAGAGGGGAAAAAAGGGTAATACTAAGTTTGATGAGCAACTGACAATAACCGTCCATGGTTGGTTGGTGTATTAAAAATGGTCATGTAATAGTAGCTGAATAACATGTTGACTTGACAGCCAGTCAGTTTATCTCCCAACCATCTGCTCGTTCACGCATCCACCCATCCGCTTGAATGGATGAAAAAATGAGCGAACAGTGGGAGATTCTATGAGTACATGGATAACAGAATAATAGCGAACAAATGAATAAGCTAGTGGAACCCTCATTCAAGTGAATGAAAGAATGGATGACTGGGCAGATGGACAGATCGGTGAATGAGTAGTGACGAATGAATAAGCTAAATGGTGCATTTTACAATAGGCATCAACTCTCTTATTTGATTGTATAAACAATCACTGCATTTAATGAGCAAGCTCGTCTTTATGAAAGGAATATGGTCATCAAAGGAGTAACTACATAACTGTGTCAGGCAGGCAAGTAAACACATTCTTTTTTCCAACTGAAGTATTTGATAGGGGTTGAGGGGTTTATCTAAGTAGTCAGTTAAATAGTTCTCGAACAGTCAATGGGCCGACTCACTGTTCGTTCACACGTCCACCCGCAAGAGTGAATGAAATGAATGAATGAACGAATGGATGAGATTGAGAGAATTAACAATTAATTTAATTTCTCAGACTGGAACAATCAAGGGGTCGAACACACACACGCCCATTCGTTTACCCTCCCACCCATCCTCTAAAGATAGTGATCGAAATGAATGAGCGAATGAATGGATGACTGAATGATTAAGAGTGAGAAATGAAGGAAGCCTTTATAAATGGCAAGGGTTATACAATTTGGTGATTGGATAGAAATGTGTGGGTGTTGGAAGCTGAGTGTTAAGAACTCTCGCTATGATGAACTTATATTAGGTAAACATCAAAGGAGTACTGTTATTTGGATGCATCAGATGACAGTAACTACTAAGGGTTACAATGACTTGTTTATAAAGGTCGGTTTAATAATAGCAGCTTATTGGAATGTTACTTCTCAGGCTGGGGCATCCAGTAGATCACTACCCCATACATTCAATCGTACAGGCATGCACCCATACGCTTGAACGAATGGATGAATGCATGATTCAACGAGTGTGTGAGTGGACGAATGAGTGAAAGATACAGTACAGGGTGAATGAATGAGCATTTGAATCTTTGACAGTATAAGAGTTTCGTACATAAGAATGACTGAACAAATGAATTAGCAAACGAATAAATGAATTGTACAGTGTGGAACGAACGAGCTTATGGGTCTTTTATAGCTGAGTGATTAATCAGATCTTCAAAGTATGAATAAAAAAAACCCCCAAAAACCATGGGCTGGTGTCATTTTTTGTCAATTGTGAATGAATGAACAGAGGGGAAGAACCACAATTATACTGACTGTCTGGTCGGAGGAAAACAATCGTTCGACTGTGTCAACAAATAATTACAATTTGTATAAGTGACAGTTCCTACCGAGAGTATAATGACATTATCACGAATATTGGTTAAATGATATAAACATCATGGGACAAATCTTATGTGGATGGGGCAGGCACCAAATTGGGCTCCAGTTTACAGTTAATTACTATTAATTAATGATGATAACAAATATATGTGTTAACCATTTGTCAGGAATGATCAGTACAGTAATATCAACTTCAACTTAATTCAGTTTGTCAGACTGATACATTCACACATCCATTTCCTCACATGTTCACTCATCCACTTGAATGAGTTGACGAATGGGCGGCTGAGGGAACAGATGCATGAATGAGTTTATGATAAGGGGCGAGAAAAATGAATTAGTAAAATAGTATTCACCAATAGTTGTGTTAACTATTTGTCAGGAATGATCAGTACAATGACATCAACTTCAACATAATTTGATTTGTTAATGGTAACTTCTACTTAATTTTGATTTGTTAGACTGATACATTCATTCACTCATCCATTCACTCACACACTCACTCGCCCACTCGAGTGGGTGGACAAATGAAAGAGTGAAGGAACAGATGGATGAATGAGTTTATGATAAGGGGCGAGAGAATGAATTAATTAACCATTGTCTGGTTGGTCAGTCGACTAAGCATATGATGTATGAATGAAATGATTTTTATGTTTTTATCACTGACCGTGGCTAGCCAGTTAGTCATATGAGAGAACAAATCAACATATAAATGGAATCTTTCATTGAAGGGAATGTATGATTGAATGAAGACTTTGTACAATTAACAAGGACTCTTCAGCTAAAGTTGTCCAGAAAACATTTAAATCAGATGGACAGGCGTGTCCTGCTCGAGAATATAAACAACGAAGAAGAAAACTCAATACATACACTATATTTATACTTGCGGTACCTGCTTCGAGTATAAAGTGTCTTCACAAATAATCAAAAACATTATAGTTTTTTAGGTTGATTTGCCAGACAGTGACCGACAGTCTGTAAAGCATTCGTCCACTCAGTTCCTTCATCCATCCACTCCACTGAGTGAATTAGTGAAGGAATGAGTGGACAACTGAAAGTGACTAAACAGCTTTTGGCAGGAGACAAATGAGTGAGTAAAGAGTTCAAGTGGTCAAACAACAATGGGATTGATAAGTGCATCTTACTTAGACGGTATGAGCAACAGATGAATACAATTATCTGGCAGCATTAAACAAGACAATATATACCAATTTTACAATTCGTGTATCTGTAAAAAGAACTTAATATGTCTGTTTAGAATAATTATGGTCTTTGGAGGTGTTAAGTTATAAAACTGCTACCTACTTAATTTGACTGACTTGGACAGCTATTTGATCACATACATGTACTCACCCGCCCAGACAATATATACCGATTTTACAATTGGTGTATCTGTAATAATAACTTAATATATCTATTTAGAATAATTATGTTGGAAGTGGTAAGTTAAATAACTGCCACCTAGTTAATTTGACCGACTTCTACTTAATTTGATTTGTTAGACTGATACATTCATTCACTCATCTATTCATTCATACACTCACTCATCCACTCGAGTGGGTGGATGAATGAAAGAGTGAAGGAACAGATGGATGAATGAGTTTATGATAAGGGGTGAGAAAATTAATTACTGAAATCGTATTCACCTGACCATTGACTGGTTGGTCAGTTGACTGAGCGTATGATGTATGACTGAATGGGTATATGTAGAAGAATGGAAGAGTTGAAAAACTGAATACCTGAACGAAAGAATGAGCAAACAAATGAAAGAGTGAATGAATGAAACAATTTTTATGTTTTTGCCACTGACCGTGGCAAGCCAGTTAGTCATATCAGAGAACAAAACATCAATGTATAAATGAAATCTTTCACTACGGAGAATGTATGATTGAATTAACACTTTGTACAATTAACGAGGACTCTCCAGCTAAAGTTGTTCAGAGAACATTTAAATCGAATGGACAGGTGTGTCCTGCACAGGAATATAAACAACGAAGAAGAAAACTCAATATGTACACAGTATTTATACTTGCGGTACCTGCTTCGAGTATAAAGTGTCTTCCATGAGTAATCAAAAACATAGTTTTTTATGTTGATTAGCCAAACAGTGACTGACAGTGTGTCAAGCATTCGTCCACTCAGTTACTTCACCCAGGCACTACAGTGAGCGAATTAGTGGAGGAATGAGTGGACAACTGAGAGTGACTAAACAGCTTTTGGCAGGAGACAAATGAGTGAGTAAAGAGTTCATCTGGTCAAACAACAATGGGATTGATAAGAGCATCTTACTTAGACGGTATGAGCAACAGATGAATACAATTATCTGGCAGCGTTAAACAAGACAATATATACCAATTTTACAATTGGTGTATCTGTAAAAATAACTTAATAGATCTGTTTAGAATAATTATGTTCTTCGGAGGTGTTAATTATAATAAAACTGCTATCTACTTAATTTGACCAACTTGGACAGCTATTCGATCACATACATGTACTCACCCGTCCGAACAATATATACCGATTTTACAATTGGTGTATCTGTAAAAATAACTTAATATATCAATTAAGAAGAATTATGTTGGAAGTGGTAAGTTATATAACTGCCACCAAGTCAATTTGACCAACTTGGAAAGCTAATCAATCACATTCATGTACTCACACGCCCATGCGTTCTCACACTCACCCATCCACTCAAATGAATAAATGGATGAATGAATGAACAAGTGAGCGAATGAAAATGATGGTGAAAGTGAATAAACTAAACAGAGCATTGACGTCTGGCTGTGTCAGTACAGATTATCACAGGCCAATGGTGGGGAGTCAATTTGACCGACTTGGACAGCTATTCGATCACATACGTGTACCCACACGCCCGGACAAGATATACCAATTTTACAATTGGTGTATCTGTAATAATGACTTAATATATCAATTTAGAATAATTATGTTGGAAGTGGTAAGTTATAGAACTGCCACGTAGTTAATTTGTCCGACTTGGAAAGCTAATCAATCACATTCATGTACTCACATGCCCATGCGTTCACACACTCACCCATCCACTCAAATGAGTAAGTGGATGAATGAATGAAAGAGTGAGCGAATGAAAATGATAGTGAAAGTGAATAAACTAAACAGAGACTTGACATCTGACTGTGACTGTACACATTATCATGGGCCAATGGGGGGAGTGTTAAATGCCCAGGCAAGCAGTAAGGCCTAGCTGAGAACAGTCTGGCTAGAATATAGTACATGTACTCATACACACACACGTTCACATACTCACCCATCCACTCAAATGAATAAATGAATGAACGAATGAGCGAATGAAAATGATAATATAAGTGAATAGACAAAACAGAGCCTTGACCTGTGACTGTACAGATTATCATGGGCCATTTAAATTTAGTCCAAAAGACAATACTGACAAGAAAATAACAGACAGCCTTTCAATCATTCATTCATACATCCAGGTACCCAACCTTCCGCTGGTTTGAATGAATGGATGACTAGCTGAATGGATGGGTGAATGAAAAAATAATGAAGCTTCTGCAGCTGTCAGTGACAATAGGGCTTGACACAGGGTAGCAATGGGTGGGTATTAAAAGCTCGGGTACATAAGCAAAACAAAAATTTGTGTGCTGTCGCTTCCTACTAGGTTAATATAAACATCAAGGCGGTACAGTTACATGGCCGGGTCAGGCAAGAAAATACGCTTTGGTTATATTTTAGGACAACTGACGATACAGTCAAGGATATTACGGACAGCCATTCAATCGTTCGTCCATATATTCAGATACCCAACCATCCACTTGAATGGGGGGATAGATGGATACCTGAATGGATGAGTGAATGAGAAAATAAGTGAATGAATAAAGCCTCTTACAGCTTACATTGGTCGTACAGCTTATCACACGAAAAAAGGGTAACACTAAAAGCTGAAGTGGTATGACAGCATTGGATCTGACCAGCAAGCAATTTGTGTTGAAGCACATAAATATCATCGGGTTGCAGTTACATGGGGGGGGGGGGGGGGGGGGGGGGTAATAATAAGCGATAACTAATAGTTGTGTTAACTATTTGTCACAAATGATCGGTACAATAACATCAACTTCAACTTAGTTGATTTGTCAGACTGATACATTCACTCAACTTAATTTGATTTGTTAGACTGATACATTCACTCAATCATCCATTCATTCACACACCCACTCATCCACTTGAATGAGTAGACAAATGAGCGACTGAAGGAACAGATGGATGAATGCATGTATAAAAGGCGAGAAAATGAATTAATGAAATCAGATTTACCTGACCATTTATTGATTGATTGAATGTATAATGACTACTACTGTAGAGGTAGAAGAATGGAAGAGTGAATATATGACTGACCTTTTTTGCAGCTGATTCCAGCTATAGTCAACTATGAAACAGTGTGAATGAACTGTTCTTTCAGTCACTCTTAATCCTTAATTGCAGCTATAGTCAACAATGAAACAGTGCGAATGAACTGTTTTTTCAGTCACTCTAAATCCAAACTAAGATGAGAGTCCATGAATATCTGCCTCTGTTTTGATTAATATGGGTCTGCCAGTTGTTGAGGTAGTTGCAAATATTCTTCCATCGCTGGTCCAGAAAGAATGTATTGTCCGATTCTTTTTTAACTCTGTTAATTTCCCAACTAACGATGACCTCCAAGTTGTTAAGGATTCCATAATAAAGATTTTGTCCACATTATGTTTGAGGGCTCGCTTAAATGAGAAAACCGCCTGGCGTTGTCAGTATGTGGTAAATCTGCAGATGACCTTACACACTTTTTTTGAGTCGGATTGAAGACTTATCACTTTTTCAATAACGTGAGTTCTGCTTATATCAATTTCGGTTATTGGAACACCTAGCTTGGTGTTGCTTATCTCCAACACTTTCTTGTCGGTGGTCTGATTAATTTCTTATTAACCTACCTTACAGTTGTTTACTACAGGCTTGCACTACAGTGGAAGACCCTAACTCGGAAAATATACTCTCTATTTTGATCTTTCTCAAGGGATTTGAGAAAGAAAAGTGGTGCAAAAGCACCAAGAAAAAATAAGCCAAAATTGGGTCGAGTGATACCGGCACACACCCAATAGGGGATGCTCTTCTCCACGGCTTCCAGTATCCTGTGCGCAGGCAGTAAATAATGAATCATTCTTTATTTTTATACTGTACCAATGACCCAGACTTAGCTGGCGCTAACTCTTATATTCTAGGGCCAAACACAAATTTTGCCCCCCCAATCCCCAAAATTTGCATCAAAATCCAAAAATTAGATGTCCTATGTGGTCCTCCATACTTTTATCCACTGCGCATGCGCAGTGTCAAGGAAGTCCGAAATTGGAGCCAAATCCTCATTCTTTGTTTGGCCCTTCAATCAGTAACATCACACTGATATCTGTGCTTAAAATCTCAGTTTAAATGATGCCAGACACATAATCATGAGAGAAATGGTGGATCTAAGGATGGAATAAAAGGATGAGAGGAAGGAACAGTGGAAGGATGTGTTCAGGGCTGTAACTTATAATTTTTATGCAAAATTATTTCATGTTCCCTAATTTCGGGACATGGGCCTGATATTTTCATTCTTGCTATGAAATTTCCATTGTTTGTTCAGTGTTTCCTCTCTCCCTTTCCTTAATACCCCCTTGCTATTCTCCCATGCTTTTGGCATAATTTTTGTAATTATTTTTACTGACATTTTTGGGGAGTTTTGGCTTGGTAACAGAATGTTTATTCTGTTTTTCCCCATGGTTACGTTCTCACCCTAGGGTGGTTTGGCATTTCAGTCATGCATCTACCATCTGATGTACTACAGTTTCTTCTCACGAAGCCTCTGTTTTACATCGGATAGTGTTAAAATTGGTTTCTCATTTCGGGCCATATTTTCAGTGCCTGAAGTCTTGTTTCCAGTTTTATTCACTTTTGTTTGCATTGACAATGGTTACTTCTGACAGTGATTCCTTATCATCTATTTAGTTCTGCTCATAGCCAGATACATTATATTGTCCATAAGTGTAACATTAATTTTTAGACATGTTTTAAAATTTTTGTCCACACGTAGGCTTTTTTGGGATCCATTTGGGCTCATTGTTCCCATTGGGAACTTGGGCTCAACTTGAAAATTTTTTCGAAAAAATTTTTTCTTTTGAATTATTTTTTGAAATGTTTGTAATGGATTATATTATTATCATGTATCTTGTTTTCAAGGGTTAGTGCAAGTACGATGACTGCTAAACTTTTTTCAAAATGAAAGAAGTTTGTTCAAATTGTATTTCGAGGAAGTCTTCCTCTGATTCTCATGCTCAGTGTATTATTTGTAGTCAGTGTACTCGCACTAATTCTTGCTCTGTGTGTGCCAACTGGAATGACAAACGTTGGAGGCGTGTGTCACGGTATATTGTTAGTTGTGAGAGGTCCATGCCATTCCTCTTGCCACAGGGTCACTCTAGTTTTTCAGTCTCTTTTTCAGAGGAACAAGAACAGGCTGATGTTTCCATGATGTCTTCATGAAGTGTGCCTCCATCGTCGCAGACAAATGAAGAGCTAGCGGCAAAAGTGCTCAATGAAATTCGGCAAATGCCTAAGAGGTCCCACGTAGGATCAACGGCATTGTCGCCCGCTAGCTCGCCCAGTGAAGCAATCAGTCACGAAATGGTTGTGATGCCGGGTTCGTCCTTTGCGGTCCCGGAAAGGAGATCGGGTGTTGCGAGCACTATAAACATGGACCGTGCACACCCGGCGACAACGGATCTGAGAATGGAACGGAGGAAGCCAATCGGTCCGGTACCTAGCTCGTCCAGGTCTGCCCGGACTGCGAGTGAGAGAGGCCCCTCTCTCTTGCAACATCTGGGACCAGATGTTGTTGTACATAACGTTCGTCAGTCTGAGCATACGTCCACTGCTCGGGACACTCCGTCGTATAGACAGTCTGGCGCGACTAGTCTATTGGCTTCCTCATCCTCACGGCAGCACACACGACTGCAACTTGGCTACGTGACTTCTGATATCCAGCCTGCTTCACCGACCAGGGACTCCACGTCGATCAGGTCACGCCATCCGGTAGCCAAGGACACGCGGCCTTACCAGTCGGGACGTTTGCATAAAAGAAGTATGTAGGAATTAACATCCCAGGAGCTCCCAGCGGCTTAATCACGTAAGACCGCGGCTCCACAGGCCTCCATGACGGACTTGCTATCACAGATAGCTCAACTCATTGCAGCATCCCAGCAGCCATCAGAAACTTTTTCGGAACAGGAACTGTCTGAGGAAGCTGGATCGGTTCACTCCCCTGCAGAGTCAGAAAGGGACGACCGAGAATCTCATATGGTCCAGTCGGATAGCGAAAGGGAATCAGTGGAGCTGGAATTTTCCCTTTCCGAACAACATAAGGTGGCCGTAGATTTCATCCAGCAACACCTTCCAGAAGTTGTTCCTCCGGACCAAAATGCTGCATTACCGGATAAGAGACTGATAGCGTCACTGGACACAGACTTTTTCGGCCGGAATAGGGACATTGTCCCTGAGTTTCCAACCCAGTCCAGAAATGTCAGGCGGACATTTGAACTTTTGAATGACGCTATATTCAAGCTAGCCTCTAAGACTGGCAAATCCAGTTTCTTATCGCCTAGCGCTATACAGCTGCCTGTCATGAATATTAGAAATAGATTTGAAATGGCAGGGCAGGGCGTGCCGAGAGTTCCTCTGCGTTTGGATGACCAGACAGACGACTTGGAGTTGTCATTTCTGGTGTCCATGTCTATTAACTCCAGGATACTGGAGACGACAATCTCGTCTAATAGAATTAATTTAGACACATTATCTTACACAGATCACTTTACCAGAGCGTTATCATTACATCTCGAAGGGAAAGAATTCCAGGATGTTCAAACTTCCTTAAGAGTTCTTTCGAGGTCTATAGCATACTGTATGTATAACTCTGCCCTTTCAGTGGCAAATCTGGAGTTAGTCAGACGTGATGCTGCCCCGGCTGCATCCACTAGAGTGGATAGTAAGGTGAAAAACTCTCTTCGAGTCACTCTGGTCTCCGGAGAGCTTCTCTTCGACGGAAAGCTTTCTATTATCTATGATCAGATTACTAAGAAAACTTCGGATTCTCTGCATTTTAAATCCGCTTCAAAAAAGTCAGACTCAGCAGAGAGGAGTAAGGCAGGCACTTCGGGGCGAATACGTCCAAGGGATCTAAGAAAGCCTCTATGTCTTACTCCAGAGACCCTCAGAGTAGCGACTAATGGTAGGGGCCGTTATGCTGGCCGAGATAACCGATCAGACGCCCCTAGGTTGACTGGGCGAGGTGCGGGTCGTGGAGGACGTGGTTTCTCCTCCCGCAAGCCTCGCAGGGCCAGGAGGTGATGGTCTAAACCTCTATTGCGTTCCAGTCGGTGGAGATTCTTAACCAATTGGTTGTCAATTACGGACGACCCATGGGTACAAGGGGTGATTTCCGAAGGTCTAAAACTGTCCTTCAAGGAAAAACCTCCGTTAACTCGAAGTCCATGTTGGACTCCGCTTCCGTCAAATGTTCAGAAGAGAGAATCGTTTCTATCAGAAGTTCAATCTCTTCTGGACAAGAACGCTATAGAGGTCGTAGAAAACCAGGAATCTCCAGGTTTCTACAGTCACCTGTTTCTGGTTCAAAAACCAGATGGCTCGTTTCGTCCAGTCATAGATCTGAGCTGGATAAACAAGCTGATCATGGCTCCGAAATTTTATATGGAGACGATCCGATTGGTCAGAACGAGCATTTGAGTAAAAGATTATGCTGCGAGTATAGATCTCAAAGATGCGTACTTTCACGTCATGGTACATCCGGTGTTCCGAAAGTATCTTCGCTTCGCTGTCCTAGGAGTCGTTTATCAGTTCCGAACAATATGCTTCAGTCTGAATCTAGCGCCCTGGGCATTCACTCAAATAATGAACTCGGTAATGACTCATTTCCGATCTCATTCGTCTGTAGTAACATCGGCCTACTTGGACGACATTCTTCAGAGGTACGGCAACAAGTTAACGCTTCAGAATGATGTTCAGAGTCTGCTTCAACTGCTCCGATGTCTCGGTTTCATAGTAAATAAAAAGAAGTCGAATCTAGTGCTGTCCAAGTCATTCACTCACCTTGGAATGAGCTTCGAGATGCACAACAATCTCATTCGTCTGCCATTAACCAGAGCGAAATTAGTCAGTTGTTACGCTCGCTTTTGTCTTCACTCAGATGTAGTAACAGCGGGAGAATTCATGAGACTGACAGGTTTGTGCGGAGCCACTGCGGATCTTACACTCGTCCACTCCAGATATTTTTTACTCAGAATTGGAATGTGAAAACTCATTCACTCGAAACGAACATCATCTTGTCGAATCAAGTGAAACAAGAGATTCAGACTTGGGCAGATATTCAGTGGTTAACTCAAAGAGTACCACCTCAACTTCCAGATCCAAGTTTTACGATAATGACGGATGCGAGTCAAACAGGTTGGGGCGCAACTCTGAGCCCAACAGATTCGAGGTGCCAGGGTCTTTGGGATCCGCAGTTCCTAAACAAGCACATAAACATCAAAGAGATGATGTCAATTTGGCTTGCGCTATGTCAGTGGATGAACATTCTTCGGAATTCACATGTTCAAATTCTGTCCGACAATTCGACAGTAGAAGCGTATATTCGGAACCAGGGAGGCACTCATTCCATTCCGTTGTTCAGTTTAACGGAAAGGATCCTTCTGTTTGTCCTAGAGCATCAAGTTCTCCTATCGGTCCATCATATATCGAGATGTCTGAACGTTCTAGAGACTCCCTTTCTTGGGAAGTTCGCATGTTGCCGTCAGAATGGACTCTCAACAGACGAGTATTCAATCAGATTTGCTACCAATGGGATCTTCCTATGATAGACTTATTTGCGATGCATCTCAGCAATCAGTTGCAGACGTATGTGTCGCTATGCCCAGATCCTCAAGCATTTGCAGTAGACACCCTTTCGATCTCTGGGACAGAATGATAGGATACGCATATCCTCCAGCTCCGTTGATTCAACAGATATTGCTAAAAATCAAGCAATCTCACTGCAAGATTCTGTTGGTAGAATCTCTGTTACCTCAGATACCATGGATAAATCTACTCAGGTGTCTGTTGTGGGACGTTCCGCGGAAGCTTCCTCCACAGGAGGACCTTCTTTCGCAGGGGAAATCGCGCACACTGCATCACAACCCGCAACGTCTCAACCTTCACGTATTTTCGTTGTGCGGTCCTTCTTGCACGGGCATTTTACAGGACGAGCTGTGGACGCAATTTCTAAATGTAGGAGGACCTCCTCTTCGCTAAATTATGCTGCTAAGTGGAAGGTTTTCTATTGGTGGTGTAGGGATCATTCTATTGATATTTATGATCCCTCCATTCCAGACATTGCTAATTTTCTGGTCTACTTGTTTGACGAGATCAAACTGCAGCCAATAACTATTAAGGGTTATAGGTCTATGCTATCGGATACCTATGCTCATCATGATAGCTTACAGATTGGATCTAATGTCTCTTTATCTAAGTTAGTGAAAAACTTTTTGATAAATAGACCTAGAACCCTTAGGTTAATTCCTAATTGGAATTTAGCTTGGGTTCTTCTGAAGCTAAAAGAAGCGCCATTTGAGCCTCTTGATACAGTGGACTTCAAATGCTTATCTTATAAGATAGCTTTTCTCTTAGCCTTCTCTTCTGCCAGAAGAGTTAGTGAGCTTCATGCACTATCGGTTGATGATTCTCACTATCGTAGTGTTGGTAATACTATTACTTTGACTACTAATGTTGGATTTTTGGCTAAGAATCAGGCTTCTAATAAGTATCCTGAACCTATTGTTATTAAGGCTCTTCCGACGGTCATAGGCCTTTGCTCTGTCCAGTTAGAGCCATGCGTATTTACAAACGTAGGTCTGAGTTTATCAGAAAGGGACGTAAGCGTTTCTTTCTGTCTCTGCTGCCTAATAGAAAGGACATTACAGTCCATTCTATTGCAAGGTGGATTCAATTAACTATCCGTACTGCTTATGAAAAATTTTCTTCAACTCAGCAGTCTGTGCTTAAGATTTCGGCGCATGAAGTAAGAGCGCTGTCTACATCTTGGGCTTATGCTAATAGTGTTGCTATTACCGATTTGATGAAGGCTGCATATTGGTCTCAGCCTTCCACATTCACGAATTTTTATCTTAGAAATATTGAGTCCATTTCTGGCGACCTGCGTTGTTTAGTTCTGTTATCTGTTGCTCAGAATGTCGTGCACTAAACAGTTGCAACTATAATTATGCAGGCTTTCTGTTCCGGTAGTGACTCTGTCCTGCTGCCCTCTTCGTTCTGGGGTATTTGACCCAGAGCAAGGAGAAGGGGGGGGGGGGGGTGGGGGGGGTTGGTGTTCCCTTATATCACCTGCTTTATAGTGAAAAGCAAGGGAATACCTCCTCTGGAGTCAGTAATTCCGAGTCGGTGTCGGGATGGTTTTAAAGTGTAAAGCTAATGTCTATCTCATTTATGTAATATTTTTAAAGTGTAGCTCGGTGTGAAGCATTTGTATATTTCACGTGTCATAGGAGCGCTAATATACAATCCTCAGACACTTTTAAATGAGTATAAAGAGTCTCATTCTCTGGACTATCTTTATTTATTGGCTTTCCTTTAAAAAGATTAGTATAATGGGTTATACTGGATGTTAATAGAGGTCATTGATGTTATTGTGCTCAATTACAGAATGGTATTGTGTCTTTCTTTTTTGGTATAAACAAGAAAGATACATGTAAAGCCTGTTCTCCTCTTCTCCTTGAGGGGATAATTCTGTTTACATGTAATTGAGACTATTGGATTTTTCTTTATGTCCTAGGCCCTCCAGCCTTTTTTCTATTCAGCTAAGTCTGGGTCATTGGTACAGTATAAAAGTGTTACAAAATTTATAGTAATTTATATATTTTTTATACTTACCAATGACCCAGATGGGGATGGCCCTCCCATGAGTTGGGAACTCATACCTCCCCACTGTTTACATAACACTTACCCAGTACTGGTTGTAAGAATAAGGATTTGGCTCCAATTTTGGACTTCCTTGACACTGCACATGCGCAGTGGATAAAAGTATGGAGGACCACATAGGACATCTAATGTTTGGATTTCGATGCAAATTTTGGGGATTGGGGGGCAAAATTTGTGTTTGGCCCTAGAATATGTGAGTTAGCACCAGCTAAGTCTGGGTCATTGGTAAGTATAAAAAATATATAAATTACTATAACTTTTTCAACTTTTGTCCACCCATGTGGCGAGACGTCCATATTTGCATTCAGAAACAGTGATAATTCAACTCGTTGATAATGGTTACCTGTAACTTGAATTATGGATCTGAGGATCGTATAATAACAGGACTGTGTTTTATATATTCTCGTTATTATTTTCAACCACATTTTCATTGTATTTTATATATTCTCTGTGATCGCATGTGACTTTCGCGTACCGTGCGGTTCGGACATAAAATGTTTTGTTTGATAAATTTATGTTATCCGTTTGGATATTATTATTATTATTGGAGTTAGGTGTCAATGGGGGCTGTATGGACAGAATTTCTCCTCTCTGTTGAGGGCAGAATTTCTGTTTTTTGGGTCCCTGTCGGCCGTCTGGGTTCAGTTGTATTCCCTCCGACCCTTTATTTTCTGCCACCTTTCTCTTGTAGTTGGGGGTGTTCTACTTTCTACATCTGTTGAGTTCACCTTTTTCTTCTACTGCTCTCACCTCTGTTATGCCCAGGACTGTTCCTTTAGGGCAATGCCTTTTGCCCAAGCATGTGGTGCATTCTCGTGGCCGTTCCTCCCACACCCGCGGGAGGTGGGGGAGGGGGGTGGTGGGGGCTGTCGTTCGGGGCCTCCCGACACGACCACGTCTGGTGAGAGTTATGCCCCCTCTGTGGGGGATGTGCAGCCTTTTTCTGTGGTGGATACTGCGGGAGCTATTGAGTTGTCTGGTGAAGAGGTGCCTGGTTCTGGGACTGTGGTCCCTCTCCAGTCGACATTTGAGGCTGTCACTAGGGTTGTGACTCCTCTTTTGGAGCCGAGCTAGGTTGCTCTCTCCCCTTTTCCACCAGTTTCAACAGCTCCCGTCATATCTGCTGCTACTGCTGTTCCGTCTGTAACGTCATCGGTCACCATTTCAGCCAGCCTCGGCTTATTTCTGCAGGGGTCTGCAGAGATGCATCTCTGGTAGTGTGGACGTGGGGTATTGGCCTCAGCCTTCCCTGACTTCAACTCGGCGAAGTCGGGAGGGTCTGCCGACCAACCCCTCTGCTGTGGCCTCTCAGCCGTCGAGCACAGTAGTTTTATCCCTGCAGGGGTCTGCGGAGATGTCTGGTAGTGTGGACGTGGGATATCAGCCTCAGCCTTCCCTAACTTCAACTCGGCAAACCGCCGAGCACCACAGTTTTTTCATTGGATACAGATGTTCATGGTGGGGCCGATCTGATCCTTCTGCCGCCGGGGGTGGGGGGGGGGGGGGGCTGTCGTTCGGGGCCTCCCGACACGACCACGTTTGGTGAGAGTTATACCCCCTCTGTGGGGGCTGTGCAGTCTTTTTCTGTGGTGGATACTGCGGGAGCTATTGAGTTGTCTGGTGAAGAGGTGCCTGGTTCTGGGACTGGGGTCCCTCTCCAGTCGACATTTGAGGCTGTCACTAGGGTTGTGACTCCTCTTTTGGAGCCGAGCTAGGTTGCTCTCTCCCCTTTTCCACCAGTTTCAACAGCTCCCGTCATATCTGCTGCTACTGCTGTTCCGTCTGCAACGTCATCGGTCACCGTTTCAGCCAGCCTCGGCTTATTTCTGCAGGGGTTTGCAGAGATGCATCTCTGGTAGTGTGGATGTAGGGGTATTGGCCTCAGCCTTCCCTGACTTCAACTCGGCGAAGTCGGGAGGGTCTGCCGACCAAACCCTCTGCTGTGGCCTCTCAGCCGTCGAGCACAGTAGTTTTATCCCTGCAGGGGTCTGCGGAGATGTCTGGTAGTGTGGACGTGGGATATCAGCCTCAGCCTTCCCTAACTTCAACTCGGCAAACCGCCGAGCACCACAGTTTTTTCATTGGATACAGATGTTCATGGTGGGGCCACCATGAACTTCGTAGTGTTTCCGTCCACGCACTCTGATCCTATGGCCAGTTTTGCCGGACCAATGCCTTTTGTGCAGCCTGGACCTTCTGTCCCTCAGAGGTCCGCGGCGACTCTCCTGAGTTCCCGCTCTGTAGATCCTCTGGTATGTCATACCCCTATACGCATCTGCCTTTATCCGCCCCACATCGGGTGAAGTTGCGGATCGTGACCCTTCACTGGTTAAAAGGATCAGGAGTGAAGCCACTTTGCCGGTTCGTTCCCACGTCAAACCGGGTGGCACGGGCCATGAGCTTAGGGAGGCCCTCTCCTTGCTCACTCAGGTTTTTTCCAAGAGCCTTCCTGTTGCTTCCAGCAAGGCTACTAGTGGTTTCCAGGCACCGCCTCCTGGGATTGGAAGCAGGCCGCCTTCTGATCCCTCAGGTGTGCCTACACCATGGGAGGCATTGGCTGGTTTGCCCATGATGGGCTATGTGTCTTCTGACTCAGAGGATGAGTCCGACATACCTGACGTCGAAAGCCAACAGTCTTCTGACTTGGAGGTAGCTTTTGACTTTGTGTTTGGGTTCCTTCCAGATCCCATACCGTCAAACCAGCCAACAGTGTCAGCCAGGCTGCGATCATCGGTCGCTCGCCTACAGCCTGTGGAGCAACCCACTTCTGGGTGCCTTCTACCGTGCCAGTACAGGTGGTTGAAGCATTTACAGCTTTGGACTCTAAGCTGAGTTCCAAGGCTATGAAGACTTCGTTCTTCACCAGTGTTGACACTTTTTTTGCCTCTATATCATTCTTACGATTCCGCCAATCCGTCAGTCTGCCAGACTTTGACGGTCTTGGATCAGGACTCCAACTCCCATGGGCTTTCCAAGCCCAAGTCGGCCGTTATTCCTATGGCGACTCTGGAGTCCCTGTTGGGCTTATTGAGAGAGATGCTGGGCATGCTTTCTCTCTCAGATCACGTTGTCTCTGCTTTAGCTTCTTATCAGCCCCCAGATAAGTTTGATGACGTACAGCTCCTTTGCGTGTGCTGTCCAAGGCGCTCTTGCATCTTACTCACATGCATGCCTGTAACACAGCTAACTTGGAATTAGTTTGCCGGGATGCTGTGTTGGACACAAGCCATTCCCTTCCAGAGGGGCAGCGCTCTGCTCTTCGATCTGCTTCTTTGGCGGGTCCGCAACTCTTCCATGGTTCCGTGCCGATGGTCCGGGATGACGTCCTCCGTCGTTCCAAATATCAGCTGCTGCTTCGTCAGCTTGATCAGCCTTCTGTTGGAGGCAGGGGCCATCCAAGGCCTAACAAACACCCTTCTGCTTCCTCTGCAAAGCAAAGGGCTGATCCTTCTGCTGCCACTTCTACTTCTTACTCACGGGGTAAGGGTAAGCGTTGGCAGACTAGAGGGAGGACTCAGGATTCTTCATATAGTAGAGGAGGTGGTTTCTCCTCTCGTGGGCCTCGAAATGAAGGTCCTCACCTCGATTCGTCCCAGGTTGGAGGAAAGATATCAAAATTCGCAGACCATTGGGCCACAATCACATCCGTTCCTTGGGTGTTAGATGTTGTTCGGTCCGGGCTGCGAATATCCTTCTGGAGGCACCCCACTCTGTCGAGAGTGCCTCTTCCAACACAAGTTCCTTCAGACGTTTCACATCGGGAGCTTTTGATCATGGAGATAGACACTCTCCTGTCAAAGGGGGGATTGAGGTCGTCAAGAACATTCATTCAGTGGGATTTTATTCCTGCCTGTTCTTGGTATCAAAGAAGGACGGCCGCCTCCGACCGGTTATCGATCTGAGTATCCTGAACCAGTCTATCATTGCTCCCAAGTTCAGCATGGAGACTTTCAGGTCGGTTCGCCGCTCCATTCACCAGGGAGATTTCGCTTCCAGCATCGACCTGTGAGACATTTTCATGTTCTGATTCATCGGACATCGCGAAAGTATCTCAGGTTCACTTTTCTTGGGCGAGTTTACCAGTTCAAGGCCATGCCTTTTGGCCTCAACCTGGCTCCTTGGGCCTTCACCCGACTGATGTCGCATGTTATAGCCATCCATCGCACACAGTCCAGGGTGACTACTTTGGCATATCTAGACGATACTCTCCAGAGGCATTCCAATGCTGTCTTTCTGGAGTCAGATGTCGACCCATTGTTGAGCCTGCTCACGTCGCTAGGGTTCAGTGTCAACGAGGAGAAGTCGGACCTGGTCTCAGTTGTTTTGTCATCTGGGGATGGACTTCCATACTCAGCTGAATACGGTGACGGTTCCCCAGGCATGGGCTGTGATTCTCTCAGCTTTTGCCCTGACTCTGTCCCAGTCCACGTCCAGACTGCTCGGTCTCTGCGGTTCGGTGACGGATCTCATTCCTCTAGGTCGGCTGCATGTCAAACCTCCCCAACACTTTCTGCTCAGTCATTGCCGAATGTCGATCCTCTGGATCTGGTGCTTCAGTTACCGGAGTCTCTTCATCGTCACTTTCTTCCCTGAACGGATATTCAGTGGATTACGCAGGGGGTTCCATTGGACTTACCCATGTCCGATCGTGTTCTGACGGCAGACGCCAGCGATCTTGGATGGGGTGCGACGTTGGATCCTATAGATCTTTCCCTTTCTGGGGCATGGGACCAGGATCAAGCAGCTCTTCGCATCAACCAGAAGGAGCTTCTTGCTCTTCTTCTGAGTTTCTGGCAGTGGATCCCCCACCTTTCGATTTGCCAGATCCTTCTGTTGTCTGACAATTCGACAGTGGTTGCTTACATTCAGAACCACAGCGACACGCACTCTGTTCTCATGTAGGAATTAGCTCGGGATCTTCCGCTTGCTCAGGATGTCAACGCTGGATTGGTGGTTTGTCACATTCCCGGTCACCTGAATGTCCTAGCCAACTCCCTGTCCCGACGGGGCAGGGTCATTTCCACTGAGTGTATGCTCCACAGGGCAGTGTTCCAGTCGCTTTGTGATCACTGGGGTCGTCCCCACATCGATATCTTTGCGACTCATTGGAACCATCAGGTGGACACTTTCGTGTTCCCGTGTCCAGATCCTCTGGCTTTCGTCGTGGACGCTCTGTCACTCAATTGGAACGGTCTAGTAGGCTACACCTTCCCGCCGGTTCCGATTCTGTCTCAGGTTCTGGCCAAGATCAGAAGCTGCAGTTTTCGAATCATTCTGCTCGCTCCCCTGTCTCCTCAGTGGGTGTGGATCAATCAGCTCTGCTTTCTGTTGGCGGCGGTTCCGGCATGTCTCCCTCTACATCGCGACCTTCTTTGCCAAGGTCACCCAAGGAGGTTTCGCGTCCACCCAAATTCATTGTGCCTTCACACATATCTTTTGTCAGGTCCTGTCTCCTCTGTCTCCTCCGTAGAGGTTTTCGAGACGGGCAGTGGAGTGCATTTCTTCTTCAAGGTGGCACTCCACTGGTTTAGCCTATGCGGCTAAGTGGAAGGTCTTCTGTCGATGGTGTGCTGATCGCTCTGTTGATTATGCCAATCCTTTGATAACACAGATTGTGGAGTTTCTGGTATATCTGTTTGATTCTTGGGGTCTTCATCCTGTTACCATCAAAGGGTACCGGTCCATGCTTTCGGAGACCTTTTCGAATGTGTTACTTTTACCACTGATTGCTCCTTTCTGGCCGAGAATCAGATACCAGAAACGACTCCACCTCCTATCTGTATCAGGGCTCTTCCTTCTGCTGAGGGTAATCACCCTTTGCTCTGTCCAATTCATGCAATTCGCATTTATCTCAATCGGATGCAGTTCATTGGAAAAGGCTGGAAACAATTTTTTCTGTCTCTTATTTCTGGTCGACAGAAGATCTCTCCTCAATCCATTTTCTCGATGGATTTGTCTTTCTATTCGCGCGGCTTATGCTCGTCTAGCGACTGACGATTGTTTTACCGATCATATTTCTGCCCGAGGTGTGTGCATTGTCTACCTCTTGGGCTTATGCTAACTCCGTCAAGTTGTCGGATGTTATGCAGGTAGCCTACTGGAGAAATGCTTCTACTTTCTCCACCTTCTATCTGCATCAGTTGCAGGAGCCATTAGGCTTCTTACAAGGTCAGTTCCAGCTCTGTGCTGTTACTGTCCTTTCTGTCTGTGCGTTGCACAGAACCGTATGCCTCATCTCTCATTGTCTTTTACTAATGATTGTGTTGCTATGGTTTGATAGGCCTAGGGACCTCTTCCTCTGTCCACGGTTCCAGTGCAATTGGGTTATGTGGGGGTTGGTTATGTGATTCCCTCCATCTTATTGTCTATTCAGCCTGTAGTAAACAATTGTAAGGTAGGTTGATAAGAAATTTAAATTTTATAGTAAATTTCCTTTCTTATACCTACCACAGTTGTTTACATGGAGGCCCTCTCGTCTTCTTATTCGGGTAAAAATCCTTCCTCCCCGCTGATCACATAACTCCATTGTTAGCAGATTCAAAAGAACGATTCATTAGTTACTGCCTGCACATTAGATACCGGAAGCCGTGGATCTGTACTTGGAGAAGAGCATCCCCTACTGGGTGTGTGCCAGTAGCACTCAACCCAGTTTTGGCTTATTTTTTCTTGGTGCTTTTGCACCACTTTTCTTTCCCAAATCCCTTGGGAAAGATCAAAATAGAGAGTATATTTTCCAAGTTAGGGTCTTCCACTGTAGTGCAAGCCTGTAGTAAACAACTGTGGTAGGTATAATAAGAAAGAAAATTTACTATAAAATTTAAATTTCTTCCAGATTTGTAGTGTTGATAGGGATGTTACGAAATACGAGACCATCACATGTATATTCAGAGTGTTATTTTGTTTTACTCAACACCCAACACTTATGAAGTCATCTTCATTTGTAATTCATATTGTCAATAAATCAGTAATCTTGTATATATTCACACCGATACTTTATTTGTTTTACTCAACACCCAAAACAAAGATAAGTTTTCAACTCTCACATCAATCATAGATCATAGAAAACAAATCATCCTGTTTGTACTATAGAAATTTTAACCAACTGGCTCACAACAGTTACATGTATTCCATGAGCTTAATATTTTTATACTGTACCAATGACCCAGACATAGCTGGTGCTAACTCTTAAAATATAGGGCCAAACACAAATTTTGCCCCCCAATCCCCAAAATTTGCATCTAAAACTAAAGAAAACATGTCCTGAAAGGCCCTCCACACTTCGCCCCTACTGCGCATGCGCAGTGTCAAGGACGTTCCAAAATTGGCGCCATTTATCATTCTAAGTTTGGCCCTTCATCAGTTAACATCTGACTGATCTTTGTGCTTTTAAATCTCAGTTTAAATGATGCCAGACACATAAATATTAGTGAAATGGTGATTCTAAGGAGGATAGAAAAGGAGGAGAGGAAAAGAATGTGTGACAGAATATTATTAGGGCTGTAACTTAAAATTTTTTAATGAAATTATGTTAAGTTACCTATTTTCAAGGCAGCAGCCATTTTGTTGTCATTCTGATTATTTAGTTACACTGTTTTTTCAAGTGTTTTTCCTCTCTCCCTGTCCTTTAAGTTCCCCCTTGCTATTCTCCCATGCTTTTGGCATAGTTTATGTAATTATTATTACTAAAATTTCTTGTGAGTTTTAGCTGAATAACAGAATGAATTCTGTTCTTTCCCCATGTTTACGTCTTCACCTACGGGTGGTTAGGCGTTGTGTTCTGCATCTACCATCTGATGTTCTGCAGTTTCTTCCCTGGAAGTCTCTGTTTTGCATCAGATGGTGTATTTTTGGTAACTGATTTCGGGCCTGGGTGCCTGGAGTCTTATTTTAGTGTTTTTACACTCATTGTTTACATTTACAACAGCCCTCTGTGTGAGGGGGGGATTTCTAAATAATAATATCTTTATGTTATTTTAATCATAACTAGATACATTATTATTGTTCGTAAGTGTTGAATAAATTGTTTAAAATATTTTTAAAATTTTTTCCACACTTAGGCTTGGGATCCATTGGGGCTCAACGTTACTTTTCAGAAACTTGGGCTGTTCTGAAAAAATATTTTTTCAAAATATTTTGATTTCAATTATTTTTTCTATATTAATGGATCATATTATTATTATGTATTTTGCCAGGGGTTAGTGCGAGTACCAGGACTTGTTTTCTTTTCACATTGAAAGGATATTGATCAATTGTTTTAAGAGGAAGTCTTCCTCTGACCTTATTATCATTCTATATGTGGTCAGTGTACTCGCATTAACTCCTGTTCTGTATCGTATGATTTCGATGACAATATGGGAAGCGTATGTCACGGTATGTTGTTGGGGATTTGGACACTCCGGTCCTTTCCCCGCAGGGTCACTCTACTTTATCAATTTCTATTTCAGACGATCAAGATTAGGGTGATGTATCTGTGATGTCTTCCAACAGTGTGCCTCCGTCGTCACAATTAATGAAGGGCTAGCGGAAAAGTGCTCATGTAATACGCCAATTGCCTAAGAGGACCCTAGTAGGTTCGACGGCCTTTGACGTCCGCTAGCTCGCCCGGTGTAGCGTCCATTCACCGAATGGTTCGGCAGCCGGGTTCGTCCGTTGCGGTCTAGAAGGAATTTTGGGGTGATGCGAGCACTATAAAATTAACTTAATGCACACCCAGTGACGGCGGATCGGAGGGAGAACGGAGGAAGCCTTTTAGTCCGGTTCATAGCTCGTTCCGGTCCATCCGGACGGCAAGCGAGAGAGGCCCCTCTCTCATTCAACAACATCTGGCCCCAGATGTTGTGGTACAAATGTGTCGCTAGCGGAGCATACGTCCGTCGCTCGGGACGCTCCGTTGTATAGGCAGTCCGCTGAGACTGCTAAGGCTTCCTCTTCTCGTCAGCGCACACGACCGCACCTTGGCTGCGTGACCGCCGATATATTACCAGCTTCGCCGATCAAGGATTCTTCGGCGACCAGGTCACACCATCCGGCAGCCAGGGATTCGAGACCGATGGACTCCGGACGTTCGCATAGGAAGTATGCGGGAGCCATCTGATGCGGAGCTGCCCTCGGCGAAGCAGCGATAGACTGCGCCTCCGCAGGTCTCGACGCCGGACATTCTTGTGCACATAGCACAGCTTATCGCAGCATCCCAGCAGCCGACAGAAACGGTGTCGGATCGAGTTTTATCCGACAGCGCTGGGTCGGTAGCCGGGGACTCGAGGCCTGCAGACTCCAGACGTTCGCATAGGAAGTGTGCGGGAGTCAACGTACACGGAGCTTCCAGCGGCAATGCATCGTAAGTCCGCTACTGCACAGGCCTCGGGAACGGACGTGCTTTCCTTAATAGCACAGTTTATCGCAGCATCCCAGCATCAACTGAATCTGTCGCATATATTTTATCCGACGATGCTGGGTCGGGACGCTCCGCGGAAGCGGGTACGGACGTCCGAAAGTTTCATCCGGTCCGACGGGATACCGAAAGGGATTCGGAGGATTTCAAGCTTTCCCTTTCGGAACAACATATGCTGTGATGCCGGATAAGAAACCGATAGTGTCGGTGGACTTAGAAATTTTTGGTTCGGTTCAGGGACATCGTCCCTCAGTTCCGACATAGTCCAATAATGTCACACAAACTTTCGAATTATTGAACGACGCTATATATATTATTATTTTATGCTTGCTATCCAAGCATTTCTGGTTTCTTGTTCGAAGAATTATGGAGATGTCTTTCAAAAGTGTGCCTCTGTCGTCATAGTTAATGAAGAGTTAGCGGCAATAAGTGCTCATGGAATATGTCTATCGCTTACGGAGTGACATTCGCTAGCTCACCCGGTGTAGCGTACATTCATCGAATGGTTCGGCTGCCGGGTTCGTCCGTTGCGGTCTAGGAAGGAGATTTGGGTGATGTGAGCACTTTAATTACTTTAGTACTCACCCAGTGACGGCAGATTGAGGACAGATCAGAGGAAGCCAACAACATAGGGGGCCGCATGTTGTGGTTCAGATATTTTACATTCGGAGCATATGTCCGTTGCTCGGGACGCTCCGTTATATTGACAGTCCGAGAGACTGTCTTTAATGCTTCCTCATCCTCACAGCAGGGCACACGACCGCACATTGGCTACGTGACCTCGAGTATCCGATCAGTTTCGGCATTCAGTGATTCCACAGCGAATAGGTCGCGCCATCCGGTAGCCAAGGGACACGAGGCCTATACACTCCGTTCGCTCGCATATTGGAAGTATGCACGGGGTAACGATCTCGGAGCTTCCTGCGGCAATGCATCGTAAGACCGCTGCTCCTCAGGCCTCAGTGACGGACGTGCTATCCGAGTTAGCACAGTTCTTTCGCAGCATCCCAGCAATTGACAGTTTCTCGGTCGAATCAGGAATTATCCGACGGTGCTGGGTCGGTGCGGTCCGCGGTTGCATCAAGCTACGGACGACCGAACGCTTTATAGGGTCCGACAGGATGGCGAAAGGGATTCGAAAGATTTCGAGTTTTCCCTTTAGTAGTATCGGAAGATGCCTTTCATATCTTCTGGCATTTCTTCCAGTGATTATTTTTCGAACTTCATTGCTGCGATCTTGGATAAGAGACTTATAGCGTCATTGGACTCGGATTTTTCGATCGGTACAGGGACTTTGTCCCTGACTTACCGACGCAGTCCAATATTGTCATTACAACATGTGTTTTATTTTTCGACGCTATATATTTATATATATATACAAGCCTGCTACTAAGCATGATAGTTTAGTTTCTTGTCCGCGTGGCTCATTTCTGCCATTTTATCTTTTTTACATATAGTTTATTTTGGCAGAGCAGGGCATACCGAGAGTTCATACGCGTCTAGACGGTGTGATTAAAGACTGCATATATATTCTTTTTCGCCGTTTATGTCTTTTCCAATTTCAATGTTGGGAACGACATTATGTATAGTAGACTTATCTTAGACGCTTTATTATACGTAATCCGCCTTACTGAGGCGTTATCATTACGTCTTCAAGAAAAGATTTACGGGATATTATTCTCAATGTAATTTCTTTTGAGGGCAGTAGTTTGTTCACGTATAACTCCGCCCTTCAGTGGCTGATTGGAGTTGGTTAGACGTGATGCAGCCCTAGCTACATCCACGCGTGGATAGTAGGTTAAGAACTCTCTCAGAGTCGCTTCGTTCTCGGAGGAGCTTCTCTTCGACGGCAACTTTCCGGCAATCCATGAATTGCTTGATTTATACATTCTCTTGTCTATCTAGTGTTACAAGAGATTCAGACTGGGGCAAACATTCGGTGGTTGACTCAGAGAGTGCCGCCGCAGTTGCCGGACCCGAGTGTGGCTGTTATGACGGTTGCCAGTCAAACAGATTGGGATATATACTGATCCCTACGGATTCGAAGTGCCAGGGTCTTTGGGTTCCGCAGTCTTTTAGCTATCAGTTTAACTTCCGCGGAATAATGTTTTTTAGGCTTGCTTTATGTCATTGCATGAACATTATTCAGAAACGCATGCCCAAATTCCTGTCCTTTAATTCGACAGTAGTGGCGTATCTCCGGAACCAGGGAGGCACTCTTTCGTTTCCGTTATTCAATTTAATGGAAAGAATCCGTCTGTTGGTTATAGTACACCAAGTTCAGTTTTGGTCCGTCATATTCTGGGTCGTCTGATTGTTTTATCGCACTCCCGTTCTCTTACGGGTCGCTTGTTGCTGTCAGAATGGACTCTCAACAAACAAGTATTCATTCAGATTTGCTATCTATGGGAGCGCCCAATGATGTTTTATTTATGACACAGCTTGCTAATAAATTGCAGACGTATGTGTTGGCTTGTCCAGATCTCTGAGCTAATACTGTTAACGCTCTATTGATCTATAGGACGGAATGATAGGATACGCCAGGGACCAGCCTAGGGGGGAATTTTAGGGAGACTTCAAGTCTCCCTCCAGAAAAAATAGGGAGACTGCAGAGTCATGTAGGGAGACTTCATAGGCAAGTGGGGAAAATTAAGAATATACATGTACCACCCCCGCCGCTCCTTCATATTTTCAATTTATGGTCCTCCATTAACGTACAAATAATCCAGGTCCAGTTGTCTATGATGCATCTGTGCCAGGTTAAAAAATCACAATGTAATTATTGACTGAAAATCCCCCACTGCTACCTTCTCCTTCATGACCCCTCACCTCTTCTTCGTGCCAATCCCCCATCACCCTCCTGTGGTTGCCTTTCAACAAAGTCTACTAAGCTAATAATTTCCTAAGTCTGAAAGTGTGAACAGGACCAGATGTAAGAAGGTTGCTTGGGAGGTACTTTGTTAGTTAATAAACAAAATACATTCTGGGGTCGAGTATTTTGTAAAAGAAATGTCATTCCGCATCATTTTTATGGCATTCCGGTGTCATTCCGCGTCATTTCATGTCATTCCGATGTTTAGGAGGACCCTTTTTCAAGATCGTCCACATGCACACTTGTGTCCTGTACAAAGCTTTTCTTGACATCACTAAAGCTTTTTTCATGTGTTTCAATTCCATTCGTGTTTTTCTTGGAATAGACAGCCCAACAGTTAACAGTCGTCAGCAAATCGAAATGAAAATAATGTGTTATAAAATACGTCCGTTGTGTATACATTTTCGGCATCCTAAGCGACGTACCCGACTTTCAAACTGGGTTGTTTTGTTGAGTCGCGTAAGTCATTTATTTTCGTTTCGACACTTGAAGCACCAACTGGAACGCAACAAAATAGAAATAAAAAAAATCCGCCGAAAGCGACAATGGACAATTGCTTGTCGTGTGATTTCAAATAAATGGACCTTTATTTGACGAATTAAAATGCCCATTTATCACACTCGAGCACATTCGATTTTTGAAAATACTCGTTTTCATGTAAACCTCGCATCACTCAGTTCAGCCTTTTCTCATTTTGGCCAATTTTTAGAGGGCGACTTGTAATCGCCCCGACTATTTTTCTAGGCGACTTTGGGCTTAGAAGGGCGACTTAATCGCCCTAGTCGCCCTCACGGCTGGTCCCTGGGATACGCGTATCCTCCGGCGCTGTTGTTTTAGCAGGTATTGCTAAGATAAACAACCACAATACATTTCTGTTGATAGCTTCTCTATCTTCACAGAGATCATGAGTAATTTACTCTCTTGTCTACTGTGGATCTTAACGTGAAATCTTCCTCTATGTGAGGATCTTTTTTCACTGGGTAAATCGTGTCATCTTTATCACAACCAGCAAGGTCGCAACCTTCATGTATTCCGTTGTGTGGTCCGTATTGCATTGTAAGCACTGTACTGGACGAGCTTTGGACGCGATTTCTTACTATAGGAGATCCTCTTCTTCGCTATTCTATGCGACTAAAGTGGAGGCTCTTCCGTCGTGGTGTAGGGATCATTATGTTCATATGGTTGATCCCTCCATACTACTCATTGCTATTTTTTAGTATACTTGTTTCACAAGATTTACTGCAGCCTGTTGTTATTTAGGTTATAGGTTTATGTACCTCATACCTATGCACTCTACGATAGTTTACAATTGAGTCTTTTGTCTCTTTATCTAAGTCAGTTAGTAACTTTTTGATAAATAGACTTAGAATCTTTAGATTAAATTCCTATAGGGATTTTAACTTCGGTTCTTATTTAGCTAAGTAATCATTTGAGCCTCTGGAAACAGTAGTTTTCAAATTCTGACCTTTTAGACAGTAATTCTGTTGGTTTCTCTTTTACTGTAGAGTCAGTGAGTTTCATGCACTATCGATGGATGATTTTCACTTTCATAGTTTCGGAATCAATACTTCCGTTACTATTTAGGTTGGATTGTTGCATAAGAGTTAGGCTCCTATTATCCGGAACCTATTATTTTAAGGTCCTTCCGTCTTCGTATGGGCATAGGCCTTTACTCTTTCCGGGTACAGTTTATGTATTTATAAACAGATATCTGTTTATTACAAGGGCGTAAGCTTCTTCTGTCTTTGATGTCTAGTAGAAGGACGTTACGCTCCATTTTATTGTTAATGGTTTCTATTAACTAGCATACTGCTTATGGTATATCATTGGCTTAGCAGTTGTGCTTAAGATTTCGGCTCATGAAGTAAGAGTTCTTCTACTTCTTGGGCTTACATTAATAGTGTTGCTATTATAGATTTTTGAAGGCTGCTCATTGCGCTCAGCCATCCATTCATGAATTTTATCTCAGAAATATCGAGTCCATTTCTGGAGGCCTCTATTGTTAGGTCTATTATCTACTGCTCAGAATGTCATTCACTTAACAGTTGCTACTATAGCTAGGTAGGCTGTCTGTTTCGGCAGTGTCTCCGTTCGGCTGCCCTCTTCGCTCTGGGCTATTTGACCGAGGGCAAGAAAAAGGGGGGGGGGGGGGGGAGGGTGTTCCCTTGGGTCACCTGTTTTTACTATGAAAACAAGGGGATACCTCCTCCGGAGTTAGTAATTCTGAGCTGTTATTGGGATGGTTGTTAGTGAGAAGTTTAAGTTTATAAAATTCATTCAAGTCTTAGTTTTTAAAGTATAGCTTTTGAATATTGCATATGTCAACGGACATGATTATGCAATTCTCACACACTTTTAGGAGTATAAGAGTCTCTATTCTCTAGACTTACTTTATTATTGGCTTACTTTAAAAATTATTAGTATAAGGATTATTGGATATTAATAGAGTACATGGATGTATGAAGCTCAATTTTTAGAAGGTGTTGTATCTTTCTAATTTATCATAAATAAGAAAGATACATATAAGGCCTATTACTTCTTTTCCCTACAGGGGATGACTCTATTTTATTTTATTGAGCGTATTCCATTTTGCTCTATGTCCTTGGCCCTCCAGCCTTTTTACTATTCAGCTATGTCTGGGTCATTGGTACAGTATAAAAATGTTAAAAAATTTATAGTAATTTATATATTTTTTATACTTACCAATGACCCAGACGGGGATGGCCCTCCCAGGAGTTGGGAACTCTTGCCTCCCCGCTGAGTACATAGCGCTTACCAGGCACTGGTTATTAGAATGATAAATGGCGCCAATTTCGGAACGTCCTTGACACTGCGCATGCGCAGTAGGGGCGAAGTGTGGAGGGCCTTTCAGGACATGTTTTCTTTAGTTTTAGATGCAAATTTTGGGGATTGGGGGGCAAAATTTGTGTTTGGCCCTATATTTTAAGAGTTAGCACCAGCTATGTCTGGGTCATTGGTAAGTATAAAAAATATATAAATTACTATAAATTTTTTAACGTTTCCTACATGTAATTGCATTTTCAAATATTTTCATGTGAACTTTTCTCAGAACCCAACATATCAGGATGGAAAATCAAACCAGCCTTTGTTATACCAACAGTGGCAGCAGGAGCAGTTATCAATGTTTAAAAATTAGAAAAAAACTATGAAAGCCATCCTTTCTGTTAGGTTCTGCTCTACAGTTTCGCACTATTGCACAGAGGTGAAATTCTAAACATAGGGCATATGTTAAAACTAATGCCATGTAAATTGGAGATATATTTTTAGTATCAAAAAAATGATTACAATACATTAGGCTATTTGGTGGACAAGAGAATTTGAAGTTTTGGTCCTAAAGTTGGAGTCTGATGCATAGAAGTAAATTACCAAATGAATTGTGGGAAGCTGTGGCTTCGAAAAATCGGCTATTTTTTAAAATGTCATTTTTACATGTGTTTGTTACCAGGCATGTAACTAAAAAATGAGATGGAAACTTGGAATATATTTTTTCACATTCTAGAAATGGGGTTATATGCTCCAGGTTTAGACGAGTGGGGATAGTGGGAAAATTCTGCTTTTGAGGCTGCTGGATGGCTGAAAATGACTGGTATCGGCATTTTTTCAGGCAATTTTGCAGGTTGAAGTCTTGCATTTGACAGTAAATTATTTCACCACATTCAGATTATTTATTTCTGCTTAGTCAGATAGTGTTATATGTTTTTAGTTGATTTGGGAAATGTAATATTAGTTATGGGTTAGATAACTATGTTACAGAATATTTGCTTGTGAAGAGAGTGTATGGCATGCCATTTTAGGAAATGCCTGGAAAACTGTGGAGCAGAACCTTACCTTTGGTTCACAGGATACAAGTTTCCTGGTTCTGTCTGTGCTTCATTTTGAAAGTTGTAAAAACTGTTGGAATTGATTTTGACCAGATACCCCCCCCCCCCCCCCCCGCCCCACCTTCAATCAGCCTTTGTTATACTGACAATGGTGATTGTAACAGTTGTTTAAGTTGAAAATATAAAAAAAAACTGTGAAACCCATGCTATCGGTAACCTTTGGTTCAGAGGTCTAAAACATTCTTGTTGCTCCCTGTGCTTCGGTATGGAAATTGCAAACAAGTGTTGGGATTGATTTTACACAGAACCCCCCCCCCCCCCCCCCCCACAATGCCCACCCCACACCTGCCACCCCCCCCTGCACCTAGAAATTTCTTCTCTTGGAAAACAAAACACCATGAAAAACAAATTTTCAGCTTCTGACCCATTTTCTTCATCATCATACATCTTTGCTGCAGGTTTGCAAATTTTTTACTTGTTCTGGGGAACGTTTTACAGTGTGAATCACAAACACGTTTACCTTGACTTCAGAACATGGAGGCGGGGATGTCAATTCATTATTGTATATATCAAATTTTGTTGGGCATAATCGTGAGATGTCCCAAAAACGTGTGTTCAAAAATAAATATATAATAATAAAAAATAACAATAATATCCGACAAGTATTTTAATTATATCATTTGAATTTTTATTTTCTATATTTGTTGGATGAACAAAAAATGCTTTGTGTACTGCATTCACACTCCGCAGCATTAGGGAAATAAGCTTTTTGAAAAACTGAATATTTCTGTGATTCATGGGAGAATTTGACCTGTGATAACGAACTTCTCCAGTGGGAGTTTTGCAAAATTTTGTTCTGATTTGTTTCATCAATTTTAAATGAATTTGTCATTTTCCCACTCAGTTTTCACTCAAGAAATAGTGTATGTACTGCAACAGCATGAATGAACAAATGCAAACACTCACTGATGGTTATGTATTAAAATCGAAAATGCAGAGACAAAATACACACACCAGTCCTTCTAATTACCAAAATGATGCAAACTGATCTACAGTGACAGAATATATCACAAAATTATATAATATTCATTAAAATAGGGAGGGTATTTTTTTTCTCAGCATTTTTATTTCATCAAGTTGACCTCATTATTGCTACTGAAGAGTTTGGTTTCAGTCCCTGCAGTGAAACAAAAGAAAATATATGGAAATCTTCCCCAAGTTGTGCCACTGTGTGTTTGTTCTGTGTCTCCTCCTAGGTGGATGATCCAATTGTCACCAGACTTTGGTTGCCAGTGTGTGCATGACCTTCAGAATTGGAAAGTTTAATTCCCATGCTTTAAAAAAAAGACAATTGAAAATCATGCTTTTCTTTTTCTCCCAGCTGTAAAACAAAGGCAATAACCCCCTCATATGTATATGCCAAGTATGGAAAGTATGTCCATATTGGCACTATAGGAAGGGGAAATGCCACAATTGGCATTGCTCTTGTTAAAATGAGTGATAACATTTAGGAGTGTGGTGGCTTAGTAGGTAGAGATGCAGGCTGCAAGCCGAGAGGTCCTCAGTTCGAATCCCACCTGCGGCAACCGCGTTGTGTCCTTGGGCAAGACACTTCATCTCCATTGCCCGCATGGGGGCACGGTGGCGTTGTGTACTAAGGCATACTGCACGTCGATGGTGCACTTGTCTTCAACCAATGCTAACCTTGCTTGTGTTGAGTTAGTATGTTGGGGAGCTGACAGTTGCTCGGCGTTGCTTGGTGGTTCTCTCCGGGTACTCCGGCTTCCTCCACCCGTAAAACTGTCACAGTCATGATTAGTCATTGTGCATAAATATGTGACCTTAAACACCAATAAATAAAAAAATAAACTAGAGAAACAGAATTTACTGCACCCAGTAAATTCAAGTCTGTGTGAAAAGGGTTAAAGTATCAGGAATAAACTATACAGAAAGAGAATTTATGGAAGCTTATTTTCAGGAGTAAAATATTTTTAAACAAATCAGAAATGGGTTTTCGTTAACAGTATTTACAGATATTCATACTGGAATCAGAACAATTATTTATAAGTAACCAGAAAAGGCATATATGTGACCAGCATTCAAAGGGTTCGATACTCGAATCAGAAATGGACATTTTTGGCTCTGCCCACTAATTTGAGTGATGAAATCCGTTCATAAACTTTAGAAATGCATTAAGGTGTAATAAAATTCATTTCCCAGTATTTCTGAATGATACGCACTTGATGACTTTGGTGACCTCTTTCAGGCGGACCTCCGTGACCTTGACCCATATTTTGAATTTTCATCAAGTGTCGACTCATTTGGTGTTAGTTCCAGCTCCATTCATCATATCTTGATTGAGATATGAGCATGACCCACTTTCAAAAATGTTGGCTATGCCCACTTTTTTAACATAAAAATGCATGTATGGACCTCAGGAATGCTTTGGGGGGTCAAAAAATGTGATTTCCAGCAATTATGAAAAATGCACTTAATGACCCCTTGGTAACCTCCTTGACCCTGTTTTGAATCTCCATCAAGTGTCGACTCATTTGGTGTTAGTCCCAGGTCCATTCATCATACCATGCTTGAGATATGAGCATGACCCACTTTCAAATTTTTTAGCCACGCCCACTTTTTTAACATAAAAATGTGTGTATGGACCTCAGGAATGCTTTGGGGGGTCAAAAAATGTGATTTCCAGCAATTATGAAAAATGCACTCAATGACCCCAGGTGACCTCAGTGACCTTGACCCATATTTTGAACCTCCATCGAGTGTCGACTCATCTGGTGTTGGTCCCAGGTCCGTAGGTCATACCACGCTTGAGATATGGGCGTGACCCACTTTCAAAATCTTTGGCCATGCCCACTTTTTTTTATGTCAAAATGCATGTGTACGGCAGGAATACTTTAGGAGGTCAAAAATGTGATTTCCAGCTATTCTGAAAAATGCACTCAATGACCCCAGGTGACCTCCATGACCTTGACCCATATTTTGAATCTCCATCAAGTGTCGACTTATTTCGTTTTGGTCCCAGGTCCATACATCCTACCACGCCTGAGATACGGGCGTGACCCACTTTCAAAAATTTTGGCCACACCCACTTTTTTTTAAAGTCAAAATGCATGTGTGTACATCAGGAATACTTTAGGGGATCAAAAAATGTGATTTCCAGCAATTCTGAAAAAATGCACTCAATGACCCCTTGGTGTCCTCCGTGACCTTGACCCATATTTTGCGTCTCCATCAAGTGTCAACTCATTTGGTGTTGGTCCCAGGTCCATACGTCATACCATGCCTGAGATATGGGCATGAACCACTTTCAAAACTTTTGGCCACGCCCACTTTTTTTACGTCAAAATGCATGTGTGTGTACGTCAGGAATACTTTAGGGGATCAAAAAATGTGATTTCCAGCAATTCTGAAAAATGCACTCAATGACCCCTAGTTGACCTCCGTGACCTTGACCCATATTTTGAACCTGCATCGAGTATCGACTCATTTGGTGTTGGTCTGTAGGTCATACCACGCCTGAGATATGGGCGTGACCCACTTTCAAAAATTTTGGCCACGCCCACATTTTTATGTCAAAATGTATGTGTGTACGTCAGGAATACTTTTGGGGTAAAAAAAATGTGATTTCCAGCAATTCTGAAAAATGCACCCAATGACCCCTAAGTGACCTCTGTGACCGTGACCCATATTTTGAATCTCCATCAAGTGTCGACTCATTTGGTGTTGGTCCCAGGTCCATACGTCATACCACACCTGAGATACGGGCATGACCCACTTTCAAAAATTTTGACCACGCCCACTTTTTTTTACGTCACAATGCATGTGTGTACATCAGGAATACTTTAGGGGGTCAAAAAATGTGATTTCCAGCAATTCTGAAAAATGCACTCAATGACCCCTAGGTGACCTCCGTGACCTTGACCCATGTTTTGAACCTCCATCGAGTGTCGACTCATTTGGTGTTGGTCCCTGGTCTGTTGGTCATACCACGCCTGAGATATGGGCATGACCCACTTTCAAAACACCCCTACAGACACCCCTAATACCCCAGGAATCTGAAAAACATAGGTGGCCGAGAACTTGTGGTTGTCTATCAACATGCCAAAAATCAACGAGATAGGGCAATTCGTTTTCGAGTTATCTTGCGGACAAAAAAGAAGAAAAAAAAAAAAAAAAACGTGCAAAAACAATAGTCTGTGTGTTTCACACAGACTAATAAATAATAGTGATAACATTTTCCCTGTGTTGATAACTTCAATAGCTGGGATCAGAATTTCCTTAACTTCTACAATGTATTCAGTTAGTTGCGTGTTTCCACAAATCATACTTGAATACATTCTTAGTTGCACAAAATACAGAAAAGAAAGAAGATACACACTCAATAATTAGGTCTTTATTAAAAATGATGTGCATGTACTTTTTCACAGATTCACGCATATAATTTATTTAATTTATTAACACATACAATTACAGATTGTAATGACTTCTTCCATAATAAAAATTATTGAATCTGAAATATAAAAGAAGATAAATTGATAAAATAAAATCATGAATCATACAATAAAGTTGCTTTTTCAGCTCAACTGGGCAGATCTCAAGGGGATCTTTAGTGATCACTTTCCATCCATCATCCACCTGTCATCTGTCTGCCATGAACTTTACATTATCAACTTCTCTTCACAAACTACTGGGCCAGATTGAACCAAATTTGATATGCATGTTTCTTATCATATCTCAATTAAAATTTGTTCAAATAAAGCTTCCCAGTCTACAGGGAGAACTACAAAGGGCATAATTCTGTTAGCACCCACAAAAGGTTGTTAACATTGTGGAATGACAAATATAGTTCGTCATTCCACAAACTATATTGGAAGATAGTGTTTCAGACCTTATGACCTTAATATGTAACTTTTTTATACCCCCGCTTCGAAGAAGTGGGGGCTATATAGGAATCGCCCTGTACGTCCGTACGTCCGTCCATCCGTCCATCCGTCCGTACGTCTTTCCGGACATGAAATTCTTGTGTGCGCAACTCCTCCTACATTTATCAATCAATTTGGACAAAACTTTTCAGACATCATCACTACTAAGTGAACATGCGCATATTCCAAGATTTTTGATCTGCGACAATTTTAACCAGGTTTTCTCCCTTTGACTTAGATTTATTGTGTCTTTCCATCCGAACAAATTCTTGTGTGCGCAACTCCTCCTACATTAATGAACCGATTTTGATGAAACCTTTCAAACATCATCTCTACAAAGTGAACATGTGCGTATTCAAAACTTTTTAATCTGCGACAATTTTAACCAGGTTATCTCTCTTGAACTTTGATTTAATATGGGTTTCTACATGAAATTCTTGTGTGCGCAACTCCTCCTACATTTATCAATCAATTTGGACAAAACTTTTCAGACATCATCACTACTAAGTGAACATGTGCATATTCCAAGATTTTTGATCTGTGACAATTTTAACCAGGTTATCTTCCTTTGACTTAGATTTATTATGTCTTTCCGTTCGAACAAATTCTTGTGTGCGCAACTCCTCCTACATTAATGAACCGATTTTGATGAAACCTTTCAAACATCATCTCTACTAAGTGAACATGTGCATATTCCAAACTTTTTGATCTGCGACAATTTTAACCAGGTTATCTCTCTTGAACTTTGATTTAATATGGGTTTCTGCATGAAATTCTTGTGTGCGCAACTCCTCCTACATTTATCAATCAATTTGGACGAAAGTTTACAGACATCATCACTACTAAGTGAACATGTGCATATTCCAAACTTTTTAATCTGCGACAATTTTAACCAGGTTATCTCTCTTGAACTTTGATTTAATATGGGTTTCTACATGAAATTCTTGTGTGCGCAACTCCTCCTACATTTATCAATCAATTTAGACAAAACTTTTCAGACATCATCACTACTAAGTGAACATGCGCATATTCCAAGATTTTTGATCTGCGACAATTTTAACCAGGTTATCTCCCTTTGACTTAGATTTATTATGTCTTTCCGTTCGAACAAATTCTTGTGTGCGCAACTCCTCCTACATTAATGAACCGATTTTGATGAAACCTTTCAAACATCATCTCTACTAAGTGAACATGTGCATATTCCAAACTTTTTGATCTGCGACAATTTTAACCAGGTTATCTCTCTTGAACTTTGATTTAATATGGGTTTCGGCAGGAAATTCTTGTGTGCGCAACTCCTCCTACATTTATCAATCAAGTTGGATGAAAGTTTACAGACATCATCACTACTAAGTGAACATGTGCATATTCCAAACTTTTTAATCTGCGACACTTTTAACCAGGTTATCTCTCTTGAACTTTGATTTAATATGGGTTTCTACATGAAATTCTTGTGTGCGCAACTCCTCCTACATTTATCAATCAATTTGGACAAAACTTTTCAGACATCATCACTACTAAGTGAACATGCGCATATTCCAAGATTTTTGATCTGCGACAATTTTAACCAGGTTATCTCCCTTTGAATTAGATTTACTATGTCTTTCCGTTCGAACAAATTCTTGTGTGCGCAACTCCTCCTACATTAATGAACCGATTTTGATGAAACCTTTCAAACATCATCTCTACTAAGTGAACATGTGCATATTCCAAACTTTTTGATCTGCGACAATTTTAACCAGGTTATCTCTCTTGAACTTTGATTTAATATGGGTTTCTGCATGAAATTCTTGTGTGCGCAACTCCTCCTACATTTATCAATCAATTTGGACAAAAGTTTACAGACATCATCACTACTAAGTAAACATGCGCATATTCCAAAATTTTTGAGCTGTCGCAATTTTAACTAGGTTATCTCCCTTTAACTTAGATTTATTATGGGTTTCTACATGAAATTCTTGTGCGTGCAACTCCTACATTTATCAATCAATTTTGACGAAACCTTTCAAACATTATCACAACTAAGTGAACATACGCATATTCCCAAATTTTTGATCTGCGACAATTTTAACCAGGTTATCTCCCTTTAACTTGGATTTATTATGGGTTTTCAAATGGGATTCTTGTGTGTGCAACTCCTCCTACATTAATGAACCGATTTTGAATACATGTTGCACATTGTAAATGTGTTTTTCCAAATGTAAACCATATATGTGTGGGCTCTTTAAGTATTCAGTGCTGTTCTGTGGAAGGCCACATGCAAATACAAATTTCAACAACAAAAAATGATCTTTATGTATACATTTCCTTATGGCCTTCGCCTACATGATCAGAAGTGCATTCCTCTAAAAACCCAAAGCGGGGGTATTAATCACCTTCAGTGATAGTTCTAGTTTAAAAAAATTTTTATTAAGAAACCTTAACTTTCAAATACAAAATAACAAAAATAGATGAAAAAAACCCAAGTTTTTCACAAAGTTAAATGGAATCAACGATCTGATTTACAAAACATTGTCAACACAGTAAGCATGTGATGTACTGCCACCTCTCCCTTGTCTTGGATGCTTTGTGGTTTGAATGCATATTGGTTGAGTATAACTCAGTATGTTTTTGGTACCTAAGACTTTTGCCAAAAGCAAGAGCATTTGGCATACAGCCTTTATACTTAATGAATAAATATATTTTTAGTCCCCTACGGGAACCATAAGGGGACTATAGGATTGCACTCCATCCGTCTGTCCATCTGTCTCTCCGTCTGTCTGTCTGTCTGTTTTTTATGTTACCACCTCTCCCTCCAACATGCTTTAAGCTACACCTTTCATATTTGGTACATGGATACATAGTTCTGAGGAGTTGATGCACGCTCAAAACTTTTTTTTCAAAATCCAAGATGGCGGAATGGCGGCCATTTTTGTTGTGTTTTTTAAGCTTTTTTTCTCTATATTCATGTTACCACCCCTCCCTCCAACATGGTTCAAGCTACACTTTGCATATTTGGCACATGGATAGAGGGTTGTGAGGGGATGATGCACGTTCAATATTTTTTTTTCAAAATCCAAAATGGCGGCATGGCGGCCATTTTTGTTGTGTTTTTGAAGCTTTTTTCTCTATTTTATTTTACCACCCCTCACTCCAACATGGTTCAAGCTACACTTTTCATATTTGGCACATGGATAGAGGGTTGTGATGGGATGATGCACGGTCAGTATTTTGTTTTCAAAATTCAAGATGGCGCCATGGCAGCCATTTTTGTTGTGTTTTTAAGCCATTTTCTCTATTTTATGTTACCACCCCTCCCTCCAACATGGTTCAAGCTACACCTTTCATATATGGTACATGGATAAAGGGCTGTGAGGGGATTATGCACGCTCAATATTTTTTTTTCAAAATCTAAGATCTGTCTGTCTGTCCGTCTATCTGTTTTTATGTTACCACCTCTCCTTACAACATGCTTTAAGCTACACCTTTCATATTTCGTACATGGATAAATGGGTTCTGAGGGGATGATGCGCGCTCAATATTTTTTTTCAAAATCCAAGATGGCGGAATGGAGGCCATTTTTGCAGCATTAAATCAAACTTTCGACTCTAAATATATTGAAAGTTTCCGTGTTTAGAGTATTCAGTTGTCCTGCAGAAACATTTCCACAATGTGCATACAATGTATTATATAACATGCCCCGAGTTACCAAGCTCCCCCAGCAGACGTCAGTAACTTGATGCTTTCTGTAACACAAATGCGTATACCAATTCAATCATTATAAAATACCTTAAATGAAGGAAAATGTTTTAATATCTTCCTTTTTTGGTATTACCAAAAGTAAGATTTCATCACATTTCCCTTCATTTAAGGTTATTATAATGATTGGACCGGTCCAGGCAAAAATACTGTACCACCGAGAGCTGGACTCGACCTTCTTTTCACTGGATCGAACCATTACTGGCGGTCTTTGTACTTCTTAAACTACTAACCTGAATTGCAGAGATGCTTATATGCTCTAGTGTCTTATGTGACAAAAACACCTTATGTCACAAAAGCGCCGTAGGGGACTAATACCACCTCGGTGGTCAAACACTTGTTTGAAATTAATAAGACAGGTATTTAAAGCTTCTGAATACTCAGAATTAATGTCTGCTCCAAAAGTATCTTTTCTATTTGCAGTCAAGGATAAATTCAATATTGTATTAAATTTTTTAATGAGTGACAGTAAAATATTTTTTGAGAAAGGGCATTCGAAGAAAAGGTGGGTCAAGGTTTCCCTCATATTTCCACAAAAAGAGCAAAGCTCCGTGTCGCTAAGCCCACATTTAAATAATTTTAATCTAGTGAAAAGTACATAATGTAAAATTTTATACTGTAATGATTGGGAATAGATATCCTCAATAGGTAGCATCAAACATATTACTGTTAATACATTACCACTCTTCCCTGTCTAAATTTTGTTCAAGGTAAATACACCATTTCATTTCCAAATGTGTTGGCGTTTGAGCAATTTTTTCGAGGAGTAAATTATAGAATGTTCTATTAACTTTTGATAAGGCTATTAACTGGGCCATTGTGGTTTCAGTAACATTCTCTAATTTTCTTGTGTTAGTAATACACCTTTTCCATGACTATAGGATTGAGCTTATTATTCCATAATAGGTTACAAATTGCTCACGTCCTGTTTTCACTCAAATTGCAAAAGAGAGAGCAAATTTCCATTAATATCAACTATGTCATAAATAAACAATATGCCTTTTTCAAACTACATCTTGTAGAATACTGAGGTATTTTAATGTTCTCATTGTGAAAATGAGTCTGAGAAAATATATTTGATGTAGTAAATTCTAAGTCTTGTTTAACTTGGGCCCACGAATTGACGACATATTTTTATATGGTAACCAGTGGCCCAGACTAGCTGGGGCTAACTCAAATTAATCCAGGGCCAAACACAAATTTTGCCCCCAACCCAAAAATTTGCACAACTGAAAAAATCAAGTCCTAGATGGTCCTCCATACTTTTGAGACCTGTGCATGCGCAGTATCCAAGAAGGTACCGAAATTGGCACCAACCATCATTCTTTCATTGGCCCTAAAGTCAGCAACAATGAACTGACATCTGTGCTTTTAAATCTCTTTTTTTGAGGACGCCAGACACAAATCAATGGTAAAATTGGTGGATCCAAGGCTGTAAATGGATGATGGAAGGAAACAATGGTGGTTGGAAACATTCAGGGCTGTAACTTTATAATAAATATAAAAATTCTTTCATGTTTCCCAACTTCGGGACAGATGCCTGGCGTCATCGTTCTTGCTAATGATTTATCCACAGTTTGTTAAGTGTTCCTTCCCTATCCCTCCTTGAAGCCCTACTGTTAAATTCCTAAGCTTTTTGGCTATTTTTATTAAAAATTTTTATTAAATTTCTTGGGAGTGTAACGTGTATTATAGAATGTTTATTCTGTTTATCCCCATGGTTACGTCCTCACCCTAGGGGTATTGGGTCATTTTGGTCTTGCATCTTCTATCCGATGTATCGTTTTTTTCTTTGTATGAAGATCTAGCTTTACATATGGTAGCATTAAAATCTGTTACTGACTTTGGGCCTTTTTTTGCGTGCCTGATGTCTTGTTACCGGTTTTTTCCTTGACATTGTTTACATTGACAGCGTCTTCAATATATGTAGTATTTAGTGTTATATTACTGTAGGATTATTGTAGGATACATGTATTATGATTCCGGTAGTGTAGCAAATAAAATCTGGATTTTGTCCACACTTAGGCTCTATCGGGATGCTCTTGGGCTCATCGTGTTCCCTTTGGAAACTTAGGCTTTTTCCAAATTTTTTGCGAAAATTTTTTGGGATTTAAATTTTGTAATTGGATTTTGATTGCAATTATTCATGTATCTTAATTATATATTATTATATTGTGGAGTTTGTAGGAGTGCTATCGACTTTGTATTTTGATTTAATCATGAAAGCTTACTGCTCTGAATGAAGGGCGAGGAAGTCTTCCTTGGATTTACATGCGTGTTGCCTTGCCTGTAGTCGATGCCTTGCCTGTAGTCGATGCACTCCTACGGATTCTTGTCCTACATGTGTCAGTTGGGATGACAAACTTTGGAGACGGGTGTCACGGTATGTCATTGGCGGTGAGATTCCTATGCCGGAACACTCACCGCAAGATAATTCCAGTTTTTCAGTCTCTTTTTCAGAGGAACATGGTGATGATATTGTGACACCCCCCAAAAGTGTGCTACCATCGTCGCGCTCTGATGAGCAAACAGAGCTCACTGCAAAGATGCTCATGAATATTAAGCAAGGGATAAGGCCACTAGTTAGTGTTATTAATCTCTTGCAAGCACCTAGCTCGACCTGTGAAGCAGTTACTCCGTCCATGGGTGCCGTGACACCGGGTATGTCCGTTGCAGTGGAAGGAAGTGTAGATTTGGGTAGAGCGAGCACCTTAAAATCAAAAGCTCTCCCAGCGACGATGGAAATAGGGAGGAAGTCAGCAGGTTTTTTAGGAAGCTCGGCGAAGTCTGACAAGGCTGCGAGCGGGAGAGGTCCCTCTCTAACCCAACATTTGTGGCCAAATGTTGTTTTGAGAAACTTGCACCGTACAGAGCATACATCCACATCTGCCACTCGGGATGCTCTGCCTAGACTGCAGCCGGCCTTGGCTGCAGTCACGACTTCCTCCGCTATGATTCAAAAGCAGACACGACCGCATTCTAGCTACCCGACTTTGGATATCCAGCCAGCTGCGTGAAGACAGAAGGTAGCTAGGGAACCGAGGCTTCGATCATCGGGACATTTGGAGAAGAGATCCGTCTCTGGAACTGCGTCCCAGGAGCATCAAGCGGCTAAAAAACAGAAAACCGCTGCTCCTCAAGCTTTGGTGATTGCAGCATCCCAGCAAGTGCGAGAGCAGCCTTCTGCAGACTCCAGCAGTGAGCTGTCGGATGGTGCTGGGTCGGTCCAGTCATCTGCACACACAGATGCGATGGACCAAACGTCACAGCTGATTCAGTCAGATGGTGAAAGGGACAAGGAGGAGGATTACCCTTCCCTTTCGGAATAACATATGGTAGCGATGGAATTTATCCATCAATACTATCCTGAATTTGTTCCACCTAATCAGCAAGCTGCGACAACTAGGGAGAAACTGCTATCGTCTTTAGACACAGACTTCGTGCGGAGGAAAGGGGAAGTTCTTTCCTTCCCAATACAGTCTAGACAGGTGTCGCAGGCCTTCGGCCATGTAGACGACGCCATATTTAATAATAATATCTAGTACTAAGAGGAAAGGAGGTTTCCTATCAACATCCTCCATAAATATTCCGTTTCTTGGACCACGTTCATTTAAAACGGTTGGAGAGGATGTTCAGAGAGCTCCTCTGCGTTTAGATGAGCAGGGCAGGGATTTAGACATATCCTTACCTGCATCATTTAATATACACTCGGACGTGATGGAGTGTGCTATTTTATCAAATAGAGCGAATCTGTACGCGATGTCCTAAGCAGATCACCTTACCAGAGCTATGGTGCAACGTCTTAATAGGAAGGAATTTGAGGACATTTGTTCCTCGCTTAGAGTTCTTTCCAGGACAGTCATGTATGCCACGTATAACTCCGCCCTGACAGTGGCAAATTTGGAGTTAATGGGACGTGATGCTGCCCTTGCGTCATCATCACTAATAGATGACAAGTTGAAAAGCTCTCTCCGAGTCGCTCCAGTCTCTGGACATACTCTGTTTGACGACAAGCTTTCATTAGTCTATGAACAGGCTACTAAGAAAGCTTCCAGTGATCTGCTTTTGAAGTTGGCATCTCAACAACATGCTTCCGCAGACTGGGGTAAGCGAGGACGTTCTAAATCAGAATCATCTAAGGGAACTCCTCGCGAGGGTATAAGAAACCCTCTTATAATTATTCCGGAGGTCATCAGTACAGCGACTCGGGAAAGGGGTGCAAGTCTGATCGTGATTATCGGTCAGATGCCCCTAAGCCGACGGGACGAGGTTCTTCACGAGGAGGACGTAGTTTCTTCTCCCGTAAGCTTCGTAAGTCCTACAGGTGATGGTCAAGACCTCTCTTGCTTGCCAGTTGGCGGAAGCTTATCAAACTTTGCGAGAAACTGGATAGCGGTCACAGAAGATCAGTGGGTGAGAAATGTAGTCTCGGAAGGCCTACGGCTATCATTCCGAGCAAAACCCCCACTAACAAGATGTCCGTGTTGGACACATCTTCCGGCGGATCCTTTCAAAAAAGAGTCTCTCCTAGCGGAGATACAGGCTCTTTTATTAAAGGAAGCAATAGATGTCATCGAGAATCCAGATTCTCAAGGTTTTTACAGTCACCTGTTCCTCGTACTGAAGCCAGACGGCTCGTTCCGACCAGTAATAGACTTGAGATGGATAAATAAGTTGATTGTGGCTCCAAAGTTCTATATGGAAACCATCCGGTCGGTAATAGCGAGCATTCGAGTGGACAAATATGCAGCAAGCATAGATCTAAAAGATGCTTACTTTCATGTCCTGGTACATCTGGCATTCAGAAAGTACCTGCGGTTTGCTGTGCACAGAGAGGTTTATCAGTTCAGAGCTATGTGCTTCGGTCTGAACCTGGCTCCTTGGCTTTCACTCGAATAATGAACTCGGTAATGTCATACTTCTGAGCTCATTCATCTGCGGTAACGTTGGCTTACTTGGATGACATTCTTCAGAGATACAGCAACAGAAATATTCTTCAGAACAATGTTCAGAGTCTGCTACAACTCTACCGACTTCTCGGTTTCATAGTAAAGAAGAAAAAGTCAGATCTAGCTTCGTCCAAGTCGTTCTCTCACTTGAGAATGAGCTTCGAGACTCACAACAATCTGGTTCATCTGCCAATACCCAGAACGAAATTAGTCAGTTGTTATGCTCTCTTTTGTGTAAACTGAAGACACAGTAACAGCGAGAGAGTTTATGCGACTGATGGGGATGTGCGGAGTGGCTGTGGATCTTATTCCGATGGGCCGCCTGCGCACGCCTACCCTCCAGATATTCTTTACTCAGAACTGGAGCGTGAAGACGCATTCACTCGAAACCAGTATTGTTTTAATGGACCTAGTAAAACAAAAGGTTCAGATTTGGGCAGATCTTCAGTTGTTAGCTCAAGGAGTTCCGCTTCAACTGCCAGATCCGGCTTTCACGATTATGACGGATGTGTGTCAGACGGGCTGGGGCGCATCTCTAAGTCCCGCAGACTTGAAGTGCCAGGGTCTTTGGGACTCTCGGTTTCTAGAGAAGCACATAAACATCAAAGAGATGATGTCAATATTACTAGCACTACAACATTGGATTCGTCAAATAGTGAACGTCCATGTTCAAATTCTGTTGGAAAACTCAACAGTAGTTCCTTACCTCAGGAACCAAGGCGGCACTCACTTGATTCCATTATGCGAATTAATGGAGAGGATTCTCCTATTCGTTCTGAAGCATCACGTTCATCTCTTGGTCTGTCATATACCGGCTCATCTGAACGTATTAGCAGACTCACTCTCTCAGAAAGGTCGCCTGTTGCCATCGGCGTGGAATCTCAACAAGCGAATATTCAGGCAGATTTGCTACCAGTGAGATTTTCCCATGATAGATTTTTTTGCGACACACCTAAACAATCAGTTACCAACGTTCGTGTCGCCATGCCCAGATCATCGAGCGTACGCAGTAGACGCTCTGCCGATTTCATGGGACGGGATGATAGGATATGCATATCCTCCAGCTCCGTTGATTCAGCAGATTCTGTTAACGATCAAACAGTCTCATTGCAAAATCTTGCTAGTAACACCTCTGTTGTCACAGAAACCTTGGATCAATCTTCTCTGTGTCTGTTATGGGACATTCCCCGGAAACTTCCTCCACGAGAGGATCTTTTTTATGTGGGGAAGTCCCGCGCACTGCATCACAACCCAAAAGGTCTCAACCTTCATGTATTTCCGTTGTGCGGTCCTTCTTGCACGGAAAACATTTTACAGGACGAGCTGTGGATGCAATTTCTAACTGTAGGAGGGCCTCCTCTTCATTGAATTATGCAGCGAAGTGGAGGGTTTTCTTCCGTTGGTGCATGGATCAATCGATAGACATATACGATCCGTCCATACCACATATTGCCAATTTCCTGGTCTACTTGTTTGATGATCTCAAACTGCAGCCTGTCACTATTAAGGGCTATAGGTCTTATGTTATCAGACACTTATGCTCATCATGATAACTTGGCTATTGGATCAGATACTTCCTTATTCAAGCTAGTTATAAATTTCTCTATCAATAGACCTAGAACCCTCAGATTAATTCCTAAGGGGAATTTGGTTTGGGTTCTGTTGAAGCTCAAAGAAGCTCCCTTTGAGCTGTCGAGTTCAAATTCTTGACCTGTAAAACGTCCTTTCTCTTAGCCTTTGCATCTGCTAGAAGAGTCAGTGAACTTCATGCATTATCTGTTGATGAATCTCATTACTGTAGTGTGGGTAATACCATTACCCTCACTTCGGAAGTGGGGTTTTTAGCTAAGAATCAGATTCCGGATAAGCGGCCGGAGCCTATTGTCATTAAGGCTTACCATCCTGGGATAACCGTAGACCTTTGCTGTGTCCAGTCAGAGCAATGCACATTTATAAACGTCGATCAGATTTTATTAGAAAGGGAAGAAAATGTTTCTTTCTTTCTTTGATTCCTAACAGAAAAGATATTTCTGTTCATTCTGTAAAAAAAAATATAATTGAAAGTTTGTTGAAAACTGAAAACAATCTGTTGTGAGATATCACAACAATTAAGTTACCTCCCCTTACTTATATACAAACAAATTGAGAACATGTCAAGCGGAGTATTTTGTCTTCATTTTGAACCAACAGGATTATTTTGTTTGTTTTTTTCACAATGGGAGTTATGAATACTGAGGGCACCTTCTCTAACGTGAGTAATACAAAACACAGTTCAAATATTTTTTTTTTATAAAAAACAAAAACAAAATTACCACAACCACACACAACTTCATTGTACCGGCAACAACAGGTGTTTTTTTTTTAAACAAAACGATATGTATTGTTAGCATTGAGTAATTTTTATTGTACAATAAAACCTGTCAAAAGATAATAAGAACGAATATTTTCTCACCAAAAATGTACAGATTGAACAAAGAATTTACATGAATAAATGGCATGAGTGAAGAAGGAATGCTTGTGTTGGTTCTTGAACGTTTTGGTACTGGGACGTTTTGGCCCAAGATGTTTCAACCTCCATGTATTGAAGCACCGGGATGGGCTTGCATGAGCAAGGAAAAATGGCCGGACTGAGGGGGGAGGGGGTTGGTACAGGCAAAGGCTAGATAGGCATCCACTCACATTTGTGTGTGTTGTGGTGGGGGGGGGGGGGGGTGGTGGTCTTGGACCAGTAATATCCATATTTGTATGCTTTTACTGACAAATCCCATTAAAAGTGTTAAAATAAATTATTAAAATGAAATATAATGCATTTGGGTTGGGGGGGGGGTGCTCGGGTGGGACCATGGGAGGCAAAACAAGGAAAATATTGATGTAATGGATGTGCGCAATAATCTCACTGACAAGCATCCAAACCTCACTGAGAGCTCATCAAAATATCACTGACAGTCACCTTCAGAGGTTAACAGGTCTGGCGCAGATCTCAAAAGTATGGAGGACCATCTAGGACTTAATTTTTTTGGTTTTGCATGCAAATTTTGGGGATTGGGGGCAAAATTTGTGTTTGGCCCTGGAGTAATTTGAGTTAGCACCAGCTAGTCTGAGCCATTGGTAAGTATAAAAAATATACAAATTACTTAAAATTTATCATTTTTCCAAAAGCGGTTCATATTTACTGAGATTTTTTAAAACCAAATGTTATTAAAACCATATTGTTCTAAGTCATCAAGAGCAAGTGTTTTCCACTGGGAGAAGTTTTCGGGGTCTAACAATTTTTTTATCCAGACTAGTTTTAGTGAGCGATAGAGTGCACTCAGGTGGGGGAACTTTAGACCACCATTTTCAGCTTATCACTACCTGTCGTTTTATCTTATATCTGTTACCGGACCACAAGAAATGGAAAAATAAAGTTTGAATCTCCTCAATCATCGCGTCAGGAGGGGGTTAGGAGAACTGTAAGAGAATGTATCAATATTGGGAGAGCCAGAGTTTTTATAACAGTCGTTTTCCCCACGAGCGTCAAGTTTCTCAGAGACCAATCACGTAAAACTTTTTTAACCTTCTCAGCCTTTTCCATATAATTGAACTCTTAAAACTTTGACTCCTGTAAATTATATTTCATACCAAGTACGATGAAACACCCATTATGGTTCCATTTAATGGGTTTTTCTGTGTTTAGTTCTAGTCCACAACCTACCGAGACCCAATCCAAACTACTTGAGCTTTTTCAAAATTCACCTGAAGATCCGAGACTTTTGAAAAAGAATCAGATATTTTTAGAGCTACGTTCAAGTTCTTTTCATCTGCTTCAAGGAAAAGCCTGCTATCATCTGCATACTGATTTATTATGTATTCTGAATTATTGATTTTAATACCTTTATTCTCAGGGTTATATTTCAGTGCACCTCTTAAGATTTGGGCACATATGATGAGCAGGTATGGGGATAGAAGATCCCCCTGTCTAACACCATGCTGTAATTCAAAGAACTCGGAGAAGTGGCCATTGTTTAAAACACAGCTGGAAATATTAATGTAAAAGCTTTGAAACCACTGTATAATCGAACTGTCGAAATTCAGAAATCATAATGTCTTCATGATGAAGACCCATTCGAGGAATCAAAAGTTTTCTCGAAATCGACTAAAACCAACAGTCCAGGGATATCAAGGGAGCTACATTTTTCAATCGAGTCAGTTATTAATTTGGTTGATTCCCCAATAAATTTTTTTTTTCATGAAGTTCAATGGAGTTTCTGATATTAACTTTGGTAGGACATACTTTAACCTATTCGCAATTGCCACTGAACCTATTTTTAAATCTATATTTAAAAGAGAAATTGGTCTCCAGTTTTTTGCATATAGCTTCGACTTTCCTTCTTTCAGAATACAAGTGATGATACCTTGTCTTTGTGTGATGGAGAATGAATTACCATGATGCCCAAAATATAATGAATTGACTAATTTTAGTCCATTGGCCGGGAGGGGTTTATGTGCACCCCCGCCACAATCCTCCCTATGTAGTATTTTTATATACCCTGGTGTCTAGTCATTAGGAAATGAGTTGTTAACAGTGAATATTTTGGGTCTCACTATATTTTCTGGGTCAATGTTTAATGGTACCCAGATATTGAGCGGTGTAAATAAGGATGTGATAGGGGAAATTCAAACAGTTAATACAAGGTCATTGAGAAAGATAATTCTGACAAATAAGACAGCATTTTGAAGGTAATTGAATACCCTAACCTACCAATTTATTTTGTTCCAGATTATTGCATCGATGACATCACCAAAGGTTAAAAGGCCACATGACTGCAGTGTAAATTCAATGTTAGCTCAGAACAATGCCCTGTTAATAAAATTTTCGTTTACTGTTGGCAAATGGTCAACATGCTTGGTGTTTTTGTATATCCTTGTGGGTACCAACTACAAAAATAGTTGAATGTTTCATACTATCACACGTTATTAAGTCAGCTGTCTCCTCGATTTGATCAACAGAACCAAGCAGGTAACTTTTCCTTATGGCATCATGAATGTCAGTTTTGAGGTTAAACACCAAACAAGAAGTACTACCACCTCATTCCCCAATGGGACTGAATCCTATAATCCCTTGGTATGCCTCATATGTTTCTAATTTTTTTTTGTTTCCGTTTTTGTCCTCTGCAATTGGGATTTGAAAATGCAGTATATTCGAGGTTCTTTTTGTAGACATCACACAGCTCACTCAATTTCACTATTGCCTTACTGTTGATCACCTCAGAGTTTGTAATATCCCAAACTCTATCAAATGATTGTCTGTGAGCTTCCTCCTTTGCGGACTAGTTCGTTTTCTCTTCGTTATCTTTTGACAGCCATTCTTAGGGCCTCATATAATAATTTGCACGAAAATATAAGTGAAACTTTGCTTCACAGACGAATAAATCAACACCAGAGATTCTCTCAAAAGCACCAGATCGTCTTTGTTACACCACCTCCAAATTCAAACATTGTTGTACCCTCACTTGTCCAGACTCTTTTGACCTTTACATTCTTTCTGCTTTCACTGCCACAGTCTGGATTAAAAATAATTTTATCTTTGCTGAAGAATCTCTGGTAACTTTGTACGATGTTAAACAAGAAGGTTGCTCAGTTAACATTTGTTTCAAATGATTAAAATTTGATGTGAAGCATAGCAGTAATGAAGGCATTTGTATATGACATCACATTGAATAGGAATTTGTGAACAGGCATCATCCATACAATAAGGAGAATCCATAGGTTGTGATTGTCGTTGATCCTTAATTTCAGAAATCTTTTCAAATCATTCAGCAGGATTTGCAGTATCCTTGATTTAGACAAAAAGTTCCTCATCTGAGTATTTCAGATGTACAATGTAAACTCCAACAGTTCTTTTCTCCTCGCTATTGTCAGGCTTCCTTCTCTTGTTTCTATTAATTCTCTTCACGTTTCTAATTTACTATCAAACCCAAAACGAAAGAGAAACTCTATGTTGGGGATACAAACAGAATAAAAATAAGCTGATGTCAGTTCTGTGGCCCTGCAGTAGCTCTTCCTGAAAGTGAAACTAAAATTTGAATATTTCACAGTAATTTGACCTTTCAACCACTAATGACATAATCAATAAAAAAATCTAGAGACTAAGAATTTTTAATCAGCTGTAGCATCCAATTACCTTTAAACTAATACCTTACTTGTAGTAATTTCTCCAGCCGTCAGTCGTATTTGACTATTTAAATGTACCCTACCCCCTCCATATTTGGGTTGCAGAGAATCTTGATAACATTAGGTTTTCTCAAATAGGGTACATTAGTTCTCAAAAGATATGATGTTAACAACTATTTTTGTAGTTGGTACCCGCAAGGATATACAAAAACACCAAGCATGTTGACCATTTGCCAACAGTAAATGAAACATTTTATTAATAGAGCATCGTTCCGAGCTAGCATTGCATTTTCGCTGCTGTCATGTGACCTTTTGACCTTTGGTGACGTCATTGATGCAATAATCTGGAACAAAATAAACTGGTAGATTAGGGTATTCAGTTACCTCCAAAATGCTGTCTTATTTGTCAGAATTATCTTTCTCATTGACCTTGTTTTAACTGTTTGAATTTCCCCTACCCCATCTTTATTTATACTGCTCAGTATATGGGTACCATTAAACATTGACCCAGAAAATATAGTGAGACCCAAAATATTTGCTGTTAACAACTCACTTCCTAATGACGAGACACCAGGGCACATGAAAATACTAAGTAGGGAGGATTGTGGCGGGTGTGCACATAAAGTAGGGAGGATTGTGGCGGGTGTGCACATAAACCCCTCTCAGCCAATGGACTATTTGTTTTTCTTTATATTACTTAAGGCGTGTAGGTATTCTATCAGGGTCAGGATACCTTCTAATGAATGTTTATCTTCCTCATCTAGTTTTCTAAGAAAAGGGTTTTTGGGGTGAAAAAATAATTTGTCTAACTCACAGTCTGTGTTTTTAGCCCTCGTTGAGTATAATCATTCGTAAAATTGTTTGTGTTCACTAATGATCTCCTTAATCTCGGTACATTCTGAGCTGTTCTCTCGGATCAGCCTTGGAATGAGCTTCTCAGTACACTGTCTTTTCTCAAGATTGCAAAAATATTTGGTCAGTCTTTCTCTCTCTACCCTCCATTTTGCCTTTGATCGCAGTATTATTCCCTGAACTTTTTTATCTCATAGAATTCATAGCTGGGTGTTTAGACTGTCTATTTGGGATTTTACTGTTTCATCTCCGTCGTCTAAATGGGAATGGAAGTGCTGTAATTCATTTTCAATAGAAAGCTCCACCCTTTCGTTTTTGCACCTTACGAAGGATGAATATAATATTGTGTTTCCACGGATCATCAGTTTAGAGTGTCTCCCGATAGAGTTGGTCATTTAGCGTAATTTGCTATTTGGCTTAGAACCACTGCAGCTACTACCACTCCTTCCACTACCTTTATTTTTGCAACTACCATTATCACCATCACAACTACCATTTTCAACACCAGTACCACTATTGCCATTACAACTAGGACTGCTATCATTGTTGCAGGGTTTCCGCCAGGGGAAAGGGAATGAGGTCGTTCGCGTGGCGACCGATGATCGTCGGTACCCTGGGCCGACCATGGTTCGGGCCATGGTAGGAAAATTTTGAATTCCGGAATCCCAAAACCCCATTTCCTTGCATAAGCGAGGATATTTTACGTCTTTTCACGAAGATATATCTGTCCCGATTTTACACATTGACAGCCAGTAATTTCCGATGAATAAGACGTAAATAAGAGAAAATGGTTGCTCAACTGAAAAATAATTTGTAGTATATGTGACTTTCTATTCGCCCAGGGCATTTCGTCCCAATAAAACTGTCAAGCCTTGGCATTTTCATTGGGACTAAACATCCAGGGCAAATAGAAAGTGTGAGTAGGAAGGGAAGATTCGCCCATAATTTAAAAATTCAATTTTAAATTAGGGGCAAAACGACGCTTGTGAGATATTTTAGCAGACACAAAAAAAAAAAGACAGAGGCTGGTCTTCTTGACTTGGGTGTTCTCTGATTCCAATTGGTTAATCCCAGTCACATGAGCCCTCAGAGTGGTGGAATTCGTCTTCACAGCTGAAACAGGTTCCGGAGAGTTCTGGAAGTATTTCCTGGTTCACAGACTGTCTCTGATGACGTCACGCGAGTGGGATTATATAGCAATTCTAAAACAATACACGATATTACTATTGTTTGATGTTGAAAAGCCACTTTGAAATCAATTACTCTCCAGGTGCTGCAACAGAACGGTGAAACGGACATGCGTTTTGTTTTCAATGAAATATGGGTACGGAAATTGGCAAAAGAAGTTTAGAAATGGCAATTCTACAAGCTAGGAACTAAATGTATTCTCGGGGGACGGGCAGATCAATGCGAATTTCAAAGATTCTGTTATGTCGGGAAGGTGACCTGGCGGGAGAATGCGTCCGTTTGATGGACGCTGTGCCGTATAGCGGAAACCCTGTTGTTGGCGCAACCACCCCCGTCATCAATGCCTGCACTTCCACAACTGGTATTATGTAACTTATTCACACCTTTTTCAGGGGTAAGAACTGAGAAGGTGTGAATTTGTTACATCAAATTAAAAAAAAATCATTTGGTTGTGGAGCAGTTAATGAGGAATATTAATTTAGTTAAAAAAAATCTTCTTCAAATCTTCAGGTTAGAATGTTTTGATTTTTGATGTACAGCATCCTTAGGAGGTGCAGATTCAAGTTTGGTCAAAGCAAGTCTCAAATGTCATATCGGGTCCCTATGGGAGATTGAATTTTAACTTGTTGCAGTATGAAGAATATTCTTTAAAAATCCACTTCTTCAGGTCCATTAGGCAGAATCTTTTGATATTTGGTTTGCAGTATCCTTAGTGAGGTCAGATTCTAGTTTGTTCAAACCAAGTCCCTGGGTTCATATTTGGTCCCTCTATATGTCAATCTAAATTTTAACTTGTGTAATATGGGGAAATTTCTCTGAAAATATTCTTCTTAAGATCCACCAGTTGGAATCTTTTGATATTTATCCCCGCATTTTAAAAGATGCGGGGATATTGTCATGATCTCCGTCCGTACATCCGTACATCCGTACGTCCGTACGTCCAGTTTTGTAATTCGAAACGCTGTAACTTTCTACAGTTGTTCGATAGGGTCTGTGCAACCCAAAAATACAACTTTTAAATTTTTGTGCCACCAGGTGGCTTCTGTGGAGCCACTTAAAAAATGCGTTATTTTTTCACTTTTTTGCTGAATAGTCCCAACCTATGTAATTCGGAGTTCTAAAATTACACTAGGGTGTTGCTAAATGATCTGTAGATATGTAGGAAGGTTTCGGATTTTTCGGGTGCCACGTGGCTGTGCCACCGTAGCCACTTTTGTGTTTTCTTAGACTGTTTCCGGCAAAAGGCTCGTAGGATATGTAATTCGAAACGCTAAATCCATGCTCAGAAGTTGCAGTAGGGGCTATAGATGTGCAGAAAGGTTTCGGATTTTTTGGGTGCCACGTGGCTGTGCCACCGTAGCCACTTTTGTGTTTTCTTGAACCGTTTCCGGCGAAAGGCTCGTAGGGTATGTAATTCAAAATGCTAAAACCATGCTCATATGTTGCAGTAGGGTCTATAGATGCACACGAAGGTTTCAGATTTTTCGGGTGCCACGTGGCTGTGCCACCGTAGCCACTTTCGTGTTTTCTTAGATCGTTTCCGGCGAAAGGCTCGTAGGGAATGTAATTCGAAATGCTAAAACCATGCTCATATCTTGCAGTAGGGACTATAGATGCGCACAAAGGTTTCGGATTTTTCGGGTGCCACGTGGCTGTGCCACCGTAGCCACTTTTGTGTTTTCTTAGACCGTTTCCGGCAAAAGGCTCCTAGGCTATGTAATTCGAAATGCTAAAACCATGCTCACATGTTGCAGTGGGGTCTGTAGATGCGCACAAAGGTTTCGGATTTTCCAGGTGCCACGTGGCTGTGCCACCCTTGCCACTTTTGTGTTTTCTTAGACAGTTTCCGTTGAAAGGCTCCTAGGGTATGTAATTCGAAAAGCTAAAACCATGCTCAAATGTTGCAGTGGGGTCTGTAGATGCGCACGAAGGTTTCCGATTTTTCGGGCGCCACGTGGCTGTGCCACCGTTGCCACTTTTCTGTTTTCTTAGACCGTTTCCGGCGAAAGGCTCCTAGGGAATGTAATTTGAAACAATAAAACCATGCTCAAATGTTGCAGTAGGGTCTGTAGATGTGCACGAAGGTTTCGGATTTTTCAGGTGCCACGTGGCTGTGCCACCGTTGCCACTTTTGTGTTTTCTTAGACCGTTTCCGGCGAAAGGCTCCTAGGGTATGTAATTCGAAACGCTAAAACCATGCTCAAATGTTGCAGTGGGGTCTGTAGATGCGCACGAAGGTTTCGGATTTTTCAGGTGCCACGTGGCTGTGCCACCATTGCCACTTTTGTGTTTTCTTAGACTGTTTCCGACGAAAGGCTCCTAGGGTATGTAATTTGAAATGCTAAAACCATGCTCAAATGTTGCAGTGGGGTCTGTAGATGTGCACGAAGGTTTCAGATTTTTCAGCTGCCACGTGGCTGTGCCACCATTGCCACTTTTGTGTTTTCTTAGCCCGTTTGCGGCAAAAGGCTCCTAGGGTATGTAATTTGAAATGCTAAAACCATGCTCAAATGTTGCAGTAGGGTCTGTAGATGCGCACAAAGGTTTCGGATTTTTCAGGTGCCACGTGGCTGTGCCACCGTTGCCACTTTTGTGTTTTCTTAGACCGTTTCCGGCGAAAGGCTCCTAGGGTATGTAATTTGAAACGCTAAAACCATGCTCAAATGTTGCAGTGGGGTCTGTAGATGCGCACAAAGGTTTCGGATTTTTCAGGTGCCACGTGGCTGTGCCACCGTTGCCACTTTTGTGTTTTCTTAGACCATTTCCGACGAAAGGCTCCTAGGGTATGTAATTCGAAATGCTAAAACCATGCTCAAATGTTGCAGTGGGGTCTGTAGATGTGCACGAAGGTTTCGGATTTTTCAGCTGCCATGTGGCTGCGCCACCATTGCCACTTTCGTGTTTTTTTAGACCGTTTCTGTCGAAAGGCTCCTAGGGTATGTAATTCGAAACACTAAAACCATGCTCAAATGTTGCAGTGGGGTCTGTAGATGCGCACGAAGGTTTCCGATTTTTCAGGTGCCACATGGCTGTGCCACCATGCCACTTTTGTGTTTTCTTAGACCGTTTCCAGGCGAAAGGCTCCTAGGGTATGTAATTCGAAATGCTAAAACCATGCTCAAATGTTGCAGTGGGGTCTGTAGATGCGCACGAAGGCTTCGGATTTTTCAGCTGCCACGTGGCTGCGCCACCATTGCCACTTTCGTGTTTTCTTAGACCGTTTCCGGCGAAAGGCTCCTAGGGTATGTAATTCGAAATGCTAAAACCATGCTCAAATGTTGCAGTAGGGTCTCTAGATGTGCACGAAGGTTTCAGATTTTTTAGGTGCCACGTGGCTGTGCCACCATTGCCACTTTTGTGTTTTCTTAGACCGTTTCCGGCAAAAGGCTCCTAGGGTATGTAATTATCCCCGCATTTTAAAAAATGCGGGGATATTGTCATGATCTCCGTCCGTACGTCCGTACGTCCGTACTTCCATACGTCCGGTTTCGTAATTCGAAACGCTGTAACTTTCTACAGTTGTTCGATAGGGTCTGTGCAACCCAAAAATACAACTTTTAAATTTTTGTGCCACCAGGTGGCTTCTGTGGAGCCACTTAAAAAATGCGTTATTTTTTCACTTTTTTGCTGAATAGTCCCAACCTATGTAATTTGGAGTTCTAAAATTACACTAGGGTGTTGCTAAATGATCTGTAGATATGTAGGAAGGTTTCGGATTTTTCGGGTGTCACGTGGCTGTGCCACCGTAGCCACTTTTGTGTTTTCTTAGACCGTTTCCGGCAAAAGGCTCGTAGGATATGTAATTCGAAATGCTAAATCCATGCTCAGATGTTGCAGTAGGGTCTATAGATGCGCACGAAGGTTTCGGATTTTTCGGGTGCCACGTGGCTGTGCCACTGTAGCCACTTTTGTGTTTTCTTAGACCGTTTCCGGCAAAAGGCCCGTAGGATATGTAATTCAAAATGCTAAATCCATGCTCAGAAGTTGCAGTAGGGGCTATAGATGCGCAGGAAGGTTTCGGATTTTTCGGGTGCCACGTGGCTGTGCCACCGTAGCCACTTTTGTGTTTTCTTGAACCGTTTCCGGCGAAAGGCTCGTAGGGTATGTAATTCGAAATGCTAAAACCATGCTCATATGTTGCAGTAGGGTCTATAGATGCACACGAAGGTTTCAGATTTTTCGGGTGCCACGTGGCTGTGCCACCGTAGCCACTTTCGTGTTTTCTTAGATCGTTTCCGGCGAAAGGCTTGTAGGGAATGTAATTCGAAATGCTAAAACCATGCTCATATCTTGCAGTAGGGACTATAGATGCGAACAAAGGTTTCGGATTTTTCGGGTGCTACGTGGCTGTGCCACCGTAGCCACTTTTGTGTTTTCTTAGACCGTTTCCGGCAAAAGGCTCGTAGGATATGTAATTCAAAATGCTAAATCCATGCTCAGATGTTGCAGTAGGGTCTATAGATGCGCACGAAGGTTTCGGATTTTTCGAGTGCCACGTGGCTGTGCCACCGTAGCCACTTTTGTGTTTTCTTAGACCGTTTCCGGCAAAAGGCTCGTAGGATATGTAATTCAAAATGCTAAATCCATGCTCAGAAGTTGCAGTAGGGGCTATAGATGCGCAGGAAGGTTTCGGATTTTTCGGGTGCCACATGGCTGTGCCACCGTAGCCACTTTTGTGTTTTCTTGAACCGTTTCCGGCGAAAGGCTCGTAGGGTATGTAATTCGAAATGCTAAAACCATGCTCATATGTTGCAGTAGGGTCTATAGATGCACATGAAGGTTTCAGATTTTTTGGGTGCCACGTGGCTGTGCCACCGTAGCCACTTTCGTGTTTTCTTAGATCGTTTCCGGCGAAAGGCTTGTAGGGAATGTAATTCGAAATGCTAAAACCATGCTCATATCTTGCAGTAGGGACTATAGATGCGCACAAAGGTTTCGGATTTTTTGGGTGCCACGTGGCTGTGCCACCATAGCCACTTTTGTGTTTTCTTAGACTGTTTCCGGCAAAAGGCTCGTTGGATATGTAATTCGAAATGCTAAATCCATGCTCAGATGTTGCAGGATGGGCTATAGATGCGCAGGAAGGTTTTGGATTTTTCGGTTGCCACGTGGCTGTGCCACCGTAGCCACTTTTGTGTTTTCTTGAACCGTTTCCGGCGAAAGGCTCGTAGGGTATGTAATTCGAAATGCTAAAACCATGCTCATAGGTTGCAGTAGGGTCTATAGATGCACACAAAGGCTTCGGATTTTTCGGGTGCCACGTGGCTGTGCCACCATAGCCACTTTCGTGTTTTCTTAGATCCTTTCCGGCGAAAGGCTCATAGGGAATGTAATTCGAAATGCTCAAACCATGCTCATATGTTGCAGTATGGACTATAGATGTGCACAAAGGTTTCGGATTTTTCGGGTGCCACGTGGCTGTGCCACTTTAGCCACTTTTATGTTTTCTTAGACCGTTTCTGCCGAAAGTCTCGTAGGGTATGTAATTCGAAATGCTAAAACTATTCTCAGATGTTGCAGTATGGTCTATAGATGTGTACGAAGGTTTTGGATTTTTTGGGTGCCACGTGGCTGCGCCACCGCTGCCACTTTCATGTTTTCTTAGACCGTTTCCGGGGGAAAGGCTCCTAGGGTATGTAATTCGAAATGCTAAAACCATGCTCAAATGTTGCAGTAGGGTCTGTAGATGTGCATGAAGGTTTCGGATTTTTCAGTGGCCATGTGGCTGTGCCACTGTTGCCACTTTCATGTTTTCTTAGACCGTTTCCGGCGAAAGGCTCCTAGAGTATGTAATTTGAAATGCTAAAAGCATGCTGAGATGTTGCAATAGGGTCTCTAGATGCGCACAAAGGTTTTGGATTTTTTGAGTGCCACGTGACCGTACCACCATTGCCACTTTCGTATTTTCTTAGACCGTTTCTGGCAAAAGGCTCCTAGGGTATGTAATTCGAAACGCTAAAACCATGCTCAAAGGTTGCAGTGGGGTCTGTAGATGCGCACGAAGGTGTCGGATTTTTTGGGGTGCCACATGGCAGTGCCACCGTTGCCACTTTCGTGTTTTCTTAGACCGTTTCCAGCGAAAGGCTGCTAGGGTATGTAATTCGAAACGCTAAAACCATGCTCAAATGTTGTAGTAGGGACTGTAGATGTGCATGAAGGTTTCGTATTTTTCAGGTGCCACTGTTGCCACTTTCATGTTTTTTTAGACCGTTTCTGACGAAAGACTCCTAGAGTATTTAATTCGAAATGCTAAAATCATGCTCAGATGTTGCAGTAGGGTCTGTAGATGCGCAGGAAGGTTTCAGATTTTTTGGGTGCCATGTGACTGTACCACTGTTGCCACTTTCGTGTTTTCTTAGCCCCTTTCCTGCGAAAGGTTCCTAGGCTATGTAATTCGAAATGGCAAAACCATGCTTAAATGTTGCAGTGGGGTCTGTAGATGCGCACGAAGGTTTCAGATTTTTCAGCTGCTATGTGGCTGTGCCACCGTTGCCAATTTCATGTTTTCTTAGACCGTTTCCGGCGAAAGGCTCCTAGGGTATGTAATTCGAAATCCTAAAACCATGCTCAAATGCTGCAGTAGGGTCTGTAGATGTGCACGAAGGTTCCGGATATTTGGGGTACCATGTGGCTGTGCCACCGTTGCCACTTTCGTGTTTTCTTAGACCATTTCCGATGAAAGGCTCCTAGAGTATGTAATTCAAAATGCTAAAAGCATGCTCAGATGTTGCAGTAGGGTCTGTAGATGTGCACGAAGGTTTCACATTTTTTGGGTGCCATGTGGCTGTGCTACTGTTGCCACTTCCGTGTTTTCTTAAACCGTTTACAGCGAAAGGCTCCTAGGGTATGTAATTCGAAACGCTAAAACCATGCTCAAATGTTGCAGTGGGGTCTGTAGATGTGCACGAAGGTTTCAGATTTTTCAGCTGCCATGTGGCTGTGCCACCGTTGCCACTTTCGTGTTTTCTTAGACCCTTTCCGGTGAAAGGCTCCTAGGGTATGTAATTCGAAATGCTAAAACCATGCTCAAATGTTGCAGTGGGGTCTGTAGATGTGCACGAAGGTTTAGGATTTTTCAGCTGCCAAGTGGCTGTGCCGTTGCCACTTTCGCGTTTTCTTAGACCGTTTCCGGCAAAAGGCTCCTAGGGTATGTAATTCGAAATGCTAAAACCATGCTTAAATGTTGCAATGGGGTCTGTAGATGCACTGGAAGGTTTCGGATTTTTCAGGTGCCACGTGGCTGTACCACCATTGCCACTTTCGTGTTTTCTTAGACCGTTTCCAGCGAAAGGCTCCTAGAGTATGTAGCTCGAAAAGCTAAAACCATGCTGAGATGTTGCAGTGGGGTCTGTAAATGCGCAAGAAGGTTTCAGATTTTTTTGGGGGTGCTACGTGACTGTGTCACCGTTGCCACTTTTGTGTTTTCTAAGACCGTTTCCGGCGAAAGGCTCCTAGGGTATGTAATTCGAAATGCTAAGTGCATGCTCAAATGTTGCAGTATGTGTACAAAGGTTTCAGATTTTTCAGGTGCCACGTGGCGGTGCAACCATTTTGCTTTCATGTTTTCTTAGACCGTTTCCGGCAAAAAGCTCCTAGAGTATGTAATTTGAAATGCTAAAACTATGCTCAAATGTTGCAGTAGGGTCTGTAGATGTGGATGAAGTTTCGGATTTGTGTGGTGCCACGTGGCTGTGCCACCATTGGCACTTTCATGTTTTCTTAGACCGTTTCCGGTGAAAGGCTCCCAGGGTACATGTATGTAATTCGAAACGCTAAAGCCATGCTCAAATGTTGCAGTGGAGTCTGTAGGTGCGCACGAAGCTGTGTCACTTGTGCCACTCAATATGATTTTAGTGTGTCATATAATACATTTCATCTTTGTATCAAGCATTCATACAAAGTCAAGGATGCAAATGCGGGGATACACTATAGTGTGCTTTGCACACAAGTGACACCATCTAGTTTGAAACGCTAAAACCATGCTCAAATGTTGCAGTAGGGTCTGTAGATGTGCACGAAGGTTTCGGATTTTTCAGGTGCCATGTGGCTGTGCTACCGTTGCCACTTTTGTGTTTTCTTAGACCGTTTCCGGCGAAAGGCTCCTAGGGTATGTAATTCGAAATGCTAAAACCATGCTCAAATGTTGCAGTGGGGTCTGTAGATGCGCACTGAGGTTTCGGATTTTTTAGCTGCCACGTGGCTGCGACACCATTGCCACTTTAGTGTTTTCTTAGACCATTTCCGGCAAAAGGCTGCAAGGGTATGTAATTCGAAATGCTAAAACCATGCTCAAATGTTGCAGTAGGGTCTGTAGATGTGCACGAAGGTTTCCGATTTTTCAGGTGCCACGTGGCTGTGCCACCGTTGCCACTTTTGTGTTTTCTTAGACCGTTTCCGACGAAAGGCTCCTAGGGTATGTAATTCGAAATGCTAAAACCATGCTCAAATGTTTCAGTGGGGTCTGTAGATGTGCACGAAGGTTTCAGATTTTTCAGCTGCCTAGTGGCTGTGCTGTTGCCACTTTCATGTTTTCTTAGACCGTTTCCGGCAAAAGGCTCCTAGGGTATGTGATTCGAAATCCTAAAACCACGCTCAAATGTTGCAGTAGGGTCTGTAGATGCGCACGAAGGTTTTGGATTTCTGGGGTGCCACGTGGCGGTGCTACCGTTGCCTCTTTCATGTTCTCTTAGACCATTTCCGGCGAAAGGCTCCTACAGTATGTATTTCGAAATGGTAAAACCATGCTCAAATGTTGCAGTAGGGTCTGTAGATGTGCACAAAGATTTCAGATTTTTCAGGTGCCACGTGACTGTGCCACCATTGCCACTTTCGTGTTTTCTTAGACCGTTTCCGGCGAAAGGCTCCTAGAGTATGTAATTCAAAACGCTAAAACCATGCTGAGATGTTGCAGTAGAGTCTGTAAATGCGTAGGAAGGTTTTGGATTTTTGGGGTGCTAAGTGGCTGTGTCACCGTTGCCACTTTTGTGTTTTCTTAGACCGTTTCCGGCGAAAGGCTCCTAGGGTATGTAATTCGAAATGCTAAACGCATGCTTAAATGTTGCAGTAAGGTCTGTAGATGCATACAAAGGTTACAGATTTTTCAGATGCCACGTGGCAGTGCCACCGTTTTTCTTTGGTGTTTTCTTAGATCATTTCCGGCGAAAAGCTCTCAGAGTATGTAATTTGAAATGCTAAAACTATGCTCAAAAGTTGCAGTAGGGTCTGTAGATGTGCACGAAGGTTTCGGATTTTTGGGGTGCCACCGTTGCCACTTTCATGTTTTCTTAGACCGTTTCCGGCGAAAGGCTCCCAGGGTACATGTATGTAATTCGAAACGCTAAAACCATGCCCAAATGTTGCAGTGGAGTCTGTAGGTGCGCACGAAGCTGTGTCACCTGTGCCACTCAATATGATTTTAGTATGTCATATAATACATTTCATCTTTGTATCAAACAAAGTCAAGGATGCAAATGCGGGGATACACTATAGTGTGCTTTGCACACAAGTGACACCATCTAGTTGATATGTTGTGGCAACCACTTTTGTTACAACAACCACTTTTGTAACAACTGACCACTTTTTTTTTTACATTTGCCCACTTTTGTAACAGCTCACCACTTTTGTTATAAAAAAACCACTTTTGTTACAAAATGAGCTCACCACTTTTGTTACAAACATCACCCATTTTTGTAACAAAAAAAACCTCACCACTTTTGTTACAACCATCACCCATTTTTGTTACAATTTTTTTCAGTGTGAAAAATGAAGTAATCTGCAAATACTTGGACGTGACGTTCAGTCATGATTATCAAAATCTAAACCTGTTGCGTATGTCCAGTACCAACATCATTTTCACATGTGTGCAGGAGTTCTAAAGTTGACTATTTTCGGAAAATTCTAGACTTTAGGGCAATGGGACTGCTGTTTTTTTCCCCGAGCTTTTGCACACAGTCTTCTTGGATGAGGTGTCTTTTTACTTTATACAGTTATCAACTGAATGTCTTGCCATTTCTCTTCTTTTTAGCCCGACTGTTTACAGTGAGGGCTATAGTCATGACTTTTGTCCCCCCGTCCGTCTGTTAACATTTAGAGTTTTGGTTAAAGTTTGTGGTTAAAGTTTTTTACTGAAGGTTCAAGTGGTGTTTTTTTTTTCTTTCCTGTTTAGTCATGACTTTCTTCTGTCTGTCTGTTAACATTTGGAGTTCTGGTTAAAGTTTGTGGTTAAAGTTTTTTAGTCAACCTTAAAAGTTTTTTGTTTTTTTTTTCTTTTAAATTGATATTACTTTTGATTGTATCGTTCTCATTTTGTTTTTATTTCTTTTCTGTTTCATGTTATTTTGGGAAATATTTAACCCTCTTTTGTATGGCAATTTAACTTACAACTTCCAGGTTAAAGTTTTTGGTTAATTTTTTTTTTTGGGGGGGGGGGGGGTGGTGTTTTAAAATTACACCTTCAATTCTTCAAACAGTTTAGTGGAATGTCACTGTTTCTTATTTGGGACAATTTCTACTATCTACTGAACATTTCTGCAGTGATTTTTATTAAAATCGGCATGATTTTAACCCCTTTTGAACATGTTTTCAGACTTACTTTCTTTGTATTTGAAATTAGACTTTGCCTCAAACTTTCTTACTCTAATTCTCGCAGGGTCAATATAACTTAATGATTCCATTTACATCAATGATTTCATTTATCGGTTTTAGGAAATATTTAACCCTTTTTAGCCCGACTGTTTACAGTGAGGGCTATAGTAGTGACTTTTGTCCATCCGTCCATCTGTCCGTCTGTCCATCTGTTAACATTTAGAGTTTTGGTTAAAGTTTGTGGTTAAAGTTTTTTACTGAAGGTTCAAGTGTGTTTTTTTTTTTTTCTTTTCCTGTTTAGTTGACATTTGGAGTTTTGGTTAAAGTTTGTGGTTAAAGTTTTTTATTCAACCTTCAAGTACAGGCTATACCTGGTAGTTCTTGTCTGATCGTCACGAAATTTCATATGCAGGTTTTAGGTCATGTCTACATGAGAACATCCCCTTTTGGTCGTGATCGGTCAACCGGTATGGTTGCCCGAGCCCAAAACCTGAAAACTATTACCACAGTCTACAGGTCATATTTATGAAGGGATTTCATTGCAACTTCATAGAATGCCTCTATATCCTCTGTATAATGCCTTGATGAGAACGTCCCCTTTTGGGCATGATCTGTCAACCGTGATGGCTGCCCAAGCCCAAAACCCAAAAACTTTTAGCACAGTCTGCAGGTCATGTTTAATATGGACGGATTTCATTGTAACTTGATACGATGACTCTGTACGATGTCTACATGAGAATTTCCCCATTTGAGCGTGATCTATCAACCGTCATGACTGCCCGAGCCCAAAACCCAAAAACCTTTAGCACAGTCTACACATCATATTTATGGAGGGATTTCATTGTAACTTGATAGGTTGACTTCATATGTCTACATGAGAAAGTCCCCTTTTGGACATGATTGGGCAACTGTGCACTGGGCTACAGGTGCACCAAAGCCTGAAAACCTTCAGCACAGTCTACAGGTCATATTTATGAAGGGATTTCATTGTAACTTCGTAGGATCAATCCACATGATGCCCAGATGAGAATGTCCCCTTTTGGTTGCGATCATTCAACCATGATGGCTGCCCGAGCCCGAAAACCTTTAGCACAGTCTGCACGTCATATTTATGGAGGGATTTCATTGTAACTTGATAGGTTGACTTCATATAATGTCTAGATGAGAATGTCCCCCTTTGGACAACTGTGACGGCAACAGGGGCCCGAAGCCCGAAAACCTTTAGCACAGTCTACAGGTCATATTTATGGAGGGATTTCATTGTAACTTGATAGGTTGACTTCATATAATGTCTAGATGAGAACGTCCCCTTTTGGGCAACTGTGACGGCAACAGGGGCCCAAAGCCCGAAAACCTTTAGCACAGTCTACAGGTCATATTTATGGAGGGATTTCATTGTAACTTGATAGGTTGACTTTATATAATGTCTAGATGAGAACGTCCCTTTTTGGGCAACTGTTATGGGAACAGAGGCCCGAAGCCCGAGAACCTTTAGAATATTCCACAGGCCATAATTATGAAGGGATTTCATTGTAGCTTGGTAGGATGACTCCAAGTTTGTGGTTAAAAACCCAGACAAACACAACCACCCCCTACCACTCCTCCCACCCCCCATTGTACATTGTCAAGACATCTGGCAACCTGTAATACATCTATATGACCGCATTCTCTTGTAGTGTAATGGGCCTTTGTACTAATGGGCCTTCAGAGTTATGAACCTTCTCAGTAATAATCTTTTCGGAGTTAAAAGCCTTTGGAGTTAGGGGCCTTCGGAGTAATGGGCTTTTGGAGTTATGAGCCGTCGGAAAAACGGACCTTCGGAATAATGGGCTGTCAGAAAAACGGACTTTTGGAGTAATGTGTATTCAGATTATAGCTACATCACCATTTGTTTAATGCCGTTATGGGGTTGTTTCTAAGGGGTGTCATGTAACGTAGTAATAAGAATAGTGTTAAATAGGGATTATAGTAGAAAATTGTTCAATTCGCCGATTTCCTGAACAGAAAAAGTGGCAAAATGGCTTGAAATTCAGTGAGATCATCCCACGAGGTAAAAAGATATCTCTTTAGAGAATAAGTGGTGAAGAAACAAAAATAAAATGCTGGGGCCAAGGTCAGTAGTATGTGGTGTTGACTTATTGCCCTTTTAGCAGGTTCTCATGCATGTTCTCATCTGACATTATCAGTCACATGACTGGAAGGGGCGGGGTGACATTGCCTTGGCCATCTTGTGACGTCATTCCCATGGTGACACATGGTTTCACTGCGCAGACGCAGCACGTTTGTCAGGTGACGCACTCTTCTGACAGCCATTGTGTTTTTGGGCACTGCGATCTTGGTTGTTGGGGTAGCACATGGTTGCTATGGAGCCCAATGGCCTCGTTGTTGGTAGGGCCGTGTTCTGAAGGTGTGTTCGATTCTGTGGGAATATGCCCCGGAATTAGAGCAGAATACCCTGATTTGAAGGCTTTTTGTGGGGATTTCAGCCCATTTCCTTATACCATTTGGTAGGACATGGTTACTGTGGTGTGGAATACCTTCTTGTTGGACAGGGGCGTGTTCTGAGGGTGTGTTCGATTCAGCGGACCACCACAAACAGCCCAACAATGACCCAAACCTACCCTAACAGACCTTTTATGAGACCGAATCCCCACCGAATCTTACCCAAATGGACCTCTGTGAGCTTCACCCACACGAGTACAAGAAGCCTATAGGGTGAGACCTCAATGAGACCCTAACTCATAGCTCTCACGGCCTCCCTGCCCTCTTAATTTGCCCCACCTCATTGGCTTCCCTTCCTCACCTCACACCCTTCTTATCCTCATCTCTCTTCAAGTGATCACTAGTGATCAGCTGTGGTGATCATTAATGATCGCCTGTCATGATCTCTAGTGATCATTCTCTGCATATGACAGGGTTCGTACGCAAATGAAAAGTACTTGAATTTCAGACCTCTCCTTGAAAAGTGCTTAAATTGAAAAACTTCCTTGAAAAGTACTGGAATTTCTACTAGACCCCATGAAAAGTGCTTGAATTCGGAACTCAAACCTACTTCGCTCAAAAAAGTCCCTAAAGAAATGCCCCGTTGCTTTAAATTGAGTAGCCAAAACAATTAAAAAAGTTCGGGAATTCAATGTAGGATATAAAGTCGAACAGTATAATAAGCGTGTAAGCATTTGTTCTCGCACCAACTTTTCTTGTTTCTTGCAAGAGATGACTACTCAAATTTTGATGACATTCTAGTTTCGTTTTGAATTTCGAAGGGGGATTCCAGTGTTAATGGACTTGTAGTATTTTATGAATATTATTTATTATTATATTATTTTATATATTAAACCGGATTATAATTCTCAAATTTGTTATATCATGAGCGAAAGTGCGGTAAAATCCCATAGTAAAACTGTACTGTAACACAAAATGTCATCACTTCTGGAGGTCTTGTGTGCCGTCTGTGCAAATTGCTTTCACATGTGACCGGAGTGGAATTTAAATAAAAATGCCTGCTGGAAAATGTGTTTTCAATCCTGGATGGATTACAGTATATCCATAGCTGTCTGTTGTGAAAAGCAACAAAAACAAGGTTAACTGCTCCGTCTGCCGAAAAGAATTTGACATCGGAGCCATGGGTGAATGTGCAGTAAAATCACACTTGAAAAGTGAGAGACACAAGAAGCTGTTGGGTGCCATTGGGACCACAAATTCAATGCATTCCTTTCTTAGAATGGACAGTTCTAATGGGAAAACCAATCAACAGGAGTTTCAGTCAGTGTCTACAACAAGTGCAAATACCATTGAATTGCCAGCAAAAATGGTTTCAAAAACTGCGGATATGACGATTCAAAACTTTGTTTCTGGGAATAACGTTTTGACATCTGAGATTCTATGGACTGTTCATTGCATCACGTCCCATCTGTCGTATGCTAGCAACGAAGGAATAAGGAAGCTTTTTGAAAGAATGTTCCTGGACAGTGAAATGGTTAAAAAATTCACATGTTCAGAAACTAAATCTCAGTATTTAACTGTGTTTGGAATAGCGGATCACATAAAACGCGAACTTCTCACAGAAATAAAAGGACCCTTTGTCATTATCTTTGAGTAAGTCTATTATATTTTGTTTAATTACGGTAACATGTTGATTATATATTGTTAAAAGAGTCCTTGAAAATCACGAAAGAGGTCCCTGAAAAGTGCTTAAATAGTGCTTGAATTTGGTTTTGAAAAAAGAGTGGGAACCCTGTATGACGATAAGAGGGGTGTGAGGTAAGTCCTCTGTTATAAGGTAGAGGCAGTAGTAGCAGCGGGTGGCTGTCTGGGGATATATAGTTTCAGTTGTGCGGAGGCACAGGTAAGCCTGCTGGGGGCCAGGAGGGTAGCTCGTCGACCAAGGTAAAAAGAAACAGCAGGGCCAGCGGACGCAGGACAGACCACCCAGGCATGGTTATCCCCCAGTGGCACATGAGTGGACCCCTACATGACCCCTGAAACGTTACATCCCTGGGGACCACCTGCTACTACTACTGCCAATACCTCATAACAGAGGCCTCACCTGACACCCCTCTTATGCTCTCGAGACGTGGATAAGAGGGTGTGAGGTGAGCCCTCACCTCACCTCCCTCTTATTCTCATATGGGGAGAATGATCACTAGTGATCACCACAGGCAATCACTATTGAGGTGATCCAACAGGACGAGCAAGAGCGACACAGTCGCCCTTCTTCCAGAAGCCCTTGCCTTCCACGTTTGACCCAACACCTCACCACCCCTTTCAGGGAAGACCTGCCTTGGGACCCTACTCCCACATCCCAACCACAGTTCCCCGGTGACCCAAACCCAGCGGAGAAACTTTGACCAGAAGACCTCCCCACGTAAACAACCATCCCATCCATGTGTGACCCAGTGATCCTATCCCTAGCTTCCCCTGTCAATCATGGGGACCTGTCCTCGGGGACCTTTCCAAATGACCCTGCACCAGACACCCTGGCTTAGAGCGACACAGTCGCCCCCTCCTTCCAGAAGCCCCATCCTCCTCCACCCAGTGATCTGGGCCTCACATCACACCCCTCTAATCCTCATATGAGGAGATGATCACTAGTGATCACCACAGGCGATCACTAATGATTACCATAGGTGATCACTAATGATCACTTGATCCAAGATGAGGATAAGAGGGGTGTGAGGTGAGGCCTTACTGAGGCTTCACCTCATAGGCCCCTTATCCCCATACGGGAGATGCTCACTAGAGGGTTATGAGGGCAAGATGAGGCCATGAGGTGGGGGTTAAGAGGGCAGGGGAGGCCATGAGAGCTATGCATTAGGGCCTCTTTGAGGCCTATTCCCATAGGTATCTTGTTCTCATGTGGGGCGAAGCTCACAAAGAACAAGCTATTAATTGAAAATAGAATATATTTTCATACTTGGAATTCACTGAAAAAAACAATGAGGGGGTCTCAATCTGAGTTTGTATAATAATTATGGTTTTAGCAATTACGTTGAGTAAAGAGTTGATTTAGATGAGATTTACACTAAGGCTGTACAGTGCACAGGTTAGTTATTCAGTTAAAAATGAAAATTTTTGAAAACCAGAAAGCGTGAGTGCACAGGGTTAGTCACACTTTCTGGTTATAAAAAATTGGCAACTGCCATATGACACACTACATAAAAATATACACTGACAAAGGTTGTAAAATGGACGTGGTTTGTTGGTTACAAATTGTTACATAAGGTGCTGGATTCAATGGAATAATGGAAATACTTACACTGGTTTGCAGAATTTTTTTTATGTTTACTCCAAAAATGAAAATATATTCTATTTTCAATTAATAGCTTGCTAAAGGTCCATTTCGGTAAATTTCGGTGGGGATCCAATAAAAGGTCCGTCAGGGCAGGTTTGGGTTGTTGTTGGGCTGTTTGTGGTGATTTGATGTGCTCCTGCTGAATCGAACAAACCCTCAGAACTCGCTCCTGTCCAACAAGAAGGCCATTGGGCTCCATAGCAACCACATGCTACCCCTAACAACCAAGATGGCAGCACCCATAGTCAAAATGGCTGGCGGAAAAGTGTGTCAGCTTAGAAATACGCTGCGCATGCGCATTGGAATCACATGTCACCAAGGGAATGATGTCACAAGATGGCAACTCATGCGGGCTACCATGGCAATCTCACACCGCCCCTTCTGGTCACTGATGACGTCAAATGGGCCGTGAGCTGCGAAAAGGGACCTTACAGGATATCCAATGAAAACAGAGAAAGACGTCAAAAACGAACGACGTAAAAATTTTGGGCGTGATCAAATAAGTTTTATAAACACATGCGGCTTTTTATGTTTTTCTTTCCATGCGAGGAACGCACTGATTTAATGTATTTAATAAATTAAAACTGGTTACCATAACTAAATAAATGTTTTTTGTCCGAGATAGAATCAGACTCTCAAAACATCCTCTTGAATTCTGATGAATTGAACAGTTCTTTGCCAACGAAATAGACGAGGCGACAGTGCAACACGCGTTCTTGACTTTCAAGAAGACGTGTTGTCTACTGTGTATCAAACCAGCTTCAGGCGTATCCAATTGTTTGGTTGTTTCCATATGACTTGACATGTTTCCTATTAACCGATGACATTAATGTCATAAAATTTCGAGGTGAACAGCATTTTCTGATCAAAATTAACACACACAAAAGATATACTGACAAAAACACGCCGATTTCATTGTTTTTCAAGAGAGTTCGATGGGCTGTCAGCAGATGTGAAACGACTGATTTTTCACTTCACCCTGTTTAGTTTGACCTGTTTAAATGACGTTTCGCACTCGCTGAATTGTTTACATCAACGAGTGTTTCTATTTTTTAAATCACGGTGTGACATTGAAAAGAAAGTTGCCGAGAACTCAGGTTTCAAAATCATCTTTGTTTCCGTCACTTGTTCTAACTTGAATTCATCATGTCCGTGCAGTAATACCCTCTGAAAACCAGTTACAAGTTACAAATTTTATGTGCCTGGAATAAAATGATTTTTATCGTTGGAACAGTTTTTTTGTTGTTGTTGTTGTTGTTGTTTCTGTTTTTATTTGAAGTTCCGCTGTGGCGTAAAATGACTGAAGTTGTCTGTTCTGTATTCAAGCTCTGCTCTACGTCACTACTAGTCATTACAGTACCCATAGATCATACTGACCAAGCCTTGCAGTGTTCTATTTTCTAACAGCATAGTTGGACTGTGAAATTGAATGTGATTTGTTTTCTACAGCCCTGGATACAGCATGTCCACCGCCTACATTCTTTACAGCCTCAAAAGCCGCAACACCTTATGTCAAGCGCAGTAACTTGTGTCGTGACCAGTGTCGATGCTACGGGTGGGGGTGAGGTGAAGGGCATTTATCCGGTCCCCAAACATAGATTTTGCCAGCCATCCCCTTTCACCCATTCATCACAAACACATTCACACACCCTCTCTCACACAAACATTGACTCTGCTTTTGTTTTGTTATTCCCATACACACCCAGCCGATGAACTTATTTAATAAAGAATTATAAGCTCGAAATTCGAATGCAGTTAGCCTACACAGTTTGTGAATCTTACCCTCAAAATATGGGTCATAGGCCCTACCTCATTATTTTCAACGTTCAAAAACTGTGTAAACCTTTAAAAGCCACCAGAATAGTTCGAAAGCACAATTTTTTGTCTGTTTTTTTTTTTTATATGGGAGGAGAGGTCTGGGAGCTTGAGAAAAATTGAATCACCTCACCACCCCCCTCCCCCCAAAAAAAAAAAAAAATAATTTAAAAGAAATAAAGAAATAAATAAAAACAAATAAAACCCTCCAATAAATCTTCAAGGATTGCTCCTGCCTTAAAAATTATTGATATGCACCTCTACCCCAATCCCCCTCCCCCATGGCGAGCGTATCATGTCCCTGAATTGCCCCCCCCCCCCCCCCATGCCAGAATTTCTAGCGCCGCCGCTGGTCAACTTATGTAGTTCACAATTGTGTCAGTTTTTCTTCCAATTGGAGCCTTATTAATTTTGTGATCGTGATGCAACTCAACTATATTGAACAAAATTTTTAAAAATGACAAAATTCAAGTATCTTTCAAAACTTTCCTTCGAAGCTGTTCAAGAGACATTTCTCGGTTCTGGTAATTGTTGCTGGAACCAATAATGTATACCATTTTCCTAAACTCGTTTTAAGAAGGGATATTTTTATACTGTACCAATGACCCAGACATAGCTGGTGCTAACTCTTAAAATATAGGGCCAAACACAAATTTTGCCCCCCAATCCCCAAAATTTGCATCTAAAACTAAAGAAAACATGTCCTGAAAGGCCCTCCACACTTCGCCCCTACTGCGCATGCGCAGTGTCAAGGACGTTCCGAAATTGGCGCCATTTATCATTCTAAGTTTGGCCCTTCATCAGTTAACATCTGACTGATCTTTGTGCTTTTAAATCTCAGTTTAAATGATGCCAGACACATAAATATTAGTGAAATGGTGATTCTAAGGAGGATAGAAAAGGAGGAGAGGAAAAGAATGTGTGACAGAATATTATCAGGGCTGTAACTTAAAATTTTTTAATGAAATTATGTTAAGTTACCTATTTTCAAGGCAGCAGCCATTTTGTTGTCATTCTGATTATTTAGTTACACTGTTTTTTCAAGTGTTTTCCTCTCTCCCTGTCCTTTAAGTTCCCCCTTGCTATTCTCCCATGCTTTTGGCATAGTTTCTGTAATTATTATTACTAAAATTTCTTGGGAGTTTTAGCTGAATAACAGAATGAATTCTGTTCTTTCCCCATGTTTACGTCTTCACCTACGGGTGGTTAGGCGTTGTGTTCTGCATCTACCATCTGATGTTCTGCAGTTTCTTCCCTGGAAGTCTCTGTTTTGCATCAGATAGTGTATTTTTGGTAACTGATTTCGGGCCTGGGTGCCTGGAGTCTTATTTTAGTGTTTTTACACTCATTGTTTACATTTACAACAGCCCTCTGTGTGAGGGGGGGATTTCTAAATAATAATATCTTTATGTTATTTTAATCATAACTAGATACATTATTATTGTTCGTAAGTGTTGAATAAATTGTTTAAAATATTTTTAAAATTTTTGTCCACACTTAGGCTTGGGATCCATTGGGGCTCAACGTTACTTTTCAGAAACTTGGGCTGTTCTGAAAAAATATTTTTTCAAAATATTTTGATTTCAATTATTTTTTCTATATTAATGGATCATATTATTATTATGTATTTTGATTGCCAGGGGTTAGTGCGAGTACCAGGACTTGTTTTCTTTTCTCATTGAAAGGATATTGATCAATTGTTTTAAGAGGAAGTCTTCCTCTGACCTTATTATCATTCTATATGTGGTCAGTGTACTCGCATTAACTCCTGTTCTGTATCGTATGATTTCGATGACAATATGGGAAGCGTATGTCACGGTATGTTGTTGGGGATTTGGACACTCCGGTCCTTTCCCCGCAGGGTCACTCTACTTTATCAATTTCAATTTCAGACGATCAAGATTAGGGTGATGTATCTGTGATGTCTTCCAACAGTGTGCCTCCGTCGTCACAATTAATGAAGGGCTAGCGGAAAAGTGCTCATGTAATACGCCAATTGCCTAAGAGGACCCTAGTAGGTTCGACGGCCTTTGACGTCCGCTAGCTCGCCCGGTGTAGCGTCCATTCACCGAATGGTTCGGCAGCCGGGTTCGTCCGTTGCGGTCTAGAAGGAATTTTGGGGTGATGCGAGCACTATAATATTAACTTAATGCACACCCAGTGACGGCGGATCGGAGGGAGAACGGAGGAAGCCTTTTAGTCCGGTTCATAGCTCGTTCCGGTCCATCCGGACGGCAAGCGAGAGAGGCCCCTCTCTCGTTCAACAACATCTGGCCCCAGATGTTGTGGTACAAATGTGTCGCTAGCGGAGCATACGTCCGTCGCTCGGGACGCTCCGTTGTATAGGCAGTCCGCTGAGACTGCTAAGGCTTCCTCTTCTCGTCAGCGCACACGACCGCACCTTGGCTGCATGACCGCCGATATATTACCAGCTTCGCCGATCAAGGATTCTTCGGCGACCAGGTCACACCATCCGGCAGCCAGGGATTCGAGACCGATGGACTCTGGACGTTCGCATAGGAAAAGTATGCGGGAGCCATCTGATGCGGAGCTGCCCTCGGCGAAGCAGCGATAGACTGCGCCTCCGCAGGTCTCGACGCCGGACATTCTTGTGCACATAGCACAGCTTATCGCAGCATCCCAGCAGCCGACAGAAACGGTGTCGGATCGAGAATTATCCGACAGCGCTGGGTCGGTAGCCGGGGACTCGAGGCCTGCAGACTCCGGACGTTCGCATAGGAAGTGTGCGGGAGTCAACGTACACGGAGCTTCCAGCGGCAATGCATCGTAAGTCCGCTACTGCACAGGCCTCGCGAACGGACGTGCTTTCCTTAATAGCACAGTTTATCGCAGCATCCCAGCATCAACTGAATCTGTCGCATATATTTTATCCGATGATGCTGGGTCGGGACGCTCCGCGGAAGCGGGTACGGACGTCCGAAAGTTTCATCCGGTCCGACGGGATACCGAAAGGGATTCGGAGGATTTCAAGCTTTCCCTTTCGGAACAACATATGCTGCGATGCCGGATAAGAAACTGATAGCGTCGGTGGACTTAGAAATTTTTGGTTCGGTTCAGGGACATCGTCCCTCAGTTCCGACATAGTCCAATAATGTCACACAAACTTTCGAATTATTGAACGACGCTATATATATTATTATTTTATGCTTGCTATCCAAGCATTTCTGGTTTCTTGTTCGAAGAGTTATGGAGATGTCTTTCAAAAGTGTGCCTCTGTCGTCATAGTTAATGAAGAGTTAGCGGCAATAAGTGCTCATGGAATATGTCTATCGCTTACGGAGTGACATTCGCTAGCTCACCCGGTGTAGCATACATTCATCGAATGGTTCGGCTGCCGGGTTCGTCCGTTGCGGTCTAGGAAGGAGATTTGGGTGATGCGAGCACTTTAATTACTTTAGTACTCACCCAGTGACGGCAGATTGAGGACAGATCGGAGGAAGCCAACAACATAGGGGACCGCATGTTGTGGTTCAGATATTTTACATTCGGAGCATATGTCCGTTGCTCGGGACGCTCCGTTATATTGACAGTCCGAGAGACTGTCTTTAATGCTTCCTCATCCTCACAGCAGGGCACACGACCGCACATTGGCTACGTGACCTCGAGTATCCGATCAGTTTCGGCATTCAGTGATTCCACGGCGAATAGGTCGCGCCATCCGGTAGCCAAGGGACACGAGGCCTATACACTCCGTTCGCTCGCATATTGGAAGTATGCACGGGGTAACGATCTCGGAGCTTCCTGCGGCAATGCATCGTAAGACCGCTTCTCCTCAGGCCTCAGTGACAGACGTGCTATCTGAGTTAGCACAGTTGTTTCGCAGCATCCCAGCAATTGACAGTTTCTCGGTCGAATCAGGAATTATCCGACGGCGCTGGGTCGGTGCGGTCCGCGGTTGCATCAGCTACGGACGACCGAACGCTTTATAGGGTCCGACAGGATGGCGAAAGGGATTCGAAAGATTTCGAGTTTTCCCTTTAGTAGTTTCGGAAGATGCCTTTCATATCTTCTGGCATTTCTTCCAGTGATTATTTTTCGGACTTCATTGCTGCGATCTTGGATAAGAGACTTATAGCGTCATTGGACTCGGATTTTTCGATCGGTACAGGGACATTGTCCCTGACTTACCGACGCAGTCCAATATTGTCATTACAACATGTGTTTTATTTTTTCGACGCTATATATTTATATATATATACAAGCCTGCTACTAAGCATGATAGTTTAGTTTCTTGTCCGCGTGGCTCATTTCTGCCATTTTATCATTTTTACAAATAGTTTATTTTGGCAGAGCAGGGCATACCGAGAGTTCATATGCGTCTAGACGGTGTGATTAAAGACTGCATATATTCTTTTTCGCCGTTTATGTCTTTTCCAATTTCAATGTTGGGAACGACATTATGTATAGTAGACTTAACTTAGACGCTTTATTATACGTAATCCGCCTTACTGAGGCGTTATCATTACGTCTTCAAGAAAAGATTTACGGGATATTATTCTCAATGTAATTTCTTTTGAGGGCAGTAGTTTGTTCACGTATAACTCCGCCCTTCAGTGGCTGATTGGAGTTGGTTAGACGTGACGCAGCCCTAGCTACATCCACGCGTGGATAGTAAGGTTAAGAACTCTCTCAGAGTCGCTTCGTTCTCGGAGGAGCTTCTCTTCGACGGCAACTTTCCGGCAATCCATGAATTGCTCGATTTATACATTCTCTTGTCTATCTAGTGTTACAAGAGATTCAGACTGGGGCAAACATTCGGTGGTTGACTCAGAGAGTGCCGCCGCAGTTGCCGGACCCGAGTGTGGCTGTTATGACGGTTGCCAGTCAAACAGATTGGGATATATACTGATCCCTACGGATTCGAAGTGCCAGGGTCTTTGGGTTCCGCAGTCTTTTAGCTATCAGTTTAACTTCCGCGGAATAATGTTTTTTAGGCTTGCTTTATGTCATTGCATGAACATTATTCAGAAACGCATGCCCAAATTCCTGTCCTTTAATTCGACAGTAGTGGCGTATCTCCGGAACCAGGGAGGCACTCTTTCGTTTCCGTTATTCAATTTAATGGAAAGAATCCGTCTGTTGGTTATAGTACACCAAGTTCAGTTTTGGTCCGTCATATTCTGGGTCGTCTGATTGTTTTATCGGACTCCCGTTCTCTTACGGGTCGCTTGTTGCTGTCAGAATGGACTCTCAACAAACAAGTATTCAATCAGATTTGCTATCTATGGGAGCGCCCAATGATGTTTTATTTATGACACAGCTTGCTAATCATTTGCAGACGTATGTGTTGGCTTGTCCAGATCTCTGAGCTAATACTGTTAACGCTCTATTGATCTATAGGACGGAATGATAGGATACGCGTATCCTCCGGCGCTGTTGTTTTAGCAGGTATTGCTAAGATAAACAACCACAATATATTTCTGTTGATAGCATCTCTATCTTCACAGAGATCATGAGTAATTTACTCTCTTTTCTACTGTGGATCTTAACGTGAAATCTTCCTCTATGTGAGGATCTTTTTTCACTGGGTAAATCGTGTCATCTTTATCACAACCAGCAAGGTCGCAACCTTCATGTATTCCGTTGTGTGGTCTGTATTGCATTCTAAGCACTGTACTGGACGAGCTTTGGACGCGATTTCTTACTATAGGAGATCCTCTTCTTCGCTATTCTATGCGACTAAAGTGGAGGCTCTTCCGTCGTGGTGTAGGGATCATTATGTTCATATTGTTGATCCCTCCATACTACTCATTGCTATTTTTTAGTATACTTGTTTCACAAGATCTACTGCAGCCTGTTATTATTTAGGTTATAGGTTTATGTTACCTCATACCTATGCACTCTACGATAGTTTACAATTGAGTCTTTTGTCTCTTTATCTAAGTCAGTTAGTAACTTTTTGATAAATAGACTTAGAATCTTTAGATTAAATTCCTATACGGATTTTAACTTCGGTTCTTATTTAGCTAAGTAATCATTTGAGCCTCTGGAAACAGTAGTTTTCAAATTCTGACCTTTTAGACAGTAATTCTGTTGGTTTCTCTTTTACTGTAGAGTCAGTGAGTTTCATGCACTATCGATGGATGATTTTCACTTTCATAGTTTCGGAATCAATACTTCCGTTACTATTTAGGTTGGATTGTTGCATAAGAGTTAGGCTCCTATTATCCGGAACCTATTATTTTAAGGTCCTTCCGTCTTCGTATGGGCATAGGCCTTTACTCTTTCCGGGTACAGTTTATGTATTTATAAACAGATTTCTGTTTATTACAAGGGCGTAAGCTTCTTCTGTCTTTGATGTCTAGTAGAAGGACGTTACGCTCCTTTTTATTGTTAATGGATTCTATTAACTAGCGTACTGCTTATGGTATATCATTGACTTAGCAGTTGTGCTTAAGATTTCGGCTCATGAAGTAAGAGTTCTTCTACTTCTTGGGCTTACATTAATAGTGTTGCTATTATAGATTTTTGAAGGCTGCTCATTGCGCTCAGCCATCCACATTCATGAATTTTATCTCAGAAATATCGAGTCCATTTCTGGAGGCCTCTATTGTTAGGTCTATTATCTACTGCTCAGAATGTCATTCACTTAACAGTTGCTACTATAGCTAGGTAGGCTGTCTGTTTCGGCAGTGTCTCCGTTCGGCTGCCCTCTTCGCTCTGGGCTATTTGACCCAGGGCAAGAAAAAGGGGGGGGGGGGAGGGTGTTCCCTTGGGTCACCTGTTTTTACTATGAAAACAAGGGGATACCTCCTCCGGAGTTAGTAATTCTGAGCTGTTATTGGGATGGTTGTTTAGTGAGAAGTTTAAGTTTATAAAATTCATTCAAGTCTTAGTTTTTAAAGTATAGCTTTTGAATATTGCATATGTCAACGGACATGATTATGCAATTCTCAGACACTTTTAGGAGTATAAGAGTCTCTATTCTCTAGACTTACTTTATTATTGGCTTACTTTAAAAATTATTAGTATAAGGATTATTGGATATTAATAGAGTACATGGATGTATGAAGCTCAATTTTTGGAAGGTGTTGTATCTTTCTAATTTATCATAAATAAGAAAGATACATGTAAGGCCTATTACTTCTTTTCCCTACAGGGGATGACTCTATTTTATTTTATTGAGCGTATTCCATTTTGCTCTATGTCCTTGGCCCTCCAGCCTTTTTACTATTCAGCTATGTCTGGGTCATTGGTACAGTATAAAAATGTTAAAAAATTTATAGTAATTTATATATTTTTTATACTTACCAATGACCCAGACGGGGATGGCCCTCCCAGGAGTTGGGAACTCTTGCCTCCCCGCTGAGTACATAGCGCTTACCAGGCACTGGTTATTAGAATGATAAATGGCGCCAATTTCGGAACGTCCTTGACACTGCGCATGCGCAGTAGGGGCGAAGTGTGGAGGGCCTTTCAGGACATGTTTTCTGTAGTTTTAGATGCAAATTTTGGGGATTGGGGGGCAAAATTTGTGTTTGGCCCTATATCTTAAGAGTTAGCACCAGCTATGTCTGGGTCATTGGTAAGTATAAAAAATATAGAAATTACTATAAATTTTGTAACTTTCGTTTCAAAGAAGTAGAAAGTTAAAAAAGACCTTCAATTTTTTTTCCAGTCCTCATAGGAGGCAGGGGGAGCGGGGGGGGGGGGGGGGGGGGGGGGGCGTCAGCTGTGAACAAAAATACAAGAGGCCAAAAATTTAGCCCCTGGAATAACCTCTGGTGGGGTCAGAAAAACATTTGCAAGAAACTAAGCCCCGTGGGGTGCGCCTCCCCCCTCCCCCCCCCCTTCCGAAGCCGAACCATTTTTTTCAAATCCACTTTTTCAACATTTATTTCGCTGATAAAAAGATCATTGAGCATTGTTATATCTTTGGTGGTCACTTAAGAACATGATAGGTAAAATATATAGGTTTTATTTGCTTTGAAAGTTACTTCTTCTGTTTTCATATTTCTCATCAAAATTGGATTTTTGCACACACACACCGAGGTACCCCATTGTTTGTCCTTTGTGTGGACTAACGGTTTCTACCTCGTTTTGCCGGTACAGTTCTGGGAAAACAACCGAGGTAAAGGGTTTCTTTTGTCTTTTGTACCTCGGTAAGGCGAAACACGCAAACTCTTTTGTCTAGTTACCTCGTCAAGTTGGTAAGACAAATGCACACACACACACACACACACACACACACACACACACACACACACACACACACACACACACACACACACACACACACACACACACACACACACACACACACAGAGTCTTGTCTACCCTACATACCGAGGTACCCCATTGTTTGTCCTTTGTGTGGACTAACGGTTTCTACCTCGTTTTGCCGGTACAGTTCTGGGAAAACAACCGAGGTAAAGGGTTTCTTTTGTCTTTTGTACCCCGGTAAGGCGAAACACGCAAACTCTTTTGTCTAATTACCTCGTCAAGTTGGTAAGACAAACCCACACACATACACACACCACACACCACAAACACACACACACACACACACACACACACACACACACACACACACACACACACACACACACACACACACACACACACAAAAATGGCTCAAATTTTGTTTTTAGGTAGTCCACGGGCGTAATGTTGCTTTTTCGGCCTTGTGTATATTTTTTACAGCTGACCTCCCACTATTCGTCATGAACTGAAGTCCCTTGGTGACAATTGAGTTCTTTTTTCTGATGAAACATGAAAGAATAATATTGTTCGAATGATTGTTTGGGTGGAAAGGTAGGCTGCATGTAGGCCTGAAATAATTAGATGATGTAATTTCACTGCGGCATAATGCCAATATCACAAACACGCATACACAACAACACATGATGACTTAACTCCATTGGACCACGAGAACCGCCAATATTATGTACGATCACTGGTTGAACCACCTAAATTTAAACTAAGTAAAGGCAAAGGTAACAGCCGCCTAACAGATGTGGGATTAGGAACTAATGTGGTTAACCTGTCTGGCACCAATGACCTAACAACCCAAGAGAAATCTCTTTTAGATCGCGGTTTAACTTTTGTACCAGCACCAAAGCCTAAAACTGATAACCAAACAAATTTACCATCATACAACTGTAATTTTCTTAGGCAAATGAAATTAGCAGACCGCTTTAGAAACTCCAGCGGTCGGAAACTTCCTTTTACAGAATCATCTGGTTGGTCACCTCCAGATAGTGAAGTAGATCCCGAAATTATTGAGGCTAGCAAACGAATCATCCAAAAGGTGTTCAGAATGAACATACTCTCCGATAAAGACAATTTAACAGCTGGTGAACGGAGAGCCCTCACGAAACTTCGAAAAAATAAGAAATTAGTAATTAAACCAGCCGACAAAGGTGGGTCGGTAGTTGTTCTATCTCGGGATAATTATATAAAGGAAGCCATGAGACAACTCAGCAATACTAAACATTATAAGAAAATAGATTCACTTATTTGGCCGAGTAATATCGAAAAATTCAATAAGATCTTAAAATTTCTCCTCGACGAAGGTCACATTACCAAAAAACAAATGAAATATTTAACAGCTAAGCTCAGTGCTCAAACAAGACAATTTTATATCCTACCAAAGATCCACAAGGACCGTTCTTCATGGACGGATGACTTAACTCCACCCGGGAGGCCAATTGTATCAGATTGTAATTCGGAATCTTATGCGATCTCGGAATTAATTGATTATCATCTTAAACCTATAGCAAATAGACATCCGAGTTATCTAAAAAACACACAGGATTTCCTGTCACAAATTTCGAAATTGAAAATATCAAAAAATGCAATTCTGGCTACTTTGGATATCGACAGTATGTATACGAACATTGATATTGATAAAGGTGTTAAATCAGTTAAAAATGCATTTGAAAAATATCCGGATGCGAAACGCCCGGATGAACAAATTTTGGATCTTTTAGAGCTGAGCTTAAAAGGTAATGACTTTCAATTCAATGGAGAATATTTTCTACAAATAATGGGTTGTCCTATGGGTAAAAGATTCAGTCCTAATTTTGCAAGCATTTATGTAGCGGAATGGGAGGAAAATGCCTTAAGCAAATGTGCAAAGCATCCTCTCGTATATCTCAGATATTTAGATGACATTTTTATTATTTGGGAACATTCAAAAGAAGATTTTGATGAATTTTTAGAAATTTTGAACAATCACGATCCAAATATTAAATTGAAAGCTACTATCAGTGAAAATTCTGTTGATTTTCTCGATGTGACCGTGTATAAAGGCAAGCAATTTCAGGCGTCCGGTCATTTAGATTATAAAGTATATTTTAAACCAACTGATTCACATCAATTGTTGCACACAAAATCATTTCATCCTCAACATACATTTAAAGGTATCATCAAATCACAACTCATTCGTTTCCACCGCAATTCAAGTGATAAGGTAAATTTCAATGAGGCTTGTTCGACTCTATTTGGCGCCCTCAGATCGAGAGGGTACTCGCTGCGCCTTTTGCGTAGCCTGAAATCCCAAACCCTGAAAAAGCTCGAAAGTCCAGCTGAAACTACCGACTTCGAACCACTGAAGATTGAACACAACAGACCGTTGCCAAATAGTAGTGGCGCAGTATTTAATTGCAAAAAGCCTCGTTGTAGACTGCATACTTTTATGCCTGATCAAAAAGAGGAATTTTCCTCCGAACAAACGAAAAATCATTATCAGATCCGTAACCCCCTCCATTGTGATTCACCAAACATTATTTACCTTATCACTTGTAAGCGATGTCGGAAACAGTATGTTGGTCAAAGTCAAAATCCTTTCCGAGAACGTGCTACTAGACACAAACAGGATATAAAACATAATGCTGATGCCCCAGTAGCACAACATTTTAACCTTCCTGGCCATTCTTTGGACGATTTCGAAATCCATCCTATTGAACAACCACCAATTAAAGACACATTAGAAGAAACGGATGAATTTAGAAAAAAACGTGAAGCTTTTTGGATCAATACGCTTCAAACCCTCTGGCCATTTGGTATGAACATATCAGAGGGCGAATGCGAAAGGAGGTCCATCATTCCTTTCACTTTAACATACAACAGAATGAATATCGAAATAGCAAAAATATTAAAAGATGAATTCAATTTTACCAATGCTAAATTAAATGAACCTTTGAATCTTCGACCAGTCATCGCCTATAAGAAAAACAAAAGCTTGCGTAACATCCTTGTAAGGACTAAATTAGAGCCCATCGATGAATAACATCAATTTTTGCCAGTCAGTTTAACCAGTTCCTAAGCTCATCACTTAGTTGAAATCAATTTTATGTACTTTTTTGTCATGTTTGAAACCAATCAGGGTTCAGTAAATGAAAACAATTTTTCGGCGGCATATTAAAAGAAAAAAACGTTTCAGTAGGAAATGTCTGTGCCAGTGCGATTTTTTAACCCCAAACACACACACACACACACACACACACACACACACACACACACCACACACACACACAAAAAAATGGCTCAAATTTTGTTTTTAGGTAGTCCACGGGCGTAATGTTGCTTTTTCGGCCTCGTGTATATTTTTTACAGCTGACCTCCCACTATTCGTCATGAACTGAAGTCCTTTGGTGACAATTGAGTTCTTTTTTCTGATGAAACATGAAAGAATAATATTGTTCGAATGATTGTTTGGGTGGAAAGGTAGGCTGCATGTAGGCCTGAAATAATTAGATGATGTAATTTCACTGCGGCATAATGCCAATATCACAAACACGCATACACAACAACACATGATGACTTAACTCCACCCGGGAGGCCAGTTGTATCAGATTGTAATTCGGAATCTTATGTGATCTCGGAATTAATTGATTATCATCTGAAACCTATAGCAAATAGACATCCGATCTATCTAAAAAATACACAGTATTTCCTGTCAAAAATTTTGAAATTGAAAATATCGAAAAATGCAATTCTGGCTACTTTGGATATCGACAGTATGTATACGAACATTGATATTGATAAAGGTGTTAAAACAGTTAAAAATGCATTTGAAAAATATCCGGATGCGAAATGCCCGGATGAACAAATTTTGGATCTTTTAGAGCTGAGCTTAAAAGGTAATGACTTTCAGTTCAATGGAGAATATTTTCTACAAATAATGGGATGTCCTGTGGGTAAAAGATTCAGTCCTAATTTTGCAAGCATTTATGTAGCGGAATGGGAGTAAAATGCCTTAAGCAAATGTGCAAAGCATCCTCTCGTATATCTCAGGTATTTAGATGACAGTTTTATTATTTGGGAACATTCAAAAGAAGATTTTGATGAATTTTTAGAAATTTTGAACAATCACGATCCAAATATTAAATTGAAAGCTACTATCAGTGAAAATTCTGTTGATTTTCTCGATGTGACCGTGTATAAAGGCAAGCAATTTCAGGCGTCCGGTCATTTAGATTATAAAGTATATTTTAAACCAACTGATTCACATCAATTGTTGCACACAAAATCATTTCATCCTAAACATACATTTAAAGGTATCATCAAATCACAGCTCATTCGTTTCCACTGCAATTCAAGTGATAAGGTAAATTTCAATGAGGCTTGTTCTACTCTATTTGGCGCTCTCAGATCGAGAGGGTACTCGCTGCGCCTTTTGCGTAGCCTGAAATCCCAAACCCTGAAAAAGCTCGAAAGTCCAGCTGAAACTACCGATTTCGAACCACTGAAGATTGAACACAACAGACCGTTGCAAAATGGTAGTGGCACGGTATTTAATTGCAAAAAGCCTCGTTGTAGACTGCATACTTTTATGCCTGACCAGAAAGAGGAATTTTCCTCCGAACAAACGAAAAATCATTATCAGATCCGTAACCCCCTCCATTGTGATTCTCCAAACATTATTTACCTTATCTCTTGTAAGCGATGTCGGAAACAGTATGTTGGTCAAAGTCAAAATCCTTTCCGGGAACGTGCTACTAGACACAAACAGGATATAAAACATAATGCTGATGCCCCAGTAACACAACATTTTAACCTTCCTGGCCATTCTTTGGACGATTTCGAAATCCATCCTATTGAACAACCACCAATTAAAGACACATTAGAAGAAATGGATGAATTTAGAAAAAAACGTGAAGCTTTTTGGATCAGTACTCTTCAAACCCTCTGGCCATTTGGTATGAACATATCAGAGGGCGAATGCGAAAGGAGGTCCATCATTCCTTTCACTTTAACGTACAACAGAATGAATATCGAAATAGCAAAAATGTTAAAAGATGAATTCAATTTTACCAATGCTAAATTAAATGAACCTTTGAATCTTCGACCTGTCATCGCCTATGAGAAAAACAAAAGCTTGCGTAACATCCTTGTAAGGACTAAATTAGAGCCCATCAATGAATAACATCAATTTTTGCCAGTCAGTTTAACCAGTTTCTAAGCTCATCATTTAGTTTAAATCAATTTTATGTACTTTTTTGTCAGGTTTGAAACCAATCAGGGTTCAGTAAATGAAAACAATTTTTCGGCAGCATATTAAAAGAAAAAAACGTTTCAGTAGGAAATGTCTGTGCCAGTGCGATTTTTTAACCTCAAACACACACAGGCGAGTGCCAGAGTTCATATATGCCCCAAAACAAAATAGGTTCCAATTTCAATCATGTGTATGTATTTCCTAAATAAAATTATTATCTATTTATTTATATATTTATTTATTGATTATTTTTAATTATTTTTAATTTTTATTATTTTTTTTATTAATTTTTATTTATTTATTTATTTATTTATTTATTTGGTTGATTCATTTATTTAAATTATTATTATTTTTATTTTTAATTTTTCATACCTTTCACACAATGTAGAGGTTCAGAAGGTAAAACATACAATTTCTACGTGGTGTAAAATATTTTCCGTCATAAACCTCCATCGGGGGATATTCATTCCAACTAATAACATTCGTGAGGCATCATGATCTTTGGCGTTATTTTTTCTTTTATTTCTTTAGTCTCAATATATTTTATCAAACCATTTTTTCATATTATTTTCACATACTTCTGAAGCCAGTAAAGCAAACCGCTCCCGATTGATTTTACTTAAATCAAAGCCAACCAATAGGGCTTCATGGGGTCAGTAAAGCAAACCACTCACTGACTGATTAAAATTCAATGGAAGCCAATCAATAGGGCTTCATCTAATTTGTTTGGACGACACAAACTGAGTTGTGAAAAACAAACTTGGGACATCTCAGATTGAAAAGAATTAATTAGATGAGTGACATTTGTCAGCTTGTTACCGAGTTTAATTATGTACTGAGCTGTGAAAAACACCCCCAGCCCACATATGGATATATACCATGCATGCCCTCCCAAAGTTGGAATCATTTTCCTCAAAGTCTCTGAAAAAGCCAATCCAAGCGAAACGCGTCGAGACAGATGGATTATTTTCTACCTTTGCTGAAGACTACAACCAATCCAGGTATCTTCTCTAATAGGTAATATCTAGATTTCATTTAATTTATTTCATTTCTTCATTTTAATTTCGTTTTAAATTCATCTACCTATTCTTCAAATGGCTCAAAAAAGACAGAAGCATCAGGGAAAGAGAGTTGCCCAGTCTGGAAGAGGCCAGGAACAATCGTTCCAGGCCTATTCTAGATTGGTCAAGGCTCTTTTCCAGGTGATTCAGTGTATGCACCATATTGGGCTCCTAGAGCAGCATTTGGCCAACCGGGATTTCCCGAAACAGTTGGAGAAGAAAGTAGATGAGTTAGGTGGCTTTCTAAAGCCGGCTCTTCCCACCCCACACATTTTTTCTGTTTTTCAACAGATTAGTGTGGGATGGGCCAACCAAACGTTAAATGCTTTAGTTGAGCATTACAAGATAAATTTAAACCAATTGAAGTCTAAAACAACTTTGGCTATGCGACCACCTCCTGGACTCGAAAAAATAGACTTCAACAGCGCTTCGGCGCGTGCCTTGATCTGGGCTCAAAAAAACTTTAAAAATAAGTTGACAGATAAGACGATTTCGGTGTGGTTCAACCAGGTATATCGTACTCAGAGAAAGTCAAATCACTGAGCCGCAACTCGGGCTGCTCATTTAATTCTAAATTCTCCCAGTTTCGGCATAAAAGCGGAGTTAATTTTGACAAAAGGAATTGGCGCCTCCCCGATGTTTGTATAAACATCCTTATGATTGGAAGTTCAAATTTAGGACGCATTGATCGAAATCCCCATCCGGACATCCAGGTGGAGTGTTACCCCGGCGCCAAATTCAATCATCTGCGCTCTATGTTTAAAGGGCACAGGAGCCAGTCCAGTCCCCAAAAAATATTATTAAATATTGGCGTGAATTCTCGAAACGATAATTCTGATCTCGTAGTTAAGCAGTTGCGGAATATGCTTAGCAATATCAGGGTCAAGTTTAGATTAGCAAAAATTTATTTCGCTGAACTAAACTTTTCGCAAAAACTCCCTCAGACTGAGAGGAGAACCTTGAGCATCATCAACGAAACCATTCGGAAAGTGAAGGACGTTAACGTTATACCTAAAATTGATGACGCGAAGTTTGATGTTGCTCAGGATTTAATCCATTGGACCACAAGAACCGCCAATATTATGTACGATCACTGGTTGAACCACTTAAATTTAAACTAAGTAAAGGCAAAGGTAACAGCCGCCTAACAGATGTGGGATTAGGAACTAATGTGGTTAACCTGTCTGGCACCAATGACCTAACAACCCAAGATAAATCTCTTTTAGATCGCGGTTTAACTTTTGTACCAGCACCAAAGCCTAAAACTGATAACCAAACAAATTTACCATCATACAACTGTAATTTTCTTAGGCAAATGAAACTAGCCGACCGCTTTAGAAACTCCAGCGGTCGGAAACTTCCTTTTACAGAATCATCTGGTTGGTCACCTCCAGATAGTGAAGTAGATCCCGAAATTATTGAGGCTAGCAAACAAATCATCCAAAAGGTGTTCAGCATGAACATACTCTCCGATAAAGACAATTTAATAGCTGGTGAACGGAGAGCCCTCACGAAACTTCGAAAAAATAAGAAATTAGTAATTAAACCAGCCGACAAAGGTGGGTTGGTAGTTGTTCTATCTCGGGATAATTATATAAAGGAAGCCATGAGACAACTCAGCAATACTAAACATTATAAGAAAATAGATTCACTTATTTGGCCTAGTAATATCGAAAAATTCAATAAGATCTTAAAATTTCTCCTCGATGAAGGTCACATTACCAAAAAACAATTGAAATATTTAACAGCTAAGCTCAGTGCTCAAACAAGACAATTTTATATCCTACCAAAGATCCACAAGGATCGTTCTTCATGGACGGATGACTTAACTCCACCCGGGAGACCAATTGTATCAGATTGTAATTCGGAATCTTATGCGATCTCGGAATTAATTGATTATCATCTGAAACCTATAGCAAATAGACATCCGAGCTATCTAAAAAATACACAGGATTTCCTGTCAAAAATTTTGAAATTGAAAATATCGAAAAATGCAATTCTGGCTACTTTGGATATCGACAGTATGTATACGAACATTGATATTGATAAAGGTGTTAAATCAGTTAAAAATGCATTTGAAAAATATCCGGATGCGAAATGCCCGGATGAACAAATTTTGGATCTTTTAGAGCTGAGCTTAAAAGGTAATGACTTTCAATTCAATGGAGAATATTTTCTACAAATAATGGGTTGTCCTGTGGGTAAAAGATTCAGTCCTAATTTTGCAAGCATTTATGTAGCGGAATGGGAGGAAAATGCCTTAAGCAAATGTGCAAAGCATCCTCTCGTATATCTCAGATATTTAGATGACATTTTTATTATTTGGGAACATTCAAAAGAAGATTCTGATGAATTTTTAGAAATTTTGAACAATCACGATCCAAATATTAAATTGAAATTTAGATTATAAAGTATATTTTAAACCAACTGATTCACATCAATTGTTGCACACAAAATCATTTCATCCTAAACCTACATTTAAAGGTATCATCAAATCGCAGCTCATTCGTTTCCACCGCAATTCAAGTGATAAGGTAAATTTCAATGAGGCTTGTTCTACTCTATTTGGTGCCCTCAGATCGAGAGGGTACTCGCTGCGCCTTTTGCGTAGCCTGAAATCCCAAACCCTGAGAAAGCTCGAAAGTCCAGCTGAAACTACCGATTTCGAACCACTGAAGATTGAACACAACAGACCGTTGCAAAATGGTAGTGGGGGGAGGTTGCGAGGGGTGGGGGGGGGGGGGGGTTGTAAAAAATAATACACTAGGTCCAAAAAGCAATGTTCTGCCTTGGACTATCCAGAAAAACAATCTGGACATAAAAAATTGTCTTCTTTTTTTTTGGGGGGGGGGGGGGGGGGGGCAATTTTTTTTTCAATCTTGATGTACGATAACCTTTAAAAAAATATCTTTCAAGGAAAATGTTCTTAACTGACCACTAATGACATGCATGACAATGCTCAAAAGTCTTCTATTACTGAATGTAAAAAAAGTTGATTTGAAAAACATGCTTCGGCCTCGGCGGACCCCCTCTCCCTGGGACCCTGTGCCTTGCAGTTTTTATCCACCCACCTCCCCCAACAAATCGTGTTTTTATTTATTTTTTACAACTGATCTACCCCTCCCTCCCTCCATCCCAACCCTGGGAATACCGAGAGACAAAAACAAAAACAATACTTACCAAGTTATCGTGTATAATAACTTATTTTGCCCAGTATTGTTTTTGTTTGCTTGTTTAGGTTTTTTGCGTGTCTTGTTCACTGATCCCTTTTCTTCTGGAACTAGCGAGTGGTGGTTGGGAATGGGAGTTGTCTTGAAAAACTAAAGACTACAGGCGGAAGTAGATAACTCGAAATCGGATGATTCGAATATATGAGATAACACGAAGTTGGCTATCGGTCCTAGCAATCAGGGACTATATATAGCTCATAACATCCAGATCCCGAAGTGGGCTGGCCGACGGGTGGCTTAATTGGGGTTTTGTGGGGAAGGGGGGGGGGGGTGTTACCCCAGGTAATTTTGATTTGAATAAAGGGAAAAAAGACCTATGTGTGGCCTATAACTTCCTCTCCCAACAAAAGGAGTAAAACTTCTGACAGTATATATCAGTCACCTTTTTAGGTTTCTTGTACAGAAGTCTCATACGGACCATTAGCTGAACCTAACTTTGATTTAAATACAATTTGCGATTCATGTATTTATTTATTTGGTGCCAGCATCAAGGCTATATCATGACTCAACATAACTATAAAGTCAAGTCTTGCCAATCATTTATGCCTATGTTTCCCACTTACCGAGGGATGGCACCCAGCGGCGTTGGTTACCAAGTCCTATTTTATCAATGGAGACAGGTGGAGGAGAACAATCTACATCAGCGGACATACATACTTTTATATCGTGGGCGTCCTACGGGAAGAAATTTTGAGATTGATACACATACCACAACATGCGGCCAAACACACTGAGCTTGATAACCCCTCCCGGCAAAGATTGAGACAAATGACACTCAGACAACTGTCGAAGGAAACTCACATAGGTCTTGGCTGAATCTACATTTGATTTCACGACATTTTAAAATTGAAATTGTTCATTTGGATGTCCTGCTCCATGAATTATTTTGGGCCTACATGTTCAGACCCAAACGTGTTTCAATGTTATGTTTAAAATCGATTTTAGAGTTATGCTTTACCACAACTAAATGCGTTTAGAAATTCCACACAAATTTGTGTTTTGGAGCAACTGAACATCTTAACACGTTCCTGAATGGGACACAAACTGACGAGAAAAAACACTTTTGTACGTAATCCTTGCACTTCAGAGGTGCTAAGAAATTGAATACGAGATTTTGTAAGCATTTTGGTGTTTAAATTACAAACCGAAATATGTGCTTTGCATAAATGACACTCAGAAATCATGTCTTTGTCTTGTGAATATCAGTTAATCTAAAACTTGTTAGGGGACAAAAAATAGGAGAAAAAAAACAATTTAAAATTAATGGGCAACACATTAATATTTAGCAAAAAACAAACAAAAACCCAGCCTGTATTTGTTTAATAATTTTAATAGTGGTCTCAGAATAGGCCTATGCGCATGTACATGAGGGAGTGGGGGGGGGGGGGGGGATAAATACTCACTGGCGTAGCCAGGATTTTTAATTAGGGATGGCAAAATATACGAATGAATGTATGTATAGTATGCTAGGGCGGTACATTTAGATAATTCTATATGCAGAGCTGTGCAAATGGAAGACATAAGAGTCACTGGTACTGCATAGAGAATAATAAAATTTTACTACAAAATTATCAGGGTGAATTTTAATGCAGTAGTGTTGTATGTGAATCCATCAATGAATAAATCATAAGAATTGTTTTCCTGAAGTCGTCACTAAGTGGGACAGGATATGTTATAGGAATACATCATTAAATCACCCACAGAGTGGAGATTCCACCCGAGCAATAATTAAATATTTATTGCGAAGCATAACCATAACTGGAGGTCCATTAGCTGAAACATTGCTTGTGTTTTTTTGTCAATATGTACAGAATTTGAAAGTGATATTTTGGGTGATAACTCCAATATGCGGGTGATTCAGTTACAATCCACTATCCATGTACTGTAGTTCTCTCGAGAAAAAATTGTCATCCATGCTCTGATGCCTTTGCGACGTTATGCACGTTGGCCCATATTATTGGAGATAGCTCTGTAAAATTTCTGTTGGTCCCGTTTCTTCTTCTGCTTTTTAGCTCACCTGAGCGAAGCTCAAGGGGAGCTTAACTAATCACTTTCTGTCCGTCGTCCGGCGTCCGTCGTCCGTCGTCCGGCGTCCGCCGTCGTCCGTCCGGCGTTAACTTTACATTATCGACTTCTCCTCCTAAACCACTAGCCCAATTTTATTCAAATGTTGGCTAAATGTTTATTACCTAATGCCAATTCAGATTTGTTCAAATGAAGTTGCCCCTCCTCCTGGGTGGTGCCACACCCCCAAGGGGCACCAAAATCTTTGTAAATCTTCTTCTCATGAACCAGCAGTAGCAGAGACTTGATATTTGGTGTGCAGCTTCCTTTTGAGGTGTAGACTCAGATTTGTTCAAGAGAAGTTTGTGGGGCTATACTTGACGTTGTTATGAGAGGGGCAAAATTTTTTGCCCCGCCCAAAATTTCTATTTTCCAAACCGAGAGGCTGATTTGAACCAAATTTTATGTGAGGGCTTATTGGGTCATGAGTACTTGATTTATGCAAAAAAAAATTTTCCCGCAGCCCCGTGGGAACCACAGGAGCTAAAAATAGAAAAAATTTAAAACGCCCATATCTCCAAAACTGCACGGCACTGAGAATTTTTATTTGGTGTGCAGCTTCCTTAGGACCAACAGAACGGATTGGTAAAAAAAAATTGCCATCGGTTTTATCATAGGGTACAGTTTCGGGACTTTGATGGGAAAAACATTAAAAAATCTTCTTCTCCAGATCCAGCAGGCAGAATCTTTTGATATTTGGTATGCAACATTGTAGGGTGGATCTGATTCAAGTTTGTTCAAATCGGCCCCCTGGGTTCATATTTGGGCTCAGTATAGGAGCCCGATTTCGAACTTAGTGCATTTCAGGCAAATTTCTTAAAAAATCTTCTTCTCCAGATCCAGCAGGCAGAATCTTTTGATATTTGGTATGCAACATTGTGGGGTGGATCTGATTCAAGTTTGTTCAAATCGGCCCCCTGGGTTTATATTTGGGTTCAGTATAGGAGCCCAAATTTGAACTTACTGCATTTCAGGCAAATTTCTTTGAAAATCTTCTTCTCCAGATCCAGCAGGCAGAATCTTTTGATATTTGGTATGCAACATTGTAGGGTGGATCTGATTCAAGTTTGTTCAAATCGGCTCCCTAGATTCATATTTGGGCTCACTATAGGAGCTCGAATTCGAATTTAGTGCATTTCAGGCAAATTTCTTCAAAAATCTTCTTCTCCAGATCCAGCAGGCAGAATCTTTTGATATTTGGTATGCAATGTTGCGGGGTAGATCTGATTCAAGTTTGTTCAAATCGGCCCCCTGGATACATATTTGGGCTTACTATAGAAGCCCGAATTCGAACTTAGTGCATTTCAGGCAAATTTCTTAAAAAATCTTCTTCTCCAGATCCAGCTGGCAGAATCTTTTCATATTTGGTAAGCAACATTGTGGGGTGGATCTGATTCAAGATTGTTCAAATCGGCCCCCTGGGTTAATATTTGGGCTCAGTATAGGAGCCCGATTTCGAACTTAGTGCATTTCAGGCAAATTTCTTAAAAAATCTTCTTCTCCAGATCCAGCAGGCAGAATCTTTTGATATTTGGTATGCAACATTGTAGGGTGGATCTGATTCAAGTTTGTTCAAATCGGCCCCCTGGGTTAATATTTGGGCTCAGTATAGGAGCCCGATTTCGAACTTAGTGCATTTAGGCAAATTTCTTAAAAAATCTTCTTCTCCAGATCCAGAAGGCAGAATCTTTTGATATTTGGTATGCAACATTGTGGGGTGGATCTGATTCAAGTTTGTTCAAATCGGCTTCCTAGATTCATATTTGGGCTCACTATAGAAGCTCGAATTTGAACTTAGTGCATTTCATGCAAATTTCTTAAAAAATCTTCTTCTCCAGATCCAGCAGGCAGAATCTTTTCATATTTGGTAAGCAACATTGTGGGGTGGATCTGATTCAAGTTTGTTCAAATCGGCCCCCTGGGTTTATATTTGGGCTCAGTATAGGAGCCCAAATTTGAACTTAGTGCATTTCAAGCAAATTTATTAAAAAATCTTCTTCTCCAGATCCAGCAGGCAGAATCTTTTGATATTTGGTATGCAACATTGTGGGGTGGATCTGATTCAAGTTTGTTCAAATCGGCTTCCTAGATTCATATTTGGGCTCACTATAGAAGCTCGAATTCGAACTTAGTGCATTTCAGGCAAATTTCTTAAAAAATCATCTTCTCCAGATCCAGCAGGCAGAATCTTTTGATATTTGGTATGCAACATTGCGGGGTGGATCTGATTCAAGTTTGTTCAAATCAGCCACCTGGATTCATATTTGGGCTCACTATAGAAGCTCGAATTCAAACTTAGTGCATTTCGGGCAAATTTCTTCAAAAATCTTCTTCTCCAGATCCAGCAGGCAGAATCTTTTGATATTTGGTATGCAACATTGCGGGGTGGATCTGATTCAAGTTTGTTCAAATCGGCCCCCTGGATTCATATTTGGGCTTAATATAGAAGCCCGAATTCGCACTTAGTGCATTTCAGGCAAATTTCTTCAAAAATCTTCTTCTCCAGATCCAGCAGGCAGAATCTTTTGATATTTGGTATGCAACATTGCGGGGTGGATCTGATTCAAGTTTGTTCAAATCGGCCCCCTGGATTCATATTTGGGCTTAATATAGAAGCCCGAATTCGCACTTAGTGCATTTCGGGCAAATTTATTAAAAAATCTTCTTCTCCAGATCCAGCAGGCAGAATCTTTTGATATTTGGTATGCAACATTGTGGGGTGGATCTGATTCAAGTTTGTTCAAATCGGCTTCCTAGTTTCATATTTGGGCTCACTATAGAAGCTTGAATTCGAACTTAGTGCATTTCAGGCAAATTTCTTAAAAAATCTTCTTCTCCAGATCCAGCTTCAGAATCTTTTCATATTTGGTAAGCAACATTGTGGGGTGGATCTGATTCAAGTTTGTTCAAATCGGCCCCCTGGGTTTATATTTGGGCTCCGTATAGGAGCCCAAATTTTAACTTAGTGCGTTTCAGGCATATTTCTTAAAAAATCTTCTTCTCCAGATCCAGCAGGCAGAATCTTTTGATATTTGGTATGCAACATTGTAGGGTGGATCTGATTGTGATTCATGAACGTATTTATTTGTAAAGTTGATAGAATCTTAGACAAAATTTGCAGAAAAGATCTACTATAGAAGGGGTGGTATCCAGGGTGAACCGTTTACCCAAATCTAGCAGTACTAATGCATTATTCACACAAATCTTCGTTCAAATTTTATGACCCCTCATTGGAACACACGCATTCAGCTCATTCCAACAAAGGTCATATGCCATGTTTTCGAGACAAAGGAATAAAAATTTTAGTTATTCATGAAATTTTTAGGCAACTGTTGTCTGTTATTCACATTGCTTCATGAAATTTCAGTACTTTTAGAAGTTACCTCAGTAATCAAGGGTTAATTCCCCTTAATTAAATGTCGCCTCTAAAAAACAACCACTTTGCATATCTTACCTTTTTACCAGCATAACTGCCAAAACTTGTCAGCATTCTTCGCAAAAATCGCTATTCAAATTTTAATTTTTGTCTCTTAAACATACATGTACTTATCGCTTGTAAATACCCCATTGGAATGAGCTTTTTGAGCTCATTCCAATGAGAGGTCGCACACCATGCTTTTTGAGTCAAAAAAGCAATTTTTTTTAGTTATTCCAGAATTTCGTACGTAAAACACAGCTTTATGACTTCACATTAAAATGAGCTCTCTAAGCTTGTTCCAATCAACATTCACGCACTATGTCTTTCACACAAAAAATAAAATTTTCCATTTATTCAGGAATTTTGTTTGCAAGAACACTCTTACCCCCCCCCCCCCCCCCCACAAACACACACACACAAACACACACACACACACACAAACACAGACACACACATCTAAAAGTTCGTCAGCAAAAAAACAGTTACTTCAATTTTTAAATGCATTATAGGAACAACTTGCCTAATCAAATTTAAATACTTTTGCATCATTCTGTATCTAGAACAAACCATTTACCATATCTTTACGCAAAATTCTCCAGCATCATTCACAAAAAAACACCATTATTTATATATTCACATTTCTGTCTCAAAAATATACCTGATCTTCCCATACCCCTATTGGAATAAGCTGTTTGAGCTTGTTCCAATGATGATAAAAAAAATAAAATTTGTGAAAATTTTTGTTTTCTTGCATGCAAATATATACATGTAGCACATGGAAGATATCCACAGTTGGGGAGAGATGTCCAAGGCTATCTCTTCACATTCCTTGTTTGTGCTTCATGCTAAACCAGTTTGTCTGCAGAGATAAATTTGCTTTATTAAAAATCATTGGAGATTGGCCACACACCAATGATTTTAAATAAAACTAATTTTAGGTAACAAATGTTGAACTTCAAACAAAATCTATCACTCAACCAGTTAATGTTGATGAGGCATGACATGGTGAAGGTGACCTAAAATACTTCTTAGAGTCACTTTGTCAGGTGAGCGATTAAGGCCACGTGGGGCCTCTTGTTTAGTTTTGTTTTTTGCTGTTACTATTGTCTGTTACTAGTCTGCCTACTAGTTATATTGGTGAGGAGGGTCGTGTGTTATTGGATTTTCTTTATTCAATTTGCTGATACATGGAAAGCAGCCGAAAACGTGCAAAAGGCATCACCCCCGACCCCCCCCCCCCCTCCCAACAAAAAAAAAAACAAACAAAAAGTAAAAAAAAAAGAAAAAAAAAAAGAAATAAACAAAAATGAAAAACCTGACAACTCAGGAAAACAAATCTTTTTCAAAACTTTCTTTGCAGATTGCTCCTTTCACACCATGAATTAAACTATATCCACGGTGAATTAAAGCTCAGATGGTTGGTTGTTATCTTCCTTCACTCTTAAATAATGCATTTTTTCGAAAAAGAAATAACTTGTTACTGTTCGCTAAACGTTCACATTTTCATGAGAGATAACGTTGCACGTATGCATCATCTTAGTATTATGTTGAAACGTCAAATGGTCGACTCAAGTTATGGGGCTCTTGGACATTCCACTTTTCATGTCGCGTTGACCCATTTATAACTGTCAGATGAACCAAAAGTAAACTTTGTTGGAATCCTCGATTTCAGGAGAGTAGAGATGTAACTCTAACTTAATTTCAAATTTTTGACCCCTAAGGTCCGTTTTTGCAGCTCAAGGCCCAAATGAGAACCTGCTAAAAGTGCAAGAAGTCAACATCACATACTACTAAGGTCCAAGGCTCAAGGAGTTGGAATCTCCTATAATTGGCACCAGTAGGCATGTGCCATTTCAGATATACGTGTGCGCATGCGCACGATACACTACATATCATCAGGACAATGATGTCGCAAGGTGGCAGGTTACTATATCACCCAATAATAAGGAAGGGTGTGGCATTACCACTGAACATGCGCGACAATGGTTTGGTTTAATAATTATTTTTGGATTATTGGTGTTTTTTGACATTTTAATAGCTGAGGTCATATTGTGTCGAAGATAGTTCTATGAGTGAAGGAAGCTGGAGTACCCGGAGAGTACCACCAAGCAGTGACGAGTAACTGTCAACTCTCCAACGTCCTAATCCCACAGGAGCAGGGTCAGCATTGGTTGTTGGCATGTGTGCTTGCTATCAACGTGTGATACACCTCAGCACATGGGGCAACCATACTCCCAAGGGGGCAATTGGGATTAAGTGCCTTGCCTAAGAACACAATGCAAGTTACCCCGGTCAGGCATCAAACTCACAACCTTCTGATCTCAAGACCAATGCTCTAACCACTGAGCAACTGTGCTCCTGATAATCATGACTGAACGTCATGTTTTGCATAACTTGCAGATTATTACTTCATTTTTCACACTGACAAAATTTGTAACAATAATGGGCAATTGCTGTAACAAAAGTGGTGAGCAAGTTTTTTTTTGTTACAAAAATGGGCGATGTTTGTAACAGAAGTGGTGAGCTCATTTTGTAACAAAAGTGGTTGATTTTGTAACAAAAGTGATGAGCTGTAACAAAAGTGGGCAAGTGTTGTAACAAAAGTGATGAGCTCTAACAAAAGTGGTTGTTGTAACAAAAGTGGTTGTTACATATGTAGCAAGCAGGTTCAGATTCTGGTTTGTTCAGATGAAGTCCCTTGGGTCATATTTGTGCTCCCTGTGGGATCCCAAATTTTGACTTAGTGCAATATATGTATTATTCTTTAAAAATCTCCTCCTTCATATCCACAAGTCAGATTCCATTTTAACTTAGTATTGACATCCTTAGTGTAGTGTGGGGAGATTCAAGTTTGTCTCTGTGGGAACCTGAATTTTAACTAAATGCTGTATGAGAAATATTTTCAAAGATCTTTGTCTTTAGATCCACCAGGCAGGATCTTTTGATATTTGGTATATAGCATTACTGTGGCTGCTAGATTAAAGTTGTTCAAAGTATTATGCTTGACTGATTTTGGTGGGCACCAGAGGGGTTTGAACTGTAACACAGAACCAATGGAGAATGTACTATTTTTAGCTTAACTTGACAAAGTCAAGATAAGCTATTACCATCACATGTGCAGGAGTCTGTTAGTTTCTGAGTCTGTGCATCTGTTCACATTTTCCAAAAGCACAGGCTACACCCCGTAGTTCTTGTCTGATTGTCACGAAATTTCATATGCAGGTTTGGGATCATGTCTAGATGAGAACGTCCCCTTTTGGTCATGATCTGTCAACTGTGATGGCTGCCCAAGCCCGAAACCCAAAAACTTTTAGCACAGTCTGCAGGTCATATTTAATGTGGAGGGATTTCATTGTAACTTGGTAGGATGACTGCGTATGATGTCTAGATGAGAACTTCCCCATTTGGTCACGATCTGTCAACCGTGATGACTGCCCGAGTCCGAAAACCTTTAGCACAGTCTACAGGTCGTATTTATGGAGGGATTTCATTGTAACTTGGTAGATTGACTTTATGTAATGTCTAGATGAGAATGTCCCCTTTTGGTTGCGATTGGTCAACTGTGATGGCTCCAGGGGCCTGAAGCCTGAAAACGTTGAGCACAGTCTACAGGTCATATTTATGAAGAGATTTCATTGTAACTTGGTAGGATGATTCCAAATAATGTCTAGATCAGAACATCCCCTTTTGGTCACGATCATTCAGCCATGATGGCTGCCCAAGCCCAAAACCCGAAAACCTTTAGCAGAGTCTATAGGTCGTATTTATGGAGGGATTTCATTGTAACTTGGTAGGTTGACTCCATATAATGTCTAGATGATTACGTCCCCTTTTTTCATAACTGGTCAACTGTGATGGCTACAGGGGTCCCAAGCCTGAAAACCTTTAGCACGGTCTACAGGTCATATTTATGAAGGGATTTCATTGTAATTTGGTAGGATAATGCCCAGATGAGAACATCCCCTTTTGGTTGCGATCATTTAATTACAATTGGCTGTAACGTAAGTGCAAGCCCTACTTCGGAACTAACTCAAGCTTTTAAGAAACATTTCCAAACAAGTTGGACAAGTAATAGAGTGCAAAAGCACGAAAAAGATCGGAAAAAGGTCGAGCGAGACTGGAGCTCGAAATTACAGGTAGTCTCTCTGCACACCTCTTGCGTTTACCGAGCGCATGCGCAACAACCGTGACATCATTTCCTTTTATTTCCACCATTGTACTGGTCAGAAATTTATGTGTCTCATGCTATTTTTAGCTGTTTTCTTCGTGAACAACTTATGGTATGTGCTATCGTAATCTGATTATGTGCAAGTGGATTGTATCCTTTTCAAGCTTCTAAATTATGTACTATTTGATGATATTTTTGATAATTTTTGCTTGCTTTTTCACACATCGGCCTGTTTTTCCCCCACGTGTGAACACAACCATTGTTCTGTTTTCCATCGGTGGGAAGCTTCATTTCATATATCATATTCATATTATGCTTAAGACTATTCCTTGTACCTCTTGCTTGCAGGTGAAACATGTGGACGACTCTCATTCCACATGTGTCACTTGCAACAATTGTACTCAGGCCCAATCATGTGGTATTTGTGGGGTTTGGTCCTCAACATTCTGGGCTTCTGTTACCACGGTGGTTCTGTCTAGAGCTAGAACCCCTCGTTCTTGGGGTAAGGGTAGCCATGCCTTATCAGATATTTCTTTGAATGCACGTAGTGACTGTCACACAGGATGCTGATATGTCTTTTTCTATGGCGAGTTCCTCTGCAACTGTTGACGGTGCTAGTGTGGTGATACCTGACGTGGAGACCGTGGTCTCTTTGTGTTCTGATGTCACTCTTGAGGCGTCTGTTTTCGTAGAGAGCTTCGAGGAGGTCAGCTTGGTGACACTCTCCGATTTGCCTCCTATGCCGTCGACAGTTGCTGAGGAAGTTGTTACTACAGATCCTATTCTGTATGATGGTGGCTCTTCCATCTCCTCTGGGGATGGTATACAGTCTCGGGGGTCCGAGATTGTATCTGCTGGTGTGTCTATGAGCTCTCAGCCTCAACTGGATTCGTGGCGAAGCTGTGCAGGTTTGCTGTCTGCTCCGTCTCATCAGGCTAGGTTTGCTCCTAGTCGATTGAGCTGTTCGGTTGCTTCGGCAGCGATTCCTCACCCCTCGTGCGAATCGTTTATTGTTCATCCTTCCCCTGCTAGTGTGTGCTATTTGGGACATTGGCACCCAGGGCCTGCTGTTCGGCAGAGGTCAGTGACAGCCCTGGTTAGCTGTCACTCTTGGAACCTTCCTCCGGTGATTCCTCACTGTGTTCTGAGTCTGGATGTAGATCGATGCTTGCCGTCGGTCTCAGAGGATGGGCAGTTGGGGCCTTCTGCTGCGCAGAGGCCAATGGCAGGTTCCTGTCATTCTTGGGACAATCCTCCGGTGTCTTCTCACTGTGTCCCAGGTCCAGCTTACCGATCGACGCAGGGCCTTCTGTTCTGCAAAGGTCAGTGATTGCCCCTGGGCATCACAATCGGGACTATCCTCCGGTATCTTCTCGCCATCTCCCTATTCTGTCTGCCGATCGACGTTCGTCGTTGGTCCCTTCTGAGGATTTGGGTTCCTCTACCAGAAGGGTCCATTGGGGGGGGCACTCCGTCGGGCGATGCTGCTGCGACAGATTCTCAGGGTGACCTACATCAGGCCGTTTTGGTGCTCACCCGGTTGCTTTCTAACAACCCTCAAGTTGGCCTCCCTGTGCCTCCTGAGGCACAACCTCCTTTGGTCGGTCGCCGAGATGTCTCGCCTGGCCCTTTGGATACTGTACAGTATTCACAGGAGGTTTCTGCTGGTCAGCCCGAGTTGGGCTACGTCTCTTCTGCAGGATGACGATTTGATTTTCTTGAAGGTGATGGGCCCCCTTGTCAGTCTTGGGGCAGGCTTTGGATTTTGTCTTTGGCTTATTGCCGGACATTCACCCTTCAGACCAGCCATTTGTGACCGCCCGGCCGTGGTCCTCTGTGGAGCACCGTAACCCTGTTGGGCCTTCTAGCTCTGGGGCTTTGCATCCTCTGCAATCGGCTCAGGTTGTTGAGTCCTTCCAGGGCTTAGACGTCAAAATGTGTTCTAAGGCACTCAAGGGTTCTTTCTTTTCTAGAGCTGATGCCTTTCTGCCTCCATTGCGGTTTCGTGTTTACGATTCCGTCTTTCCACCAGTCTTCCAAGGGATGACTACTGTGGATGAGGATTCTTCTTCCCTCGGGTTAACTAAGCCTAAGTCGGCAGTTCTCCCGATGTCGGTAGTTGAATCTATGGTGGGCCTGCCCCGAGAGATGCTGGGTATGTTATCTCTCGTGGACCATGTCGTCGCTGCCGTGGCTGAATATTTTCCACCAGGGGAGTTTGTTGATGCTCAGGTGCCTTTTCGCGTTTTGTCACAGGCTCTTATGAACTTGACACATGCTCATGCCTGTAACACGGCTAATTTGGAGCTGGCACACCGGGATGCGGTGTTGGATTCTTCTCCATCCCTTCCTTCTGAGCAGCTTGCTGTTCTGAGGTCTGCTTCTTTGGTTGGACCTCAATTGTTCCATGGTTCCGTGGAAGCTGTCCGTGGCGAGGTTCTTTGTCATTCGAAGGACCAGCTTTTGCTATGACAGCTGGACCAATCTGCTGCTCTGGGTGGTGGTCGTTCCAGGCCCGACAAGTGCTCTGCTGCGGCTGCCTCGTCGGCTACGCCTTCAGCTCCGTCTGCTCCTTCTGCTCAGAAGAAACGCTGACGCAGCCAGGCTCGCTGGCAGCCTCGGGCAGGAAAGTCTCAGTACTCTGTCGCTTCCCGAGGTGGTGGTTTCTCCTCTCGGGGGCCTCATTGAGGCCGCAAGTGAAGGTCCTCACCTCGATTCGCCTCCAGTCGGGGGAAGGCTGTCGCTGTTTTACGACCGTTGGACAGAGATAACGTTGGACACTTGGGTCCTCAACGTCATACAATCCGGTCTGTGACTGTCCTTCCATCGGCACCCCAGTTTATCTCGGGTGCCCCTCCCAACTCGGGTCCCTTCCGATTCTCTACATTGGGACCTTCTGGTGCAGGAGATCGACAATCTCCTCTCCTAAGGGGTGGTCGAAGTGGTCAGGAACACCCTTTCACCGGGGTTTTACTCTAGACTTTTCTTGGTGCCAAAGAAAAATGGCCAATTTCGTCCTGTCATCGATCTGAGTATCCTGAACGAGTACATTATAGCACCTCATTTCAGTATGGAGACTTTCCTGTCAGTTCAACATTCAGTTCATCAGGGCGACTTTGCTGCCAGTATCGACCTGAAGGATACCTACTTCCATGTACCCATTCATCTGGCGTCACGGAAATACCTTCGGTTCTCGTTTCGGGATCGAATCTATCAATTCAGAGCTCTCCCGTTCAGTTTGAACCTGGCTCCTTGGGCCTTCACCTGACTGATGTCACATGTGCTTGCTTTTCACTGTACTCAGTCGTCTGTGACTTCGTCAGCCTACCTGGACGACATCCTCCAATGGCACCATGATGCTGCTGTTCTGGAGTCAGATGGCCGGCTGTTTCTTTGCCTACTAGCGTCGCTGGGTTTCAGGGTCAATTGCGAGAAGTCGGATCTCCTTCCTTCTCAGCAATTTCGTCATTTGGGGATGATTTTCGACACTCTTCACAATGTGGTGTCGGTCCCCAATGCTCGGGCGACGATTCTTTCCGCCTTGACTCGGTACCTGCTTCAATCTTCCTCGGTCTCGGCCAGGACTTTCCTTCAGATGCTGGGCCTTTGTGGTTCGGTGACAGATCACATTCCGCTCGGTCACTTCTTTGTCCGACCTCTCCAACACTTCCTGTTGGATCATTAGCGACCGAATGTAGATCCGCTAGACCTGGAACTTCCTATTCCTCGGTCCCTGCTTTGTCACCTCCACCCTTGGGCCGATGTTCCCTGGCTGACACAGGGTGTTCCGTTGGATCTTCCTTTGGCCGATCGCATCCTTACTTCGGATGCCAGCTATCGGGGCAGAGTGCGACGATGGATCCTCTCGGTCTGTCCACTCATGGTGAGTTGGACAGCGAGCAGGTGGGCCTTCATATCAACCAGAAGGAGCTCCTTGTTCTTCTGTTGAGTTTTCGGCTTTGGATCCCTCACCTGTCGGACCATATTGTCCTACTTCTTTCAGACAATTCGACAGTAGTGGCCTACATACGGAATCAAGGAGGCACACATTTGATTCCCATGTATCGGCTATCTCGGGATCTTCTTCTGTTGGCGTGGGATGTAAATGCTCGGGTGTCCATTCGACACATTCCCGGGCGTCTCAACGTCCTAGCAGACTCCCTGTCCCAACGCGACAGTGTCCTTCCAACCGAATGGATGCTACATAGGTCGGTGTTTCAGGCGATTTGCGAGCGGTGGGGACGTCCTCTGGTTGACCTTTTCGCCACTCGCTGGAATCATCAGGTAGAGACCTTTGTCTCTCCTTGTCCAGATCCTCTGGCATTTGCAGTAGACGCTCTGTCTCTGGACTGGACAGATTGGATCGGCTATGCCTTCCCTCCTGCACCGATTCTTCCTCAAGTATTAGCGAAGATTTGTGCTTGCAGTTGCAGGATCATTCTGATTGCACCTCTGTCTCCACAGAGGGTGTGGATCAATCTGCTGTGGCCTCTGTTGGTAGATCGGCCGATTCGTCTACCTCTACGTCGCGATCTTCTTTCCCAGGGTCATTCCAGGAAGTATCACAACACCCTGGCGAGCCTGTCCCTTCACGCCTGTCTTCTATCAGGTCCTGTCTCCGACCTAGAGGTTTTTCGAGATGAACAGTGGAGTGCATTTCTGCATCGCTGCGACCTTCCACTGGCATGACTTATACTGCGAAGTGGAAGGTTTTCTGCCGCTGGTGTACAGATCACAAGGTGGATTACCATGATCCATCAATCGCTCAAATTACGGATTTTCTGGTATACCTTTTTGACTCCAAGGGCCTCTAGCCTATTACGATTAAGGGCTAATGGTCTATGCTGTCTGATACTTTCTCTTATGTGGGAAAGCGGTGCATCGGTCGTAATCTTTTTCTCTCCAAACTCATTCGGCACTTTTCTTTGAAGAGGCCCCGAGTTTTGCGTCTTACACCCAAGTGGAACTTGGCATGGGTATTGCACTGTTTGGAGGGGGTGCCATTCGAGCCTTTATCTGAGACCGATATGCATTTTCTCACCTATAAGACGGTTTTCCTTCTAGCGTTTGCTTCTGCTCGACGAGTCAGTGAGCTTCATGCACTATCTGTTGATTCTGCTTTCTTCAGAAATGAGGCTAACAGTGTCACCTTCAGTACTGATTGCTCTTTTCTGGGTAAGAATCAACTTCCTGATTCGGTACCTCCTCCCATCTGCATTTGGGCTCTCCCCGCTGTCGATGGCCGGAGACCTCTTCTCTGTCCTGTTCGTGCGATCAAGACTTACATTAATCGCACTCAGTTCATTAGGAGGAGTCAGAAGAGATTCTTTCTGTCTCTCATTCCTAAGAGGCAGTCCATCTCTTTCCATTCTTTTTCCAGGTGGATCTGTCATGCAATCAAGCTGGCTTATTCCCTCTTGTCAGCTTCACATCTTGTTTCGAACCGGTTTAATGCTCATGAGGTTTGTGGCATTTCTATATCCTGGGCATTCGCCAATTCTGTTTCGCTCCGGGATGTTATGAATGTGGCTTACTGGAGGAATACTTCTATCTTCTCCTCTTTTTATCTCTGCCACCTACAGCAGTAATCTGAGGACCTTTATTCTTTAGGCCCTCTCGTTGCTGCTCAGGCTGTTATGCACCCTCGTTAAATTTGTTTTTATTGGGTTTGTGCTTTCGCTCAGCCTTGTTCTTTTCAGGTGCCTTCTCTCTATATTCATTACAGGTTTCGCTATTGTTCTCTGCCCTTCTTGCTTTTCTTTCTGCTGCTCTTGTTGGTATTGGTTATGTGATTCACCTCCTCCTATTGTTTATTCAGCCAATTGTAAACAATTGTGAGTAGGTTGAAAAGAAATTAAAATTTTTTAGTAAATTTTGTTTCTTAACATACCTACCATAATTGTTTACCGGAGACCCACCCTCCTTGGGGATATCTTTGATATCGTTGCCTCCCCGCTAAATCATAAACTTCTCGTTGGCGGAAATACGGAATTGACATCACGGTTGTTGCGCATGTGCTTGGTAAATGCCACGGGTGTGCAGAGAGAGTACCTGTAATTTCGAGCGCCGGTCTCGCTCGACCCTTTTTCGATCTTTTTTGTGCTTTTGCACTCTTATTACTTTTCAAACTTTTCTTAAAGTCAGCTCCGAAGTTGGGCTTGCACTTATGTTACAGCCAATTGTAAACAATTGTGGTAGGTACGTTAGGAAACAAAATTTACTAACAAATTTTAATTTTTATTGAAAACATAGCATACAGAGAACAGAAATTAACATATTCCCAATTATCACAATTCTTGTCTTAATATTTCATAATCCTTTCATAAACATTGAACATTATCCTTTTCATCAAACTCAACACACAGACAAGTTAAGCTACAGTGTCATTGACACTTTCATTTAAAATGAATTGTGCCTGTGTGTGACAGAGCTGATTGTGGTAAACTTTTAAGATTAACATTTGTTCATTTGGGGACCCCCTGGGTGGGGGAGGGGAGAGGGCCCTTAGGACAAAATTTCTTTTTTGCTTGAAAAGAAAAAGAAGATTTGGAAGATTTTGAGTTATTTTATTTTATGCAAAAAAGAATGAACTGGAGTGGAGAGTAAGAGGGCGTACAATGGGTGATTTTTGAAAGAGTGTGAGTGATTTTACACACAAGCTAATCCTAGCTAAATTAGATTAACTATATTAACATGTCGATGATGGATGTGACCTTAAATCCTTCTTTAACCAATTTTATCAGCTGAGCAGTTAAGGGCCCTTGTCCTCTCATTTGCCCCATCTTTCCCTCATCTCAATTGTAAGCGGATTGTATGCCTTGTCAGGTAACTGTCCAACAAAAATCTCAACCCTCTCTTGAAAGACCACCTGTCTTGAGAGACCACTTTCCTCTGGCAGAAGCTTTTAATGTACTTGGTTTGCTTGCAGTGATAACCTGCATTCGAGTTCCATTAACAAAATATTTGCCCTTTGTTTGAAAAACATGATGAGCAGCAGATGGGCAAAGTAATATATATTATACATGTGCTGAAAAATTTAATTCTGTGTCTGCTTTAGTTGGAAGTTTTTGTTGTGCATGGACCATTTTAAAAACTTGATAATTATCTCACATTATTCTGAGGTAAACTACTGAATTGGCTGCATCATATTCATTATTAGACTCAAAATAGAATTCTGCAGCAAAAGAATTCCAAGTCAGAAGAGTTTTAACCCCTTTGATACTTTTTTACGTGTTGTTACGTACGAAATCAAACAGCACGTTGATACTTTGTGGTCATTTGTTTTGTTTTTATTTTTCGATTTTTTAAAGTTTTAACCTCAAATTCCTATTTTCTCCCAAATAGTGGTCAGTGATAATTGTTGAGCCAAATGTTATCGCAGCTTAAAATACTAATATAATCCTGCTGTGAAGACTTCTTAACTGGTTGAGTGCTAGAAGCTACTATCAGGTCTTTCACAACATGAGGATACCAGAGCAAAAGCCAACACTCTCCTTGCTTATATTTCATATTCAGCCAAACACAAATAATATTTTGTTTATATAAATTTGTTTTATTACAAATTATTGGCGAGTGCCTGTTGGCACTCTCCAATAATTTGTTATAAAACAAGTTTTGAATAACAAATTCAGACCACCAAAAATAATCTAGCCCTCAATCAGATAATCACTAAAGTGAAAAATATCTTTTTATTTGTACTTTCCGACGTTTGACGTCGCATTTTGAAAAACGTTCAAGAAACTGAATTCCCAGTAACATTTGCAGGTCAGGATAATTAAAGTCTCAAAGGGTTAATAAGATGAAAATGATGAATTTGATTTGTGATTCGCAGTTTTTGAGTTGAAAGTTGAGACTATCAGTCTGACATGAATCCTTGTTGGTGACCATTTCAGCAAACCTGAAACAATGAACTTGTTGGATTACCCAATTATTCATAAAATTTATTTATAAGATGTATAATTTCTTCCATAGCCTGAAGATTGTCATTCCATAAACTGTTTTGAAAGAGGGGGTTTCAAAACCCAATAATATGACTCTAATAAAAAATCCACCAAAGTGTATCTTTTGAGAGTTTGGAGTCACCTATCAGCCTATTCAGGAAGAATGGATGTTTAACAATGGATCATTGGGTCTGCCTTTGGAATTGGAAACTCTCGACAGTTGGAACCCCTGTCCCCATCCTCCACCCCACCCCCCCCCCCCTCCCAAAAAAAAAAAAAAAAAAACTTTTTAAAAAAAAATTGTCAGTGGGTGTGTGTATACATGATTGCTATAATTATATTGGTCTATAGTTGGGGCCGGTGTTCATCTAGGATTGGTCGGCACTTGACACTACAAGTTTCTTTTTGAAGGGCATACCAGACATCATCACTGCAGCCATTTCCTGAGTTTAGAAGGGCGTCACATAACAAAAATTAATTAATTAATGGTCTTCCATCCATGTTTGGAAGCTGACACTGCAAGCTCTGAAGGCCCCATCCCATGCACTCCACAGCTCAGCTTAGCAGCCATCATTGTATATGGCAGGAGCATATCTTGCTGGAACCCCAAAATATGATTGTGCCACCTCTCCACATATAGATTCTTTGCTACCCACCTGATAGTAATATTAGTAATTAATATTTGAAGTTAAATATATATTAGGTCCTATACATTTGTAGTTTTCCGAGGCCCTTCTGTTTTGGTTCATCATGGTGTATATTTGTGTTCTCATTTGGATTCTTTGTGCTATCTTTTGGGTACTTTGGGATTCTTTTGGGCTCTTTGTTCTTTCTTTTGAGTTCTTTGTTCTTTCTTTTGAGTTTTTCATTGTGAATCACAGCACATGTTTTTGAATTGAAAGCAAAGTCTATCAGTTTGCCATGAATCTCTCTAATGTATAGATTCTGCTTTAGCCTGATGATTGTCATTTGACAAACTATATTGAAGACGGAGTTCAGACCATATGACCTTATTGTGTGACTTATTCACACCCTTTTCAAGTGTAAGAACTGAAAAAGGTATGAATTTGTTAGACCAAATTTAAAACAAAACATTTGGTTCTGAAGCAATTAATTTTTAGCTCACCGAAAGGAGCTCAACTTATCACTTGCCATCCGTCGTCGTGAACATTTTTCAAACGACTTCTCCTCTGAAACCACTGGTCCAATTTTCACGAAACTTAATGTGGATGTTCTTTACTATATGGCAATTCATGTTTGTTCAAATGCAGTGGCCACGTCCCTTGGGGGCTCTGTATGGGGCATAACTCTGATAGCACCATATGACTTATAGAAAAACTAGATGGTGTCACTTGTGTGCAAAGCACACTATAGTGTATCCCCGCATTTGCATCCTTGACTTTGTATGAATGCTTGATACAAAGATGAAATGTATTATATGACACACTAAAATCATATTGAGTGGCACAGGTGACACAGCTTCGTGCGCACCTACAGACTCCACTGCAACATTTGAGCATGGTTTTAGTGTTTCGAATTACATACATGTACCCTGGGAGCCTTTCGTCGGAAACGGTCTAAGAAAACATGAAAGTGCCAACGGTGGCACAGCCACGTGGCACCCCAAAAGTCCGAAACCTTCCTTCACATCTACAGACCCTACTGCAACATTTGAGCATAGTTTTAGCATTTCAAATTACATACTCTGGGAGCTTTTCGCCGGAAATGATCTAAGAAAAAAAACGAAAGAAAAACGGTGGCACCGACACATGGCACCTGAAAAATCTGAAACCTTTGTACGCATCTACAGACCTTACTGCAACATTTGAGCATGCGTTTAGCATCTCGAATTACATACCCTAGGAGCCTTTTGCCGGAAACGGTCTAAGAAAACACAAAAGTGGCAACAGTGACACAGCCACGTAGCACCCCAAAAATCCGAAACCTTCCTGTGCATTTACAGACTCTACTGCAACATCCAGCATGTTTTTAGCGTTTCGGATTACATACTCTAGGAGCCTTTTGCTGGAAACGGTCTAAGAAAACACAAAAGTGGCAATCGTGGCACAGCCACGTGGCACCTGAAAAATCCAAAATCTTCGTGCATATCTACAGACCCTACGGCAACATTTGAGCATGGTTTTACCATTTCGAAATACTTACTGTAGGAGCCTTTCACTGGAAATGGTCTAAGAGAACATGAAAGAGGCAACAGTGGCACAGCCACGTGGCACCCCAAAAATCCGAAACCTTTGTGCGCATCTACAGACCCTACTGCAACATTTGAGCATGGTTTTAGGATTTCGAATTACATACCCGAGGAGCCTTTCACCGGAAACGGTCTAAGAGAACGCAAAAGTGGCAACCGTCACGCCACTAGGCAGCTGAAAAATCCGAAACCTTTGTGCACATCTACAGACCCCACTGCAACATTTGAGCATGGTTTTAGAGTTTCGAATTACATACCCTAGGAGCCTTTCACCGGAAACTGTCTAAGAAAACACAAAAGTGGCAACGGTGGCACAGCCATGTGGCACCTGGAAAATCCAAAACCTTCGTGTGCATCTACAGACCCCACTGCAACATTTGAGCATGGTTTTAGCATTTCGAATTACATACCCTAGGAGCCTTTCGCCGGAAACGGTCTAAGAAAACACAAAAGTGCCAGCGGTGGCACAGCCACGTGGCACCTGAAAAAACTGAAACCTTTGTACACATCTACAGACCCTACTGCAACATTTGAGCATGGTTTAGCGTTTCGAATTACATACCCTAGGAGCCTTTCGCCAGAAACGGTCTAAGAAAACATGAAAGTGGCAATGGTGGCGCAGTCACGTGGCAGCTGAAAAATCTGAAACCTTTGTGCGCATCTGCAGACCCCACTGCAACATTTGAGCATGGTTTTGGCGTTTCGAATTACATACTCTAGGAGCCTTTCGCCAGAAACGGTCTAAGAAAACACAAAAGTGGCAACAGTGGCAGAGCCACGTGGCACCTGAAAAATTCAAAACCTTTGTGCACATCTACAGACCCGATTGCAACATTTGAGCATGGTTTTAGCATTTCGAATTACATACCCTAGGAGCCTTTCGCCGGAAACGATCTAAGAAAACACAAAAGTGGAAATGGTGGCACAGCCACTTGGCATCTGAAAAATCCGAAACATTCGTGCGCATCTACAGACCCTACTGCAACATTTGAGCATGGTTTTAGCATTTCGAATTACATACCCTAGGAGCCTTTTGCCACAAACGGTCTAAGAAAACACAAAAGTGGCAACGGTGGCACAGCCACGTGGCACCCAAACTAGAAGGGGGTATCAGTACCCCGTGGCTCACCAACAGGTGGCCAATGTAAAGGGGTGGCTGGAGTAAAAAAAAAAGTTCAAAACTTGCACACAAAAGTCCAAAATTAAAGAAAATAAGCAGCTAAAGGGTTAAATAATATAATAATAACCCCTAAGAAGCATGCTAACATAAAATAGGAACCATGGCAATATGCTACAAGGTAAGTCTCCACTTTGAAAAAAAGAAAGACAAACCTCAAAACCTGCACATAAAAGTAAAAAAAGTATCACATTTGTTTCAAAGGGTTAAAATTTAGAAAAATACCCTGAAAATATTACAATAACCAGCGTGGCAATATGCCAGTGAGATAAAACTCCACTAAAATATCAAAACCTGCACACAAAAGTACAAAATTAAAGTAAATAAGCAGCTAAAGGGTTAAATAATATAAAAATAGCCCAAGAAGCATCCTAACATAAAATAGGAACCATGGCAATATGTTACAAGGTAAGTCACCACTTATAAGAAAAGAAAGACAAACCTCAAAACCTGCACATAAAAGTAAAAAAAAAGTATCACATTTGTTTCAAGGGGTTAAAATTGAGAAAAATACCCTGTCACAGTAACCACAACGGCAACATGCCAGTAAGGTGAAAGTCTACTTGAAAAATATCCACTTGGAAGAAAAGAAAGACAAACCTCAAAACCTGCACATAAAAGTATCACATTTGTTTCCAAGGGTTAAAATTTAGAAAAATACCCTGAAAATGTTACAGTAACCACCTTGGTAATATGCCAGTGAGGTAAAACTCCACTTAAAAAAAAATATCAAAACCTGCACACAAAAGTACAAAACCTGCACACAAAAGTCCAAAATTAAAGTAAATAAGCAGCTAAAGGGTTAAATAATATAATAATAGCCCCAAGAAGCATCCTAACATAAAATAGGAACCATGGCAATATGCTACAAGGTAAGTTGCCACTTGGAAGAGAAGAAAGACAAACCTCAAAACCTGCACATAAAAGTAACAAAAACATCAAAACCTGCACACAAACGTCAAAATAAGTCCAAAATTTGATTCAAAGGGTTAAAATTAAGACAAAATACCCTGGAAAAGAGTTAAATGTTATCGTGAACCCCCACAGCAATATGCAAAAAAAAAAAAAATTTTTAAAAGCACAAAAATCCAAACCTGTAAACAAAAGAAGTCCAAAATTGAATGCATGTTTACATACAATAGAAAGCATGGACATATGCTACAAGGTAAATCTACACTTGGAAGAAAGGAAAAAAAACCCCATGAAAACCTGCACGCAAACGTCAAAATAAGTCTAAAATACTATTCAAAGGGTTAAAAAAATTTTAAAAATGCACTGGAAAGAAAGATATCAATGTTATAATAACCACCACTGCAATATGCAGTGAGGTCAACCTCACTTGAAATTGTTTTTTTTATCGCAACCTGTACATAAAAGTAAGAAACTGTAAGCCTTAGTCCAAAAGCTGTACATAAAAGTCCAAAAATGAAGTAATTCAGCAGGAAAAGGGTTAAATAATACAAACATAGCCCTAAGATGCATGTTTACATACAATAGAAAGCATGGACATATGCTGCAAGGTAAATCTCCACTTGGAAGAAAGGAAAAAAAAAACATCAAAACCTGCACGCAAACATCAAAATAAGTCTAAAATTTGATTCAAAGGGTTAAAATTAAGACAAAATACCCTGGAAAAGAGTTAAATGTTATAGTGAACCACCATAGCAATATGCAGAAACTCTACACCTGGAAGAAAGGAAAAAAAAAAAGAACCATGAAAACCTGCACGCAAACGTCAAAATAAGTCTAAAAATCTATTGAAGGGGTTAAAAAATTTTTTAAAATGTACTGGAAAGATATCAATGTTATAATAACCACCACTGCAATATGTAGTGAGGTCAACCTCAATTGAAATTGTTTTTTTTTATCACAACCTGTACATAAAAGTAAGAAGCTGCAAGCCTAAGTCCAAAAGCTGTACATAAAAGTGCAAAATTGAAGTAATTCAGCAGGAAAAGGGTTAAATAATACAAACATAGCCCTAAGATGCATGTTTACATACAATAGAAAGCATGGACATATGCTGCAAGGTAAATCTCCACTTGAAAGAAAGGAAAAAAAAAACATCAAAACCTGCACGCAAACATCAAAATAAGTCTAAAATTTGATTCAAAGGGTTAAAATTACGACAAAATACCCTGGAAAAGAGTTAAATGTTATAGTGAACCACTATAGCAATACGCTGAAACTAAAAAAAAATTTGAAAAGCCAAAAAATCAAAACCTGTACACAAAAGTTCAAAATATTTAAGAGCGGACGCCGACGCCGACATGAGGGCTATGCCATAGGCTCACACAACTAACGTTGGTGAGCCAAAAATCTGAAACCTTCGTGCGCATCTATAGACCATACTGCAACATCTGAGAATTGTTTTAGTGTTTCGAATTACATACACTACGAGACTTTCGCCAGAAACAGTGTAAGAAAAACATGAAAGTGGCAATGGTGGCACAGCCACGTGGCACTCAAAAAATCCGAAACCTTTGTGCGCATCTATAGTCCCTACTGCAACATCTGAGCATGGTTTTACCGTTTCGAATTACATACCCTAGGACCATTTTGCCGGAAACGATCTAAGAAAACACAAAAGTGGCTACGGTGGCACAGCCACGTGGCACCCGAAAAATCCGAAACCTTCGTACGCATCTATAGACCCTACTGCAACATATGAGCATGGATTTAGCATTTCGAATTACATACCCTACGAGCCTTTCGCCGGAAAAGGTCTAAGAAAACACAAAAGTGGCAACGGTGGCACAGCCACGTGGCACCCAAAAAATCCGAAACCTTCGTACGCATCTATAGACCATACTGCAACATCTGAGAATAGTTTTAGCATTTCGAATTACATACCCTACGAGACTTTCGCCGAAAACAGTGTAAGAAAAACATGAAAGTGGCAGTGGTGGCACAGCCACGTGGCACTCGAAAAATCCGAAACCTTTGTGCGCATCTATAGTCCCTACTGCAACATCTGAGCATGGTTTTACCGTTTCGAATTACATACCCTAGGACCATTTCGCCGGAAACGATCTAAGAAAACACGAACGTGGCAACGGTGGCACAGCCACGTGGCACCTGAAAAATCCGAAACCTTCATACGCATCTATAGACCCTAATGCAACATATGAGCATGGTTTTAGCATTTTGAATTACATACCGGTCTAAGAAAACACAAAAGTGGCTACAGTGGCATAGCCACGTGGCACCCGGAAAATCCAAAACCTTCGTACGCATCTATAGACCATACTGCAACATCTGAGCATCGATTTAGCATTCCGAATTACATACCCTACGAGCCTTTCACCGGAAAAGGTCTAAGAAAACACAAAAGTGGCAACGGTGGCACAGCCTGTGGCACCCAAAAAATCCGAAGCCTTCCTACGCATCTATAGACCATACTGCAACATCTGAGAATAGTTTTAGCATTTCGAATTACATACCCTACGAGACTTTCGGCGGAAACGGTCTAAGAAAACATAAAAGTGGCTAAAGTGGCACAGCCACGTGGTACCCGAAAAATCCGAAACCTTTGTGCACATCTATAGTCCCTACTGCAACATATGAGCATGGTTTTAGCATTTCGAATTACTTTCCCTACGAGCCTTTCGCCGGAAACGATCTAAGAAAAACATGAAAGTGGCTACGGTGGCACAGCCACGTGGCACCCACAAAATCCGAAACTTTCGTACGCATCTATAGACCATACTGCAACATCTGAGCATGGATTTAGCATTTCGAATTACATACCCTACGAGCCTTTCACCGGAAAAGGTCTAAGAAAACACAAAAGTGGCAACGGTGGCACAGCCACGTGGCACCCAAAAAATCCAAAACGTTTGTACGCATCTATAGACCATACTGCAACATCTGAGAATAGTTTTAGCATTTCGAATTACATACCCTACGAGACTTTCGGCGGAAACGGTCTAAGAAAACATAAAAGTGGCTAAAGTGGCACAGCCACGTGGCACCCGAAAAATCCGAAACCTTTGTGCACATCTATAGTCCCTACTGCAACATATGAGCATGGTTTGAGCATTTCGAATTACATTCCCTACGAGCCTTTCGCCGGAAAGGATCTAAGAAAACACGAAAGTGGCTACGGTGGCACAGCCACGTGGCACCCGAAAAATCCAAAACCTTTGTGTGCATCTATAGACCCTACTGCAACATATGAGCATGGTTTTAGCATTTCGAATTACATACCCTACGAGCCTTTCGCCGGAAACGGTTCAAGAAAACACAAAAGTGGCTACGGTGGCACAGCCACGTGGCACCCGAAAAATCCAAAACCTTTGTGCGCATCTATAGCCCCTACTGCAACATCTGAGCATGGATTTAACGTTTCGAATTACATATCCTACGAGCCTTTTGCCGGAAACGGTCTAAGAAAACACAAAAGTGGCTACGGTGGCACAGCCACGTGGCACCCGAAAAATCCGAAACCTTTGTGCGCATCTATAGTTCCTACTGCAAGATATGAGCATGGTTTTAGCATTTTGAATTACATTCCCTACGAGCCTTTCGCCGGAAACGATCTAAGAAAACACGAAAGTGGCTACGGTGGCACAGCCACGTGGCACCCGAAAAATCCGAAACCTTTGTGCGCATCTATAGTCCCTACTGCAAGATATGAGCATGGTTTTAGCATTTTGAATTACATTCCCTATGAGCCTTTTGCCGGAAACGATCTAAGAAAACACAAAAGTGGCTATGGTGGCACAGCCACATGGCACCCGAAAAATCCGAAACCTTCCTGCGCATCTATAGCCCCTACTGCAACTTCTGAGCATGGATTTAGCGTTTCGAATTACATATCCCACAAGCCTTTTGCCGGAAACGGTCTAAGAAAACACAAAAGTGGCTACGGTGTCACAGCCACGTGGCACCCGAAAAATCTGAAACCTTTGTGCGCATTTATAGACCCAACTGCAACATCTGAGCATGGATTTAGCATTTCGAATTACATATCCTACGAGCCTTTTGCCGGAAACGGTCTAAGAAAACACAAAAGTGGCTACGGTGGCACAGCCACGTGGCACCCGAAAAATCCGAAACCTTCCTACATATCTACAGATCATTTAGCAACACCCTAGTGTAATTTTAGAACTCCGAATTACATAGGTTGGGACTATTTAGCAAAAAAGTGAAAAAATAACGCATTTTTTAAGTGGCTCCACAGAAGCCACCTGGTGGCACAAAAATTTAAAAGTTGTATTTTTGGGTTGCACAGACCCTATCGAACAACTGTAGAAAGTTACAGCGTTTCGAATTACAAAACCGGACGTACGGACGTACGGACAGAGATCATGACAATATCCCCGCATTTTTTAAAATGCGGGGATAATTATTAAAAAATCATCTTCTCTAGAACCAGTGGACAGAATCTTTTGATACTTGGTATGCAGCAACTTGGTATGGGTCTGATTCGCTTTGTTCAAATTGAGTCTCTCAACCAATATTTGGGGCTCACTATGGGGGCGTGAATTTTTTCTTAGTGCAGTTTAAGAAAAAATCTTTCAAAATCTTCTTCTCCAGAACCAGTGGGCAGAATCTTTTGATATTTGGTATGCAGCATCTTGGTATGGGTCTGATTCAAGTTTGTTCAAATTGAGTCCCTTGATCAATATTGGGGCTCCCTATAGGGGCATGAATTTTTTCTTAGTGCAATTTAAGGAAAAATCTTCTCCAGAACCAGTGGGCAGAATTTTTTGATATTTGGTATACAGCATCTTGGTATGGGTCTGATTCAGGTTTGTTCTAATGGAGTTCCTTGATAATTTGGGGACTCACTATGGGGACCTGAATTTTTACTTAGTGCAATTTAAGAAAACAATTTTTAAAATCTTCTTCTCCAGAACCAATGGGCAGGATCTTTTGATATTTGGTATACAGATTCTTGGTATGGGTCTGATTCACGTTTGTTCAAATTGAGTCCCTTGATCAATATTGGGGCTCACTAAAGGGGTGTGAATTTTTACTTAGTGCAATTTAAGAAAATTTCTTTAAAAATCTTCTTTTCCAGAACCGATGGGCAGAATCTTTTGATATTTGGTATACAGCATCTTGGTATGGGTCTGATTCAAGTTTGTTCAAATTGAATCCCCTGTACAATATTGGGGATCACTATGGGGCCGTGAATTTTCACTTAGTGCAATTTAAGAAAAAATTCTTTAAAAATCTTCTTCTTCCGAACCAGTGGGCAAAATCTTTTGATATTTGGGATGTAGCATCTTAGTAAGGTTCTGATTCCAGTTTGTCCAAATTGAGTCCCTCGATCAATATTGGGCCTCACTGTGGGGGCGTGAATGTTTACTTTGTGCAATTCAAGGAAAATTCTTTAAAAATCTTCTTCAGGACCATCATGCAGAATCTTTTGATATTTGATCAGCAGCATTGTCCCATTCAGTCCTGTTGATGTTTTAGCTCCACAGAGAGTATAGATTTACTCTGTAGAACCTTAAGAATAGCTTTTGATAAAATTTGAGTCTTAACAGCATGGAACATTCGGTGAGCACCTAAGGCCCCCTGGGGCCTCTTGTTAAATTAATGAGTGAGGGAGGCTTTTATTTTTACATTTTGTTTTGTTTCTTAACTGATTGATTGCTGGACCCCAATACATGGGTTTGATTCTTAAGTGCAGGTACCACAGCTTGGAAAGTTCATATTCTGTGAATGTGGTTCACATCAGTTTGGTAGTGAATTTATTCCATCTGTATAGATTTGCCTTGTTACAATTTATGGGAGCCTGCCTATAGGCTCTCTCCCTTGAATTTTATGTAACAAGGCAAAGACATGTGAACAAATATTGACAACCAAGAAAAATTGAGCCTGCCACCAGTTATAATAAAGAAATATCAAATACATTTGGATTCAGCTATATTTATGCACCTTTTTTTTAAAAAATAAATATAATTCATGTGAGATTTGTGTTATTTTGGGCACAAGAGAGTATAAATATTCATCAGTCAAAAAAGGTAAAATTTAAAGCCTCACAATTTCATACTGAAAGACACAGCAAGCCCTCCAAAACTTGTTCAGTGAGGAGTTTTACCCTTTGAACCCAAAAGACCACTTTCATTAAGTAGGATGGCTTCCAAGTTAAAAGTGTGAGGCAGATCAGTTAATATTGTCAACATGCAGCCCCAAGGTTGCATGTTGAAAATATTAATTAGTCTACCCCTAAATAATAAATATGGACTCTTCTAATTCTGTCCATAGAACTGACATGAAAAATACCACCAGAGTTCAACGGGTTGATTTCAATGAGGGATAGCCCGAGAATGAGTCTTTTCATTTTTAGCTCAACTTTGGCGAAGCCAAATTTGAGCTTATGCCATGGCCAGTCGTCCGTCACCAATTCAATACGGCTCGGGCTAGAGGCTGTATTTATGAACCGGTCTTTACGAAACTTCTTGGGTACCTTTGTTATGACCATGGGACGAGAACGAGTGTTTTGGGGTCCGATCCAAAATTCAAGTTGGCCGCTGGCAGCCATTTTGTACAAAATTAGGTGCAATCAGATTTTTGCGCAGAACTTCCATATGAAAGCGCTGATTTGAATAATTTTTTGTATGAATGTTTAGTACCATGGGATACATCACATATAATACAGGTTTTTTTCTCATGCGTAAATTATGTAAATTAGACTAACTTTGATGTATTTAGTGTTGCTTTCAGCACTGTAAGTGCAAATGCCAATACGGCTCGGGCTAGAGGCTGTATTTATGAAGCGATGTTTACAAAACTTCTTGGGTACCTTTGGTATCACCCTGGGACGAGAACGAGTATTTTTGGGTCCGATCCAAAATTCAAGATGGCCGATGGCAGCCATTTTGTACAAAATTAGGTGCTATCAGATTTTTGCACAGAACTTCCATATGAAAGCGCTGATTTGAATAATTTGTTGTGTGAATGTTTAGTACCATGGGATACATCACATATAATACAGGTTTTTTTCTCATGCAGAAATTATGCAAATTAGATGAACTTTGATTTTTTCAGTGCTACTTACACACAGTAAGTACACATGTCAATACGGCTCGGGCTGGAGTCTGTATTTATGAACCGATCTTCATGAAACGTCTTGGGTACTTTTGTTATCACCTTGGGATGAGAGCAAGTGTTTCTGGGTGCGGTCCAAAATTCAAGATGGCTGCCAGTGCCCATTTTGTACTGAAATTATGTCCAATCAGTTTTTTGTCACAACTTCTATACAGCTCGTATTTATGAACTGATCTTCACGAAACTTCTTGGGTACCTTTGTTATCACCTTGGGACGAGAGCAAGTGTTTCTGGGTGCGGTCCAAAATTCAAGATGGCTGCCAGTGGCCATTTTGTACCGAAATTAGGTCCAATCAGTTTTTTGTACACAACTTCTATATGGCTCAGGCTAGAGGCCGTATTTATGAACCGATCTTTACAACACTTCTTGGGTACATTTGTTATCACCGTGGGATGAGGACGAGTGTTTTTGGGTGTGGTCCGAAATTCAAGATGGCCACCAGCAGCCATTTTGTACCAAAATTAGAACAATCAGTCTTTTGTACAGAACTTCTGTATTAAAGTTCTGATTTGAATAAATTTTTGTATGAATGTTTAGTAACATGGAATACATCACATATAGTACAGGTTTTTTTCTCGTGCAGAAATTATGCAAATTAGATGAACTTTGATTTATTCAGTGCTACTTATACACTGTAAGTGCACATGTCAATACGGCTCTGGCTAGAGGCTGTATTTATCAACCGATCTTCCCAAAACTTCTTGGGTACCTTTGTTATCACCTTGGGACGAGAACAAGTGTTTCTGGGTTTGGTCCAAAATTCAAGATGGCTGCCAGTGGCCATTTTGTACCGAAATTAGGTCCAATCAGTTTTTTGTCACAACTTCTATACAGCTCGTATTTATGAACTGATCTTCACGAAACTTCTTGGATACCTTTGTTTTCACCTTGGGACAGGAATGAGTGTGTGTTTGGGGTGCCTTTGTTATTACTGTGCCGCGAGAACAAATATTTTGGGGTTCAGTCAGACCCACTCTGGGCCTCAAAGATTTCTTTTCTAGTTTAGCATCTGACTGTCACCCTATGGTCAGTATTTATGTACAGACCGTTACAATACTTTATATGTACCTTTGTTATCAGGTCATTACCTAGATGTTTGTCATTGCTGTGTCACATACTATACATGTACATGTCTTAACAAGTTGAGCTACAGTGTCATTGACACTTTCATTTTGCCTTATCCAGTCATACTCATTACAGGGTTTCTAAGAAAGTTAATTTTTGTAAGGTGCTCTGCATGATATGAAATGCTAAGATGAAATTGAAGTAAAAAGTTTGTTTTGTAAAACAAGGTTGATCTTGCTATCAGAAATTAGTAACTCTGAAAGTGGTATTCAGTCAGTACATATGTGAATGCTTTCTACAATATTTTGATTTTTGTTTTATCCTAGGGACCACTGTATTTCGAAGCATTCTGCAAAAATGTTTCAGAAAATATAATGTGGAAGATTTTGAAGGCAAATCCAGATCTTAAACTACGAGATGAGGTAATATATATATTTTAGATGTTTACTTGTAAAACTCTGCTTTGGGGCCAAGATCATGAAAGTAATTATATTATAATCCTATATTTTTCAAAAAGTTTATCTCTTTGTTTGTGTCTGTGTTTGTTCCCTAACATCTCTCACACAAGGGGTGGATGTGATGACCCAAGAGTTGGAATAAAGTGCATATAAGTTAATTTCAGTCAGTCATGTCTATATGGTTTGATTATCTCCTATGATGTGTAATAGACTACTTTCCATCCTTGGATGGGAGATTAGCTAGTCCCTACAAAATTATGAATGGGTTCGCTGTTTGGTTTTTAGCTCGCTTGACTTTAAGTCAGGGGAGCTATAGTGATCACTCACCATCCATCGTCCGTTGTCTGTCGGCTGTCGGCCATGAACATGGTGTCTGCGTCTTCTCCTCCAAAACTGCTGAACCAATTTAAGTGACATTTGAGATAATAGTTTGTTATGACATCGCGTTTTATTTTGTTCAAATCAAGTTGTCTCGCCCCTGTATGGGCCACTCCCAAAAAGTGTGCTTAAATCTTCAAAAATCTTCTTCTCATGAACCAGCAGTAGCAGAGACTTGATATTTGGTGTGCAGCTTCCTTTTGAGGTGTAGACTCAGATTTGTTCAAGAGAAGTTTGAGGAGCTATATTTGCCGTTCTTATGGGAGGGGCAAGAATTTTTGCCCCGCCCAGAATTTCTATTTTCCAAACCAAGAGGCTGATTTGATATGAGGGCTTATTGGGTCATAAGTAGTTAATTTATGCCCCCAAAATGTTCATGTGACCCCCATGGGAACCGCAGGAGCTAAAAATAGAAAAAATTTGAAACGACTGTATTTAAAAAAATACACGGCACTGAGAATTCTTATTTGGTGTGAAGCTTCCTTAGGACCAACAGAATGGAATGTTCCAAAAAAATTGCTATCGGTTTTATCATAGGGTACTTTTTTGGGACTTTGAAAAAGTGCTGAGTCAGTATTTCTTAACACTGTGGGTAATGGAAAAAAACATTTAAGACTACTCTTCTCCCAGTCTAGGGCTGCACGGTATACCGTTAAACCGGTAATTACCAGTATTGAGAATGATACCCGATGAATACTGGTATTGTTTTAAAAGTACCGGTATACTGTAAGAAACGGTATTGGATCAAATTATCGAAGTTGAAGTCGATAAAAACTGACAACTCCTGTGATAAAGTACACATCAATCAATCTTCATTCGACCAGTGAAAACACAGTTTGCAGCGCACTTCAGCTGCGTAACTTACAAGTAAGTATACACGTACCAGCAATTTGAAACTGAAACTTGAATATTTTGGGAGTGCATCGAATTCAGGGAATGAATACTTTGACACATTTGTGTATGTATACTCACGTTTCCCCGTGTGGATAATAAAATTACTCACAAAATCATTATAGGGAGTGTTTGTTTTATTTGTTCTTTTCCTTTCAAAAACAGATAAAACCTGAAGCCATGTTGATCAGCACTTTCATTGTGAACTTTGAACTTATGAATATTAATAAGCTGTTCAATGGCAATGAAGGTGTAGGTTGGACGTCCCTGTCACTTTTCGTCCCAATTTTAAAACGACAACCAGCAATCTAAAAGTTAACTATTTTTTTGTAACTTCAAATATTTTTTTACAGATGTTGGCCCAGAAATTAATAATGAATTCAAATAAACTTAGTATTTATATCTTAACCCTTTAAGAAGTGTGCTAACCACGCATCACATCAGGTGAAGTTTTGGGGGTATGAACATACATGGTACAGAAACAGAAACAAAGGGAAAGGGAAGCCTGAGCAATAATAATCTATTCAGACATTGATAATTGTCACTCACATGGACATTAATTACTAACACAAACACTCCACTGACCGGTTCTATCCTGTTTCTCCCACGTTTAATTACCCCAAGCTGAGCAGTTACAAAAGAAAACATAGAAAACAATAGATGCAGAAGGTATGGCCAGCTATAGGCATTTTCATAATTCTCATTCACTTGTCCTGTTTCTCCCACATGTTCCTAACTGTATAATACGAGAGAAAACCCAATGAAATATTTTTTATAATTTTTTTTTAAAACAATTCTCAACGTGAATTATCATTTACCTTACAAAACATGTATGAAAATACAACATATTATAATGAGCATAATTAAAAATATACATAAATATACATATAAATACATAAAATTGGGTAAAGGGTTAAATATATGGAAATATAACATTTTATAATGAACATAATTTGTGATGTACAACAAGACTGTGACATAAATAATTACTCCAAATGTAACAAACACGGACAACCGACCTTGTCTAAAATGTTCTTTTAATGAACATAGTCTGGTATCTATTTTCACATAGCGTCTTTTCTTGGGGGCTCTGCCTCCTCCTGCAGTATACTGGATGATAGAAAGTTCAGTATTAGCTTGGATCTCTTTGAGTATTTTTACAGCAGTAAAGATGTTAGGATGGGGGTGGTGCACCATTTTCTTCAATTTGTTGTGCCACCCTTCTAAATGATTTGTGGTCCGACAGCCTTCGGTATCAAAGTGATTCCACATTCTCCTGTCACCTTCTTCTTCAAGTGAAAAAATACCACCACTTGAGAAAAAACAAACAAACTCAAAGAAAGATCAATCAAATAGTTGTTATCAAGTGATTACTTCTCAAACTCCGAAGAACTGACCACTGATTTGGGAAAAATAAAAAAGTGGGAGAAACAGGACATCCAGTAAAAAGGCTAGGAAAATGATACAGACTATAAACCTTAAAACAACACCTGATTTAGGTGTGAAAATAGAAGTGGGAGAAACAGGACGACACCCACTGACCATATCTATCAACACTTAAAATACAATAGGTCATAAGAAGAACCAAACAATGGAGAGGAAAATGCAGGGTGTGAAATGCTCACACTCCATAAAACAGCTGTATTAATTAATATTCATGAACAAAGGAAAAGTAAATCCTACAGTCAACTACAGTGACCAATTGTGGGATATTCTTTTTGAACAGAAAAGTCATGGCACTTTATTGTTTTCCCTCATGTCTGGGCTGTCTCTGTGATGTGATTTTAAATCGAAATAAAATAACGCTGTGCACGTTTGTAAAACAAAAGTGCTTTTTTAAAGATATTGGGTTCAGCTGAACATAAGTTACTGAGTACAGTAAATTTTATTCAATTGTTAACCGCTCAAAATATAACTGTGTTGTCAACTGTTTACGAACTCAGTTCCCCCAGAACATCGCCCAAGTTTTTCACTCTCTGAACTGATCTACGATATTCCGGTACATCGCAGTATTTTTTTCAGTACTGATACCGGTATTGAAATTTGAATACCATGCAGCCCTATCCCAATCCACTGCTCCAATAGCTTTCAAATTTCATATATAACATCTTTGGAAGATTGTTTCACACGTTTATTGAAATCAAATCCCTGGGTCCATATTTGGGCTCTATGGTAGCCCAAATGTTCAAATTAGTGCCCTATGAGGAATATTCTTTAAAAATCTTCTTCTTCAGATCCACCAATCAGAATCTTTTGATGTTTGGTATGCAACATCCTTACGGGGGTGAGATTCAAGTTGTTCAAGCCAAATCCCTGGGTTCATATTTGGGCTCACTGTGGGAGCCTGAATTATAACTTAGTTCAAAATGAGGAATTTTCTTCAAAAATCTTCTTCTTCAGATACAGCAGTCAGAATATTTTGATATTTGCTTTGCAGCATCCTTAGGGGGACATTTCCCCATCGGACATTTCCCCATCCGGACATTTTACCATCGGACAATTCCCCATCCAGACATTTCCCCACAGAGGGTGGACATTTCCCCATCAGCATTCCCCCATCAGAGGTGGAGATTTCCCCATCGGAGGTGGACATTTCCCCATCAGATATTAACACCTTTCCTCATTGAGGGCGGACATTTACCCATCAGAGGTGGACAGAGGTTCTTTTATAACTCGAAAAAACATCTCGGCATATGGTGTAGGCATTAGCACATTTTAGCACAATCTGAATTTCACAACAATGAAAACACAACATCAATAATAAAAAATAAGAATGTTTATCTGGTTACAAGTGTATGTATATATGTATATAAATATGTTTGCTTATAAATCTCTTACACATGCTTCTTGTTGAGTTGTTTGATAAACACTGATGCATTCATTGACATTTACTTCAATGAGGACACGACTGTTTATCAATCAACTTAACAATATTTTTGAACGAAAGAAGCTTGACAGAAAAATAAATATTAAAATTGCAATGAAAACATCCATATTGTTCAATCCACTTGTGTGATAAAAACTGATGTATTCATTGAATTTCACATCAGTGAAGACATGACCGTTTATCAATCATCTCAACAAAAAAGTTAACTCTAAATTGCTACGAAAATTGAACTCAAATGTCTTATAAGTACTTTTTATAGAGTTGTTTGATAAACACTGATGCATTCATTGACATTTCCTTTAACCACTGTTTATCAATCAACTCGACAATATCTTTGAACAAAAGTAGCTTCTCAGAGAGAACAAATAAAAATATATAAATATTGTTAAATCCTGATTATGTTTAATCCTGTCAATTATAGAGATAAAAGCACATTAAATCGAACAATTCAAACAACATTATCCATGTCGGCTTAATAAAAATGGAATGATACACAACAAATCAATAGAAAAATTTCAAACAGACGGACCCACAAAAAATTAAGATATGGATGGTGAAAAGTCTGCATGGGGAATTGTCTGCTTTTCTATTAAGCAGAATGGGGTAATGTCCGATGGGGAAATGTCTGGCCTAAATGGGATGGGGTAATGTCCGGATGGGGAAATGTCCAATGGGGAAATGTCCGGCCAAGTCTCTGGGTTCATATTTGGGCTCCCTATAGGGACCCTGAATTATAACTTAGTTCAATATGAGGAATATTCTTCAAAAATCTTCTTCACATCCACCAGTCAGAATCTTTTGATATTTTGTAATCCGTATCATTAAGGAGGTGAGATATAAGTTTATAAAAGCAAAGTCCCTGGGTTCATATTTGGGCTTTCTGTGGGAGCCCGAATTGTACCAAAATTTCTATTTCCCGAACTGAGAGGCCGATTTGAACCAAATTTGATATGAGGGCTTATTGGGTCATAAGTACCTAATTTAAGCCAACAGAATTTTTCTTCTGGCTCCCACAGGACCTAAAAATAGAAAAAATTTAAAACGTCCATATCTCCAAAACTACATGGCACTGAGAATTTTTTATTTTATGTGAAGCTTCCTTAGGAACAGCAAAAAGGAAGGGTCCAAAAAAATATTGCCATCGGTTTTATCATAGGGTACTTTTCCAGGACTTTGAAAAAGTGCTGAGTCAGCATTTTTTAACACTGAGTAATTGGAAAAACATTAAAGAAACTTCTTCCCCCATACCACTGCTCCAAATTCTTTCATTTTTCACATATAACATCTTTGGAAGATTCATTCACATGTTTGTTGAAATCAAATCCCAGGGTCCATATTTGGACTCTCTATGGGAGCCCAAATGTTCAGATTAGTGCAATATGAGGAGTATTCTTTAAAAATCTTCTTCCGATCAACCAATCAGATTTTTTTTTTTTAGATCCACTGGTCAGAATCTTTGGATATTTGGTATATGGTTTTCTTAGGAGGGGCAGATGCAACTTGTTCAAATCAATTCCATGGGTTGATATTTAGGCTGGCATGTCAGGTGAGCGCCCCCAGGCCCCCTGGGGCCTCTTGTATGAAGTTAGTTCTGATTTTTTAATAAAACTTTTGGTGCAATTTATTGAAAAGACTTTTATCAAACAAAATATTTTTTTTGTTAAGAGACCATTAATGTAGTCATTAAATAGTAAGCACAAGAAACAGATACAGATATCAACATCACATTGATGTAATTTAGTTTATATCATATGATTACCTATTCTACTATATATAAAAAGCCTATGACATAAATTTTAGCTTTACACACTAACCACGGTGAACACGTGTGTCTGTGGTGAACATGGCAGCAATGGGATTTCAATAGTTAAAATTTACACCTACAGTGGAAATGCATCCAAGTTCACCTTTGTTGACCTCGACCTGAGTACAAACTTGTCTAAATTTAACGCTTGCCTCGCAAAGATAGAAATGAAAGCAGCAATTATTTATTACATTTTTAAATGGGTTTACCTCATAAGATACCAAAAGTTAACAAACATGCATTGTCTCATGTTAATAAAGCATCCATAACTTGAAATAGTATGTTATTATATTATTAGAATTCCCCATGATTTGCATGTTTCTTTTTCCGTTTCATTTTGGCGGTAAAATTGACAGCGGAATTACCACCCACCGGTGCTCATGTGAACAAAAACAGATTCGCACATTTGTACATCTGCTGCTCAGTAAAATTGAGAAATGATAATAGCAACTCTTAATAATCTGACGATCATGGCATAAATAAAATATGCCCAAAGGAGCTTGGTGTATCAAATGTTCACCACTTGTGGTGAAGTGGTGTTAACTGCTTGCTGTTAACACCACTTCACCACTCGTGATGAACATTTGGTACACCAAGCTGCTATGGGTATATTCTATTTGTAACAGGATTAGCTGTCACATAATTAATATTTGGAAAATTGTCAAATAAGTAATGTCTATCAAAAGAAATAATGGTGACTGCATCATGATTTTGTTGCTACACTATTCACTAAAGATTCATGGTGACATCTAGTAGTGTCATGTTTTATTGATTAGTCATGACTAGAGGATGGTTCCTTTCCGATAACCAGCATTCTGGCTTATCCAATGTGGCCACCATGGCAGCCATCTTGGATTTTCAGGGACTTTTGATTGTCAACGCGATAACTTAAAAACTATAGATCCAACAGATGCTGCTTTTTTATGGTTGATTAATCGTGACTAGAGGATGGTTCCTTTCGATAACCAGCATTCTGGCATATCCAAGATGGCCACCATGGCAGCCATCTTGGATTTTTAGGGACTTTTGATTGTCCATTTGATAATCTAACAGATACTGTTTATTTATGGTTGATTAGTCATGACTAAAGGATGGTTCCTTTCGATAACCAGCATCATTGTCCATCCGTCCATCATTTGTCTGTGTGTCCATCCATCTGTACGTGAACTTTTGTTTGTCCACGTCATAATTTGAAAACAATACTTCCAACAGGTACTTTTTTTTATGGTTGATTAGTCATGACTAGAGGATGGTTCCTTTCAATAACCAGCATCAACATCCGTCCGTCCATCCATCTGTCCATCTGCACACACAAATGACTACTTATGTGGCTACAAGTTTGTAAAACAGAATACTTAAGTGGTTAAAGTCTGTTACGTGGCTAGTCACGTAACAGAATCTCTTATTGTGGTGGGGGGGGGGGGGGGGGGGGGTTGGATAAATGCAGAGTAGGGTTAGGGCATTCTGGGGTGGATTTAGGGGTGGGGTGGGTGGGGTGGGGGGCAATGAAGGGGTGTTAGAGTTATGTGGCTAGGGTTAGGGGTGGGTAGAGTTAGGGTTAGTAAAGGGTAGGGTTAGGGTTAGCTGACCCCCCAAAATGAATGGGTGGATTTAGGGGTGGGGTGAGGGGCAATGAAGGGGTGTTAGAGTTATGTGGCTAGGGTTAGGGGTGGGTAGAGTTAGGGTTAGTAAAGGGTAGGGTTAGGGTTAGCTGACCCCCCAAAATGAATGGGTGGATTTAGGGGTGGGGTGAGGGGCAATGAAGGGGTGTTAAAGTTATGTGGCTAGGGTTAGGGGTGGGTAGAGTTAGGGTTAGTAAAGGGTAGGGTTAGAGTTAGCTGACCCCCCCAAAATTTTTCCCCCCAAAACTTATTTTATTATGTTGGACATGTGTTTTAGGTTAGCCACCTAACATGTCCATAAAATAGCCACATAAGTAGCCATTTGTAAGAACGTCCGTCCATCCATCCATCCATTAACTTTTATTTGTCCATGCTATAACTTGAAAACAATACATCCAACAGATACTGTTTTTTATGATTGATTAGTCATGACTAGAGGATGGTTCCTTTTGATAACCAGCATTCTGGCATGTCCAATATGGCCACCATGGCAACCATCTGGGAGTTTTGGTGACTTTTGATTCTCCATGCAATAACTTGAAAACAATATATTCAACTTTAATGGGTCGTAAGCCAGGAATGTACAATTATTTTTGAAGGAATTATTGACCTTTTGTTGAACTAAAAATTTCTTCATAGGCAGTCATATATTGATCCACCGCCTGAGGGTGCACTTGTTTATTATAAATTTATGTTTCCTGTTTTCGGGATATTCACCTGGTACGTTCTTATATTATCACTAGTATTGTTTAGTGTTTTCCAGACTTTTTAACTCACCTGACTGAAAGTCAGGGTGAACTTTTCTTATCACTCTTCGTCCGTCGTCTGTCGTCCGTCGTCTGTCGTCCGTCGTCCTGCGTGAAGGTGGTGTTTGAGCCTCTTTCTCCTAAACCACTGGCCACATTTTAATTAAATTTCATGTAAGTAATGGTTATATAAGGGCATTTTGATTTTTATCCAAAATAGGTTTCAGCTCATATTGAGCAGAGGTGTGGGGAAAAAATGGCCAAATTTTTTGAAAATCTTCTTCTGATGAACCACCAGAAGCAGACACTTGATATGTGGTATACAGAGTCCTTTTGAGGTTTAGAATCAAGTTTGTTCAAGAGAAGTTTGTCGGGCATTATTTGCCTTCGTTATGGGAGGGGCAAAAATTTTGGCCACGCCTAAAATTTCTATTTTCAGAAGCGTCAGGTCGATTTGAACCAAATTTGATATGAGATGATAATGGGTCAAAAGTAGTTGATTGATGCAAAAAAAATTTTCTCATTGCCCCGTGGGAACCTCGGGAGCTAAAAATAGGAAAAACCTTAAAACTGCCATATCTCCAAAACTACACTGCACAGAGAATTCTTATTTTGTATAAAGCTTACTTTTATCCAGTAGAATAGAATGGTTAAAAAAAATCCCTATCGGTTTGATCACTAGGTACCTTTTTCAGGACTTTGAAAAATTGCTGAGTCAGCACTTTTTAACACTGTAGGCAATGGGAAAAAGATTAAAAATCTTCTTCTCCAGATCCAGCAGGCAGAATCTTTTGATATTCGGTATGCAACATTGTGGGGGTGGATCTGATTCAAGTTTGTTCAAATCGGCCCCCTGGATTCATATTTGGGCTCACTATAGAAGCCCGAATTCGAACTTAATGCATTTCAGGCAAATTTCTTAAAAAGTCTTCTCCAGATCCAGCAGGCAGAATCTTTTGATATTTGGTATGCAACATTGTGGGGTGGATCTGATTCAAGTTTGTTCAAATCTGCCTCCTGGGTTTATATTTGGCCTCAGTATAGAAGCTCGAATTCAAACTTAGTGCATCTCAGGCAAATTGATTAAAAAATCTTCTTCTCCTGATCCAGCAGGCAGAATCTTTTGATATTTGGTATGCAACATTGTGGGGTGGATCTGATTCAAGTTTGTTCAAATCGGCCCCCTGGATTCATATTTGGGCTCACTATAGAAGCCTGAATTCGAACTTAATGCATTTCAGGCAAATTTCTTAAAAAGTCTTCTTCTCCAGATCCAGCAGGCAGAATCTTTTGATATTTGGTGTGCAACATTGTGGGGTGGATCTGATTCAAGTTTGTTCAAATCGGCCCCCTGGGTTTATATTTGGGCTCAGTATAGAAGCTCGAATTCAAACTTAGTGCATCTCAGGCAAATTGATTAAAAAATCTTCTTCTCCAGATCCAGCAGGCAGAATCTTTCGATATTTGGTATGCAACATTGTGGGGTGGATCTGATTCAAGTTTGTTCAAATCGGCCCCCTGGATTCATATTTGGGCTCACTATAGAAGCCTGAATTCGAACTTAGTGCATTTCAGGCAAATTTCTTAAAAAATCTTCTTCTCCAGATCCAGCAGGAAGAATCTTTTGATATTTGGTATGCAACATTGTGGGGTGGATCTGATTCAAGTTTGTTCAAATCGGCCCCCTGGGTTTATATTTGGGCTGAGTATAGAAGCTCGAATTCGAACTTAGTGCATTTCAGGCAAATTTCTTAAAAAAATCTTCTTCTCCAGATCCAGCAGGCAGAATCTTTTGATATTTGGTATGCAACATTGAGGGGTGGATCTGATTCAAGTTTGTTCAAATCGGCCCCCTGGATTCATATTTGGGCTCACTATAGAAGCTCGAATTCGAACTTAGTGCATTTCAGGCAAATTTCTTTGAAAATCTTCTTCTCAAGATCCAGCAGGCAGAATCTTTTGATATTGGGTATGCACCATGCTTAGGGGGGGGAGATTCAAGTTTGTTCAAGCCAAGTCCCTGGGTTCATATTTGGGCTCACTGTGGTAGCCCAAATTATAACTTAGTTCAAAATGAGGAATTTTCTTTAAAAATCTTCTTCAGATCCAGCAGTTGGAATATTTTGATATTTGATATGCAGCATCCTTAGGGGGGTGAGATTCAAGTTTGTTCAAATCATGTCCCTAGGTCCATATTTGGACTCACTGTGGGAGCTTGAATTCTAACTTAGTTCAAAATGAGGAATTTTCTTTAAAAATCTTCTTCTTCAGATCCAGCAGTCGGAATGTTTTGATATTTGGTATGCAGCATCCTTAGCAGGGTGAGATTCAAGATTGTTAAAGCCAAGTCCCTGGGTTTATATATGGGCTCCCTGTGGGAGTCCGAATTATAACTTAGTTCAATATGAGGAATATTCTTTAAAAATCTTCTTTTTTTTTAGATCCACTGGACAGAATCTTTGGATATTTGGTAGAAGCTTTTCTTAGGAGGAGCAGATGCAACTTGTTGAAATCAATTCTCGGGGTTGATATTTAGGCTACCATGTCAGGTGAGCACCCTCAGGCCCCTTGGGGCCTCTTGTTTTCATTATGGATTGACATATTGAGAAAAAATTTTATCTGTAGATTTGTTATGGATACTTACAGATCAAGTTCGAATTTCATTCGCCTCGATTGATTTTTGGTGGAGTTACTGCCCTTAAACTTAGAATTTTTAGAGTTTTCTGGATTTTTTTTCATTTTCCAGACTTTGTTATGGTTGGACATATTGATATAATTTTTAGCTCAACTTTGACGAAGTCAAATTTGAGCTATTGTCATGGCCCGTCGTCTGTCGTCCGTCTGTCCGTCCGTCCGTCTGTCCATCTGTCCGTCTGGTCGTCTGTCCATCTGTCCGTCTGTCCGTCTGTCCGTACGTCAACAATTGGCTATGGTTCGGGCTAGAGGTCGTATTTATGAACCGATCTTTACGAAACTTCTTATGTACCTTTGTTATGACCCTGGGACGGGAACGAGTGTTTTTAGGTGTGGTCCGAAATTCAAGATGGCTGCCAGTGGCCATTTTGTACCGATGATGCAAAAATCAGTTTTTTGTACAGAACTTCTGTATGAAAGTTCTGATTTGAATCAAGTTTTGTATAAATGTTTAGTACCATGGGATACATCACATATAATACGGGTTTTTTTCTCGTGCGTAAATTATGCAAATTAGACTGACTTTGATTTATTTAGTGTTACTTTCAGAGCTGTAAGTGCCAAGCTGCTATGGCTCAGGCTAGAGGCCGTATTTATGAACCGATCTTTACGAAACTTCTTGGGTACCTTTGTTATGACCGTGGGACGAGAACGAGTGTTTTTGGGTGCGGTCCGAAATTCAAGATGGCTGCCAGCTGCCATTTTGTACCGACGATGCAGAAATCTGTTTTTTGTACAGAACTTCCATATGAAAGCTCTGATTTGAATAATTTTTTGTATGAATGTTTAGTACCATGGGATACATCACATATAATACAGGGTTTTTTTTCGTACGTAAATTGTGCAAATTAGACTAATTTTGATGTTTTTTGGGGTTACCTTCAGCACTGTAAGTGCAAATGCCAATACGGCTCGGGCTAGAGGCCGTATTTATGAACCGATCTTTACGAAACTTCTTGGGTTCCTTTGGTATCACCGTGGGACGAGAACGAGTGTTTTGGGGTCCGGTCCGAAATTCAAGATGGCCGATGGCAGCCATTTTGTACAAAATTAGGTGCAATCAGATTTTTGCACAGAACTTCCATATGAAAGCCCTGATTTGAATAATTTTTTTGTGTGAATGTTTAGTACCATGGGATGCATCACATATAATACAGGTTTTTTGTCGTGCAGAAATTATGCAAATTAGATGAACTTTGATTTTTTCAGTGCGACTTACACACAGTAAGTACACATGTCAATACGGCTCAGACTAGAGTCTGTATTTATGAACTGATCTTCACGAAATGTCTTGGGTACCTTTGTTATCACCTTGGGACGAGAACGAGTGTTTCTGGGTGCGGTCTAAAATTCAAGATGGCTGCTAGTGGCCATTTTGTACCGAAATTAGGTCTAATCAGTTTTTTGTACACAACTTCTATACAGCTCAGACTAGAGGCCATATTTATGAACCAATCTTTACGAAACTTCTTGGGTACCTTTGTTATCACCGTGGGATGAGAGCGAGTGTTTTTGGGTGTGGTCCGAAATTCAAGATGGCCACCAGCAGCCATTTTGTACCAAAATTAGTGCAATCAGTCTTTTGTATAGAACTTCTGTATGAAAGTTCTGATTTTAATAAATTTTTGTATGAATGTTTAGTAACATGGAATACATCACATATTGTAAGGGTTTTTTTTTCATGCAGAAATTATGCAAATTAGATGAACTTTGATTTATTCAGTGCTACTTACACAATGTAAGCACACATGTCAATACGGCTCAGGGTAGAGGCTGTATTTATGAACCGATCTTCACAAAACTTCTTGGGTACCTTTGTTATCTCCTTGGGATGAGAATGAGTGTTTCTGGGTACGGTCCAAAATTCAAGATGGCTGCCAGTGGCCATTTTGTACCGAAATTAGGTCCAATCAGTTTTTTGTCACAAGTTCTATACAGCTCGTATTTATGAACTGATCTTCACAAAACTTCTTGAGTACTTTTGTTTTCACCTTGGGACAGGAACGAGTGTGTTTTGGGGTGCCTTTGTTATCATTGTGCTATGAGAACAAATATTTTGGGGTTCAGTCAGACCCACTCTGGGACTCAAAGATTTTTTCTAGTTCAGCATCTGACTGTCACCCACCTTTACAATACTTTATCTATACATTTGTTACAGGCAACGGTCAGTATTTATGTACAGACCGTTACAATACTTTATATGTACCTTTGTTATCAGGTCATTACCTAGATGTTTGTCATTGCTGTGTCACATATTATAAATGTACATGTCTTTGTCTTGACAAGTTGAGCTACAGTGTCATTGACACTTTCATTACAGCTTTATTGTGGATACTTACAGATCAAGTTCAAATTTCATTCCATTTTTGGTGGATTTACTGCCCTTGAACTTAGAATTTTTACCATTTTCCAGTCTTTTTTATATGCCCGGATAATGTTTTATAATTTCTGGAAGTATTATGCGCCATTGAACGGCATCCTCTGGTTTTTATTGATAGAAATTATGTTTTCCGTTTTCGGGATATACATCTGACACGTTCTTATATTATTACAAGTATTGTTTAGTGTTCTCCCCTGTCCTTCCGTGAACCCTCCTGTTAAGTTCCCAAGTGGCTTTGGCATTTTTTATGAGATTTATTTTTCAAAATTCTTGGGAATTTGATGTATTCATTGGAATATTAGTTCCGAGTACCCCCTTGTTTATGTCCAGGTGGGGGGTCGATCTCTGGGGATGTTTTAGTCTTACATCTTCTACCGGCTGCATTATTTTATCTTCCTGGGAAGATTTAGTTTTGCAGTTGGTAGTTTTATACACCGGTTACTAACTTCGAGCCATTTTCTATGTGCCTGTCTTGTTAGTACCAATTTGTTTTCTGACGTTGTTTACTTTTTCTCAAGAGTTTTGGTAAGTACTGTGACAGTTTAATGTAGTACAGTTATAGTTTTAGGCCATAAAAAAAAGAACCTCTGTTTCTCAGGCCCACGCGCATGGTCATTTTTGGTGCGCATGCAACCTTTTTATGACACCAAAAAATCTTCAAAAAAATTTGAGATATTGTGCTCATTTCGGTAAATCGATATCGATGCGTTCGCAAATTTTAAATTAACACACTTCAAGCTTTTTCTACATCATACCTTAATAAAGTGGGTGGGTTTTAGCAACATTCACGACAGAAAGTGTTTTATTCTGTAAAAGGTAAGTCATAATGACAGCAAGAAGAAAGGTGTCTTTCAGTCTGACAACAAACAGTCACAAAGGGGAATGGTCGATTCGCACCATGTTTGATTCGCACCAACCCTCAGAAAGTCTACAAAGTCAGGTGCTATGTTGAATGGAACACAGTCTCCTGGCATTTATTTTTAGTAACATTTGTATTGTAAATGGCCGTCATTGGGAATTTGTGTACTGTTATTTGAAACCGTTACGAGTTTCCCTGTTAATTTAAATAAATGTATTTGAGATGCAGGATAATTGGATAACTAATAGTAACTGTTACTTGATATAAAAGTAACAGTCATAGTTGAAAATAAATCGCATATAGGCAGGTATGTGCGGTCAAATTGGAGGAACACACTAAAAAGTGTAGTCCGTGTCCGTGTCGGAGAAAAAGTGTAGTCGGGAATTAAATTATCATTTTCTCACTTAATTGTTGGTTGTTTTCTATGAAATTTGGAAAGTATACTCAGGGGACAATACAAAACAGATATGCCAAAAAAGAAGTTTGTACGATGTTATTTTACGATGTCAGAAGACATTTTCTCTTTTAAACACACTAAAAAGTGTAGCTGACTCGGTGCCGTGTTAGCTTATTAATTGGTTTTCGCTGTGTTTTGATGATAAGGAGATTAATTGGGTGAAGATTTGATTGATAGATTTTCTTTCATTGCTTTTTTACATTTGCATGGAGTAAAGTATTTTTTCCCAGAAGATTATGTTAAAATGTCCATGGTGGGTAGTTACACATTCACGCCCCCCTCTCTCTCTCTCTCTCTCTCTCTCCATTGCGCTCTCCCAATCTCACTCTGTTTCACAAATTGGTTGCGATGAATGAAAGAATGAATGAATGAATGAATGAAAGGTTTTAGAACACTGAAGGCGCGCAGGGACGATGTGGGATTTCAAAATCCCTTGCGACCCGCTTAACTTTATTTTATTTTACTTGCATCACATAGTCCTAGCTTTGCCCCATATGAGGAATGAAGGGATGAGAGCGCGGTTACTGTTTCCTGTAGTATAAATTGGGACTGATAGATTGTCAATAATCAATGCCTCAATGCCATGGAGACTCCAAGAGAGAGACAGAGACAGATAGGGCTCCCGTTGGTTTGGGCTTGTCGATGGTAGAAGTTTGAATCCCTCCACACTAGGGTGAGCCAACTGTTGTGAAACGACAAATTGAATGGAAGGGAAGAGAAGAAAAGAAAACCAAACAGCAACGCCTGTTTGGTAGCGGCCCCGGTATATTGAATACGGTATAGCGGTTACAAAAAAGGGGTGAAGAAAGCTCCGCCAGTATAGTTTTGAATAACCAGGAGTCATCCATCAAGCCTTCAAGGAGATAGGATGCCGTGTGTGATAGAGGATAGAGGTAGGATGCCGTGTGTGATATATGGGGTATCTGGTTAGCCTTCTGGGATTTCAAATACCCCCCCCCCCCCCCCCCCATGCTATGATATTATCTTTATGCTGTTATCAGTTTTATCTGCTGTCGCAGGCGAATCTAACCACAAAACACTCGGAACGACATACCAAGTAAATTTACATTTGCTTTTCATATAGATGTTTGTTATTTGTTCATGTTTGTGCTGTATCTCTATATCTTTGTGCTATGCTGTATCTATTATGTCCTGTATTTATCCAATAAAATACTGAAAATTAAATTAATCGTTGTTTCTTTCATCCACACCCCACTAAGAACCAGGAAGATCAGCCCGCCTCGCTGTGTCAACACAGCGTAAGCCAGTTAATTATCTAACACGGTGCCGAGTCGGCTTCACTTTTTAGTGTGTTTGAAAGAGAAACTGTCTTCTAACATCGTAAAATAAAATCGTACAAACTTCTCTTTTGGCATATATATTTCGTATAGTCCCCTGAGTATACTTTCCAAATTTCATAGAAAACACCCAACAAATAAATGAGAAAATGATAATTTAATTCCCAACTACACTTTTTCTCCGACACGGACACGGACTACACTTTTTAGTGTGTCCCGAATTGGTTAATAAAAACACGCAAACATTCGTTTTGTATTTCATTTTCAGATTTCAAAAAAATATGATTTATGGATGAACTGCCCGTTCAAATGGGTTGTGATAATTTTGAATATAATGGGGAAAAATCGCGATTTACGATTTTATTAGGCAGGTTGTGAAAGGATTTTTTTTTTTTAGTAAAATAAATCTCTGAAAGTTGGCACTTCGACATTTGATTTGTCCCAGAGACGTTTCACCCACGAGGCGTTTCGTGACTTTCGTCCTGTATTATAATTTTCACGTTTCACTGAAAAAACATACATTCAAACCCCACTTCATTTACGACCCAACACCCCTATGGTGAATAACCAATATATTTGCGAAATTTTGCGAGGTCCACCAGGCGTTTGGGTGGGGGTCAAATTACCACAAACAACCTCTCGGGGAGAAAATAAAAAAAAAAAAACAAAACTGCCCGCCCGCATGCTTTTTTGGAAAAATGGCCTGAGAAACAGACAATCAACTTTGTATGGCCTTAATGTGTTACTTTACATGTTAGGCCCTGTCCCGATGTTCTTGTCCTAGTTGTGGAGTGGTATATCCACACTTAGGCTCTATAGGGGTGTCCTTGGGCTCATTAGGTTCCCTTGGGGTACTTGGGCTGTCATCTACATTTTTAGAAAATTTTATTTAGTCTGTGTGAAACACACAGACTATTGTTTTTGCACGGTTTCTTTTTCTTTTCTTTTTTTTTTTTCTTCTTCTTCTTCTTCTTCTTCTTCTTCTTCTTCTTCTTCTTCTTCTTCTTCTTCTTCTCATCACTTTTTTGTCCGCAAGATAACTCGAAAACAAATTGCCCTATCTCGTTAATTTTTGTCATACTGATAGACAGCCACAAGTTCTCGGCCACCTATGTTTTTCAGATTCCTGGGGTATTAGTGGTGTCTGTAGGGGTGTTTTGAAAGTGGGTCACGCCCATAACTCAGGCGTGGTATGGACCTGGGACCAACACCAAATGAGTCTACACTCGATGGAGATTCAAAATATGGGTCAAGGTCATGGAGGTCACCTACTGGTCATTAAGTGCATTTTTCATAATTGCTAGAAATCACATTTTTGGACCCCCTAAAGCATTCCTGACAATGCATTTTGATGTAAAAAAAGTGGGCGTGGCCAAAATTTTTGAAAGTGGGTCACGCTCATATCTCAAGCATGGTATGACGTATGGACCTGGGACCAACACCAAATGAGTCAACACTCGATGGAGATTCAAAATATGGGTCAAGGTCACGGGGGTCACCTAGGGGTCATTAAGTGCATTTTTAGCTCACCTGACTGAAAGTCAGGGTGAGCTTTTCTTATCACTCTTTGTCCGTCGTCCGTCTGTCGACCTGCGTGGAGGTGGTGTTTGAGCCTCTTTCTCCTATACCTCTGGCCACATTTTAATTAAATTTCATGTAAGTAGTGGTTATATAGGGGCATTTGGGTTTTTCTTCAAATTGGATTTCTGCTCATATTGTGGAGTGGGGTGGGGCCAAAACGCACAAAATTTAAAAAAATCTCCTTCTCATGAACCAGCCATAGCAGAGACTTGATATTTGGTATGCAGCTTCCATTTGAGGTGTAGACTCAAGTTTGTTCAAGAAAAGTTTGACTGGCAATATTTACCTTTGTTCTGAGAGGGGCAAGAATTTTTGCGCTGCCCAAAATTTCTATTTTCTGAACCCAGAGGCCGATTTGAACCAAATTTAATATGAGGTATTATTGGGTTATAAGTACTTGATTTATGCCAAAAAAAATTTCCCTGCAGCCCTGTGGGAACCGCAGGAGCTTAAAATTAAAATGCCCATATCTCCAAAACTGCACGGCACCGAGAATTTTTATTTGGTGTGAAGCTTCATTTGGACCAACAGAAAGGATTGGTAAAAAAAATTGCCATCTGTTTTATCATAGGGTACAGTTTCGGGACTTTGAAAAAGTGCTGAGTCAGCACTTTTTAACACTGTAGGCAATGGGAAAAACATTAAAAAATCTTCTTCTCCAGATCCAGCAGACAGAATCTTTTGATATGTGGTATGCAACATTGTAGGGTTGATCTGATTCAAGTTTGTTCAAATTGACCCCCTGGGTTCATATTTGGGCTCAGTATAGGAGCCTTATTTCGAACTTATTGCATTTCAGGCAAATTTCTTAAAAAGTCTTCTCCAGATCCAGCAGGCAGAATCTTTTGATATTTGGTCTGCAACATTGTGGGTTGGATCTGATCCAAGTTTGTTCAAATCGGCTCCCTGGATTCATATTTGGGCTCACTATAGAAGCTCGAATTGGAACTTTGTGCATTTCAGGCCAATTTCTTTAAAAATCTTCTTCTCCAGATCCAGCAGGCAGAATCTTTTGATATTTGGTATGCAACATTGTAGGGTGGATCTGATTCAAGTTTGTTCAAATCGGCCCCCTGGATTCATATTTGGGCTCACTATAGAAGCCTGAATTCGAACTTAGTGCATTTTAGGCAAATTTCTTAAAAAATCTTCTCCAGATCCAGCAGGCAGAATCTTTTGAAATTTGGTATGCAACATTATTGTGGGGTGGATCTGATTCAAGTTTGTTCAAATCGGTCCCCTGGGTTTATATTTGGGCTCAGTATAGGAGCCCAAATTTGAACTTAGTGCATTTCAGGCAAATTTCTTTGAAAATCTTCTCAAGATCCAGCAGGCAGAATCTTTTGATATTGGGTATGCACCATGCTTAGGGGGGTGAGATTCAACTTTGTTCAAGCCAAGTCTCTGGGTTCATATTTGGGCTCACTCTGGGAGCCCGGATTATAACTTAGTTCAAAATGAGGAATTTTCTTTGAAAATCTTCTTCTCCAGATCCAGCAATCGTAATGTTTTGATATTTGGTATGCAGCATCCTTAAGGGGGTGAGATTCAAGTTTATTCAAGCCATGTCCCTAGGTCCAGATTTGGGCTCACTGTGGGAGCTTGAATTGTAACTTAGTTCGAAATGAGGAATTTTCTTAAAAAATCTTCTTCTTCAGATCCAGCAGTCAGAATGTTTTGATATGTGGTGTGTAGCATCCTTAGGGGGGGGGAGATTCAAGTTTGTTAAAGCCAAGTCCCTGGGTCCATATTTGGGCCCCCTGTGGGAGCCCAAATTATAACTTAGTCAATATGAGGAATTTTTCTTTAAAAATCTTCTTCTTTAGATTCAGCAGTCGGAATGTTTTGATATTTGGCATGCAGCAACCTTAGGGGGCTGAGATTCAAGTTTGTTCAAGCCAGGTCCCTTGGTTCATATTTGGGCTCTCTTTGGGAGCCCAAATGGCAACTCAGTTCAAACTGAGGAATTTTCTTTAAAAATCTTCTTCAGATCCAGCAGATGAATGCTTTTGATATTTTTTATGCAGCATCCTTAGGGGGGTAAGATTCAAGTTTGTTCAAACCATGTCCCTAGGTCCATATTTGGGCTCATTGTGGGAGCTCGAATTGTAACTTATTTCAAAATGAGGAATTTTCTTTAAAAATCTTCTTCTTCAGATCCAGCAGTCGGAATGTTTTGATATTTGGTGTGCAGCATCCTTGGGGGGGGGGGGGAGGGGGGAGGGGGGGGGGAGATTCAAGTTTGTTAAAGCCAAGTCCCTAGGTCCATATTTGGGCTCATTGTGGGAGCTCGAATTGTAACTTATTTCAAAATGAGGAATTTTCTTTAAAAATCTTCTTCTTCAGATCCAGCAGTCGGAATGTTTTGATATTTGGTGTGCAGCATCTTTGTGGGGGGGGGGGGGGGGGGGGGGGGGGGAGATTCAAGTTTGTTAAAGCCAAGTCCCTGGGTTCATATATAGGCTCTCTATGGGAGCCCAAATGTCAACTCAGTGGGAGCCTGAATTATAACTTAGTTCAATATGAGGAATATTTTTTAAAATTCTTTTTTTTTAGATCCACTGGTCAGAATCTTTGGATATTTGGTATAAACTTTTCTTATGAGGAGCAGATGCAACTTGTTGAAATCAGTTCTCTGGGTTGATATTTAGGCTACCATGTCAGGTGAGTGCCCTCAGGCCCCCTGGGGCCTCTTGTTCATAATTGCTAGAAATCACATTTTTTGACCCCCTAAAGCATTCCTGATGTACACACATGCATTTTGCCGTAAAAAAAGTGGGCGTGGCCAAAATTTTGGAAAGTGGGTCACGCTTATATCTCAAGCATGACGTATGGACCTGGGACCAACACCAAATGAGTCGACACTCGATGGAGATTCAAAATATGAATCAAGGTCACGGAGGTCACCTAGGGGTCATTAAGTGCATTTTTCATAATTGCTAGAAATCACATTTTTTGACCCCCTAAAGCATTCCTGACATACACACATGCATTTTGACATAAAAAAGTGGGCGTCGCCAAAATTTTTGAAAGTGGATCATGCTCATATCTCAAGCATGGTACGACGTATGGACCTGGGACCAACACCAAATGAGTCGACACTCGATTGAGATTCAATGTATGGATGAAGGTCACGGAGGTCACCTAGGGGTCATAAAGTGCATTTTTCATAATTGCTGGAAATCACATTTTTTGACCCCCTGAAGCATTCCTGTCATACAAACATGCATTTTGATGTAAAAAAAAAATGGGCATGGCCAAAATTTTTAAAAGTGGGTCATATCTCAAGCATGGTGTGATAAATGGACCTGGAACTAACACCAAATGAGTCGAAACACGATAGAGGTTCAAAATATAGATCAAGGTCATGGAGGTCTCCTAGGGGTCATTGAGTGCATTTTTCGGAATTGCTGGAAATCACATTTTTTGACCCCTGAACTCCATACATGAATTTTTACGTAAAAAAGTGGTCATGGCCAAAATTTTTGAAAGTGGGTCATGCTCATATGTCCAGCATGGTATGACAAATGTACCTGGAACTAACACCAAATGAGTCAAAACTCGATAAAGGTTCAAAATATGGGGTCAAGGTCATGGAGGTCACCTAGGGGACATTGAGTGCATTTTTTGGAATGGCTGGAAATCACATTTTTTTTACTCCCCAACGCATTCCCGAAGTCCATACACAAATTTTTTACGTAAAAAAGTGGGCATGGCCCAAATTTTTGAAGGTGAGTTATTCTCATATCTCAAGCATGGTATGACGAATGGACCTGAAACTAACACCAAATGAGTCAACACTCAATAGAAGTTCAAAATGTAGGTCAAGGGTCATGGAGGTCACCTAGGGATCATTGAGGGCATTTTTCAGAATTAATGGAAATCACATTTCCTGACCCTCCTAATGCATTCCCGAAGTTCATACATGCATTTTTTACTTGAAAAAAGGGGATGTGGGCAAAAGTCTTGAGAGTGGGTCACACTGATATCTCAAGGATGGTATGACAAAAAAATCATTGAAATAGAAAATAATGTTAATACAAGAGAAATATTTTTAAACAAATCATAGACATGGGACCAACACCAAATGAGTCAATACTCCATAGAGGTTCACAATATGGACAAGGTCATTGAGCTCGCCCAGGGATAACTGAGTGCATTTTTTTTAGTATTGGTGGAATTCACATTTTTGGACACCTAATGCATTCTCTTGACAAACCTTTTGAATGCTGTGCACATATATGCCTTCTCTGTTTTCTTGGAAGAATTGTTCTAATTCCTTTATGAATATCTGT